>CANTUR010000204.1:0-529540 GCA_947683625.1 Mallotus nudiflorus
ATATATATATATATATATATATATATATATATATATATATATATATATATATATATATATATATAAATATGTATGTATGTATGTATAGGAATATCCTTTGAGACTAGAAATTGTGAATTATAATGAAATTTGAGGATTTAGGATTTCAATATAGTCGATGAGCATTATAGATATTGATGACTTTATTGGAACTTTATCTAGATGATGGATGGAATTTATATTCCTTGGTACAATAGGGTGATTTATTCCATTTTGTGATATAAGAGTTGAATTATAATAATTATGGAGATTGAATTACATATCAATTAATGAAATGATACTTTATGAGAATTTATGTAAGTGTTTCGAGAGATTTATTCCACTAAGGAAAGAGTAGAGGCAATAAAGGCTGAATAAGAAAATGGAATGTGTAGGTAAGTTTAAACTTGATATTTAGTTTAATTGAGAGATGACGTGATAATTTCACTAGACATGAACCATACGTTAGAATATTTGCAATGCCGAATCAAGTTGAGTCTAAATTGTCTGATGTAATCAAAGGTATAGTTAATTAATTTAATAATTTTGTTTGCAGTTAAGATAATCATAGTGGTATAAGCTTTTTCATATTAATTGTGTTGAGGTTTGATCTTAAGAATTAATACGGAAATTAGTGATAATTAAGTGAAATGTGTTATAGAGACTTGAATATATATATATATTATCGAGTGAAACTCTATAATAATATGGCACTAGCATTGTGGGTAAGTGTGAATCATATGAATTTAGAAAGTAAGTAAAAAAAAATTGATATACGATAGTATGTGCATAATTCATAAATTATATGAGGTGTAAATACAACAAAATAATGGTTGCATGAGTAAATGTGTGGACTAAGAAAATAGAATTACGAATTAAAATTTTATTGGAGTTGTTTCAATTTAAGAAAACTAAAGGTGTAGTTATAAGAAAAGCTTATTTAAGGATTTAACTGTTGAAATTGTAAGAAATAAGTGCATATCTTTGAAGATTAAGTGAAAGCCTTAAGTTAGAGCTGAGATTGTATCATTTAAGCTATATTAGTTACCTTGAGAGTGATAGCTGAATATATAAAGTAGTACATCTGTAATATCCCGTGTTTTTAAATATTTTTAATACTGTACCGGGATATACAGTGCTTAATAATTTTTTTTTAATATATATTATGATATTTTTACGAGATTGATATGTATTTAAAACCTATTTTAATTATTGTGTCTTATTTACAGTGCCTTACGTAAAATTTTTTCGAGACTTTTATTTTCAGGGAAATTTTCACGTAAATAATTTATTATTAATTATTTTAAATATATTTTCGGACTTGCATGAACTCATACGTATTTTTAAATTACTAAATAAAGCCTATGTGTGTATATATTTAGTTAAATAAGGCTTAATTTATTACCCTAATATTTTATTATTTCTTTATTAATTTTATTGTTATTTAATTATTTTATTTATTATTAAATTTTAAATTATTATAATAATGAGTGGTGTGTGATTTTTCCTAAATATTTTATTTAAAATTATTTTTTTTCTTTTTCTTTTTTTTTCTTTTTCTTTCTTTTTCTTTCTTTTTCTTTTCTTTTCTTTTCCTTTTCTTTTCTTCTTCTCCTTTCTTCTTCCCGCGCCCGATCCTTCTCCCCTCCCACTGCAACTTCCGACCACCTACTGTCAGTGTGCTGCCAGCAGCTCCGCCTTCCCCAGCCAGCTGCTCTGCCACCCCAAGCTTCTTCCCCGGCGCCGGCTAGCTCCCATTTTCCCCATTTTGGCCAAAACTTCCCTCCTCGCCGTTCACCAACTTTTCGGCCACCATTTTTGACACCGCAGGTCTCTTTCTTCTCCTTGAGCTCTGGTGAGTGTGATTCTAGCTTTGGTTTGAGCTGAATTGGTCTTGGTTTGCTTAGGTTTCGAATTTTCAATTTTGGCCTATTAGGGTTCTTGAATTTTTTGAGTTTCGAATTGATTGATTCATGAAAAATACCTTCACAAATGTTGATCCCAGTAGCTTAATCTACATGTATGAATTTTTGTGGAATTTTTGGAGATTATTTTGATTTTTGGGTATTTTTTAATATTTTAATATTATTTTCTAATTTTCGGAAATCAATTATTTAAATTATGAAATTGTGTTTTATGGTTAAATTAGGTGTTGAAATGAATTATAGGAATTTATTTGGAATTTTTATGAATTTCTATGTAATTATTTTGAATTATTGAAGTTTATGTAATTTTGGGAAATTAGGGTTAATTATGTTTTTAATTGAATTTAATTGGATAATTGAGTTTAATTATTGATATTATTGATAAATATGTTGAGAAAATTAATTTTGGATAATTATACTATTTTTGGTGAATTTTTGAAGTAATTATAGTATATTTATATATATATAGGGGTATTTTGGTAATTTTACCCTAAATTGGCTAAAAATGTAATTTAATTGGTTTTAATAATTATTTAAGGTATAAAAATGATTTTCACAAATTATTTGGTATTTTTTAACTAATTAAAACTATTTTTCGTGAATTATTTTCAATTATATATATAATATACGGTTTTTCAAATAAAATGAGTGGTTTTTAATATGTTTTAAGGTTGATTATGTAATTTCTACTTATAAAATGTATTTCTATGATATAAGGGTATTTTTGGTATTTCCTGAATTATTCTGTGATTGTGGACCCCGGTCGGTAGACTGTAGTTTGGAGTCTGACCGAGGGGTTGTGGTTGAGTAGTTGAGCCTGTTTTTCGAAGTGTGTTTCTTTGCAGGGTTGGCTCTACTCTTTGAGTAGAGAGATGTCCGTTTTACAGGGGAGGTTCTGCAGAATTTTCGGTAGAATTCTCGTAAAACGTGATATCCGGTCGAACCCTAATCTCAATTCTGTGTTTAATACTCTAGATCGAATTCTAGGATTTTCTGTTAGGTTTATTCTAATGTCGGTTATTTATTGTTTATTTAGTTGCGCCGAGACCGAGGGCTAGTAGACCAGGCCCGTCGGACCCATCTTGTGGAGCGCACTAGTGTGAGTTACTATTTTATGTATATATGCTTAGGATGCATGATTTAGAAACTATACGTTTTATTTTGATTAAAATGCATAAATAATGTGATTTGTATTTAAGTATATTTTGGTTTATTTTTAGTTTATTTTTGGTATATATTAAATTATATGCATGTTTTGTAAATAAATTATATTTAAAATGTTTTTAAATATACTTCTAGCTTATTTTACAATTTGATTGGATTTATTTGACGTATATATACTCGAAATATACCTGGTTTACTTTTGGTATATTTCCAGTATATATATATGGTTTATATTGTTATTTTATTTAAATTCATTCATCATTTATTTATGAATGAATGTTTTATATTTATTAATGAAGGATATCGACAGAACGTGCTACCTAGTGGGCAGCACTAGGACCGAGTACGTACCGGTGCGCTTATAGCATTTAGGCTATATTACTAACCTATCTGTGGATATTGATTGGTTATGATTATTTGATATGTGAGATGTGATTTGGATGTGATTGCTAGAGCTCGGTTGACCAAGTGTCTCGGGGCCAATCACACTGGCAGTCAGACTGCTGGAGCTCGGTTGACTTAGTGTCTCGGGGCTAGTCTACTGTCTAAATGGATTAAGTGGACATATTTAGAATAAGTGAGCCTGTATGGCTAGAGTGTTGTCTAACACTGTTTGAGGTTTCGATATCATAGGGTTCTATTTGATCCTTCATAAACGATGATTTTAATAAAAATATATAAAATGATTTTACTGCATCTGTGTGTATTGCCTGTATATATACATATTAGATATATACTGTTGATTGTATGCATTGTCATTTAGTATGCATGTATATATATTACAGTAATTCACTCAGTGAGGTCTGACTCCCCTCCGTTGACTATTTTTCAGGAGAGTCAACATCTTCAGACCTCAGTAGCAGGCCCATACGCCGGATTTCTTCTGCCCCAGCTTCTTTGTGTAAACTGCTTACTTGAGTCTTATTTTTATAATCTAGATACTGCAGTAGTTGTAAATTAATTGTGGGATTTTATGTATTTTATTTATGTGAGATATTGTATTATATTTGAACTGGATTTGTATTAAAAGAATTTATATATTTATGAAATAAGATTTAACTTAAATCCAGTTGGTGAAAATACTATTGTGATATTTATGATTTTTATTTCCGTTGCATTTAATATTTTTATTATTATTATTGCATGTTTATTTTATTTTTATGCTTGCTACGGGTTCAGGATTCGAAAGAATTCTTGTTCCCTAGTGCCGGTCATGGCCCCTGTTTTGGGTTGTGACAACATCAAAGTAGCACAGTGAAAGTAGGATAGATAAATCTCTGATTAGATTGAAGATTGATGATGAATTGAATATTTAATATTATAAATAATAAGTATAAGTTTGACGATTTTTACTGAACATAGGAAGTATTAAAATTTTATGGTTATTAGATGGTGAATTACTAATCTAGCAAATTAGAATTCGTGATATATACTGAAATCTATTACAAGATTTGGATGACTGGTGGATGTAAGCATAGTTATGAAAACAAATGTTAAATGTGCTTTAGTGTATAGAAATATGATCATTGGGAGGATTAAATAGGGAAATTAAGTATACCAAGAATAGTGAGAAGATGCTATTAGTTATGATAATTGAAAATATGGAGTTTAAGGAAAATAGGTGATTATAAAAATAAGAAATAGAAGAGATAATAATAATACTTAATTGTAAGCTCAAAGTTTAAGAAGTAGGTTTAATGTACAGAAGTAAACTTGTGGTGATCATTATTAATAAATAGTATAAGTTGACTTATGCTTGAGCATATTAGCTAGTTAATGGTGATCGATGATGATGGTTTAAGAAAGGAAAGTTAACACCGAGATATATATAACCTTTAGAGATATTGGAGAGATTGGCATGGTTGCCTATCGGTTGGCGTTGCCTCCGAATTTTTCATAAGTGCATCAAGTGTTCCATTTCTTGATGCTTATGAAGTACATTTTAGATCCTTCATATGTGTTGTAGCCCTAGAGTGTGGAAATGAATGAAGACCTGATGTACGAGGAGGAACCAATTGCGATTGTTGATCATCAAGTTTGCCACTTGCGTTCAAAGAAAATCCCGATGGTTAAAGTGTTGTGAAGGAGCACACATAAGAGACCGAGGCTGAGATCCAAATGACTTACTCTTACCTTTTTCCTTGAAAAAAATTCTTGTGTTCAATTCATTTATTAAAATTCGAGGATAAATTTCTATAAGGAGAGAAGACTGTTGTAACCCAAATTTTTAATAAATTATGAAATTTAATTTTTGAAAGTTAAAGTGTTAACATTTATTTTATTATTTCATGATATTATGATTTGATCATGAAATTAAATTTTATAAAGTAAAGTATCATTATTTATTTGATTATTGTGAAAATAAATTTAAAATTTTGATGTTGAATGTTATTTTAATATTTTTAATATTATTATTTAGTAAATTATGCTAATGTAGTGTATTTTGATACACTTTAAATATTGTTAAGTGTGTGTGTGTATATATATATATATTGTGATGAGAATTATTGAGAAATAGATATTTTTAATTTTTAATTTTTTTAATTTGTCCTTTTGTACTGTGAATTAAAAAAAATACAAAAGAATTTTTTTTCCCTCTTTTTCTTTCTTCTCCCTCTTCTTTCCTTTCTTCTTTCTTCCCTGTTGAAGTCCAGCCCCTCCCTTCACTGTGCCACCACGTCCTCCAGCTCCGGTGACTGCCAGGAGTCACGCACCACCAGCAAATGTTGCAAGACCACCCAACCTCCCTTAGCACCACCACCTTCTCTCTTCCTCATTCTTCCATTTTCAGGCGGTGAAGAAGGAAGCACACTGACAATGATTCCAGCATCTCCAGTGGTCGAGGTTGGGTTCATTCAACTCCGCTCGATATGAGCTTCAATTCCTCTAATTTGATTCAACCAAGCAACACCAAATTTGACTTCAATTTTGAGAAATTCAATTATAGGTAATTTTGTATAATTTTGTTAAATTGAGCTCTAATTTGATTTTATTAAGTAAAATTGCTCTGAGATAATTGATCTAGAGATGATGATCTACCTCATAACAATTTTATTTATTCTTATGAATTTTTTGAATATTTCAGGCTCTGGTTATTGTTCACAGCATTATTCCGAGCTTGGAAAATTTTTATATTTTTAATAAATCCTATTAATTATATGGATTAAACTTTGTTAAGGAACTTTATTGAAATTGCATATAGAATTTTTATTATGAATTTTTGAAGGTTTATGTAAAAAAAAATTAATTTTTTGAAAATTAGTATAAATTAGTAATTTTTATATTTTAGTTGAAATTATTGTTAATTAGTATGTTTTTGACATAATTTGAGTTATAAATAGTATAAAATAATTTTTATAATTTATTTCCTATTTTTAGCCAATTATTTATAATTTCCGAAAAAATATTTGATTAATAATTTTATTTATTATTTTTAAGCTTAAATGAGTTTTTGGTTATTTTTATTATATATTTGAGAAATTTAAATAATTATTTGTAATTAATGTTATTTAATTTCAAAAATTTGAAGAATAGATTTTAATAATGGAATTTAATTATAAATTTGAATTTTATTAATTATTTTGGAAATAAACATCTTTTATGCTTGTATTATGTAAATAGATTGAATTGTGGTATTTAATTGAATTTTTTTAGTTTATGTCTAAATATGTATTTTTGAAGAATTGTTGGAATTTACTAAATTATTTGATTTAATTGAAATTGTTGTTAGTTATTTTGTTTTAGACTATTTTTGGATTAATAAAAGTATGAAAAATAATTTTTATTACTATTTCCAATTATTAGTTAATTTGTGATAATTTTGGAATAATAACTTTATTTATTATTTTTGAGCTTAAATGGGCATTTTATTATTTTTATGATGTTAATAAGTGATTTTAATAAATCTTTGCAATTTAAGCTAATTTAATTGTAAAATATGAATTTTATTCCATTTATGGATTTTATTAGCAAATATTATTTAGAAACTAGAATTTTATTATTTGTTTGGAAGATAAAGGTTATTAATATTTTTATGAGATATTTTAATGTTTGAGAAATTATTATATTTTTATATAGATTTTATGATTTTTTTGGGTGTTCATGTTATTTTGGATTTTGTCGATGAATTGGTTCTCAGTTGGGCAATAACTATAGTTTGGGGCCCAACTCGAGATGTTAAGCCTTGAAATATTTTGAAGTGTGTTTCTATACAGGAACGACTCTACTTTTAGTAGAGAGATGTCTGTTTCACAAAGTAGACTCTACTGAATTCTCGGTAGAATTCTCGTAAAATGTGATATCGAGTCGGTCCTAAGTTTTGAGTTTTAATTGAGTCGTATCGTAGATCGAGTAATTCTTTAAAAATTCTAGAAGTATAAAATTAGGAATTTAGTTCTATTATTATTATTATTATTGTTATTATTATTATTATTATTATTATTATTATTATTATTATTATTATTATTATTATTTTTACTTAGCTGCATTGCGAGCTAGGCCTATTGAACCGGGCCAGCTGAACCAAAGTAGAGATGCACACTCAAACAGTGAGTTATTATTATATGTATGCATTATATGTAGAAAATATTGTTGGCATCCATAGTTTGAATAAATATGAATTTTAATGTCATGTTGCATTGAATGTTATTGTTATTTTTTGTGTGTGTGTATATATATATATATATATATATATATATATATGTTTTCATATTAAAATGTGAATATTAATTATGATTAATGGGTGCTGCCATATTAATATGATTTTCATCATTTTATTATTTATAAATGTTTCGGAGGATTGCCATAAAATGTGCCACCTAGTGGGTGACACTAGAACTATTGCACAATAATACGCTAGATGCTAAACTATGAATTTTAATTGATTGAGATATGGATAAATGATTATTGTGAATGGTGGATAAAGAGGGGTATGACTCCAAAACCTCGGTTGACTTGCAGTGTACTCGGGGCCAATCATACCGATAGTGGACTACGGATCATTGGTTGACTTTTTTTGTGTACTTAGGGTTACTCCACTACCAAAAAGTTGAATAAGAGAAAATTTTTGGAGTTATGGAATACCTGTTAGCTAGTGAATTACAGTGATCGAGGTAGTAGACAAATTTTTAGGATTCTGCTATGATCCTCCAATAAACTAAAACACAAAATATGTTTTCAAGCATCTGTATGAACTGTGTATACTTTATATAAATATAAATATACTAATATTGTTATTGATGCTTGTGTGTATGTACATTAAGTTACATGCATATATATAATAGTGATTCACTTAGTAAGATCTGACCCCCCTCAATTATTTTTTCAGGATTCTTTACGTCATACCTCCCCTGTTAATCCTATTCGCTGGACTTTCCTCACTTGCTGAATTATGTAAATTTTAAACTATCACTTTATGAATGATGGAATCATGTGCAGAGTCTTTCTGAGTACACTCATCAAGAATGTTCAGAAGTGGTTCCACCAGTTTCATGAGAATTCTATTTCTTCCTTTGAAGAGTTAGCTAAGAAATTTCAGACTCAATTCATCACCAATGTTGCTAAAAACATTAATGATCTCTAGATGTACTGACAGGAGGTCACTGAATCACTGAGAATCTATTTGGATCGATTTAACAAAGTAGCTATACAAATAAAAAATTTGGTCTACGAGGTAGCCATAAAGGCTTTGAAGAATGGGACCTAATTGGGCAAGCTTAAAGAGAGGATCATGACAAAGGAACCTAACACCTTCACTGAGGTAATGGATATAGCAATAAAGATGATAAAGATGGAAAAAGTTAGAAGGATCTATCGGGATGACGAGAAAACACTCGTTAGGAAAGATGAAAGGTCAAGATTTAGAAGGCCAAGTTTTTGATGATCAAACTTTAGACATCCAGTAAAAGGTTTTGAAAAGGAGGCCGAGAAGTATACACCACTAAACACTTTTAGATACATAATCCTAATGTGGGTCAGACAAAATGGCTTGGGAGTAACCCCAACTAGAAGGCTAAGTTTGACCAGGAGAGCCATGCAGGATAAAAGGTACTACTATCAATATCATCGAGATTATGGGCATGAAATTGAGGTATGCCTAGAATTAAAGATTTCCATAGAAAGATTAATATAAAATGGTAAACTTGGCAACTTCACTAATACAACCAGAAGGAACAAAGATCCAAATGGTCAAGATAGGGATAGGTTGGAATTAAAAAAAGCTCGTCATGAACTAGCTAGAGTTATTAACATAATTATTAGAGGAAAATGTAATGAGAAAAGATCTAAGAGATCTCACAGAGAAGAAGGGTCCACCCATAAAAAGGAGTAGACTATTATATTTGGTCCAAAAGACATGAAACATGTTCAGTACCCTCATAATAATGCACTCATGGTAAGTGCTTTTATCAATAATTACCTGGTAAAAAGATTATTGATTGATGATGAAAGCACTGTCAACACACTGTCTTGAATGCCTACAACGCAATGGAAAGTTCTATTACTGATTTGAAAGCTATCCAAAATCCTATTAAAAGCTTTTGTGGAGGAACCACCTAACTAATAGGACTAATAGAGTTGAGTCTAGAATTCAACGACCAAGATTCTAGAGAAGTGAAAGATGTCAAAGCTCAGTTCAATGTGGTAGATCTTCCTCTCGTATACAATGGCATCATTGGTCGACCAATACTTTACGAGATTGATGCAATCATGATTATTCGATGTCTGACCATGAAGATTCTTATGAAATTTTGAGTCTTAACAATTCATGGAAATCAACACATGGCTAGGCAATGCTACTAGATGATAGTCAAACCTCAGATGGAGGCATTCCCTTTAGAGTCTTGGGAAATGGGAAAACAAGGAGCCAACCCTGAGCCTATTGACCAAGTTTAAATTTTACAGACTGCTAAAGGAAAGACAGTAAGAATTGACAATGAGCACTATAGTAAAGTTAAGCATAGAATAAGTAAGGTCCTTATTAAACATGTAGGTAGCTTTGCTTCTTAAGCATCTAATATCACTAGAGTAAACCCTCAAATTGCCTCGTATAGTCTGAATATCAAGCCAGGAGTAAAACCAGTCATTCAAAAAAAGAGGTCCTTTGCATATAAAAGATAGAAGGTAATCGCTAAAGAAATAAAAAAGCTACTGGAATCCAGATTCATTAAAGAAGTAACACATTCATAAGGTAGCCAATGTGGTGCTGGTAAAAAAGTCTAATAGTAGGTACAAGACGTGTGTGGACTATACTGATCTTAACAAAGCATGCCCCAAAGATGGTGATCTGTTGCTAATGATAGATCAACTGGTAAACTCCACTGCTGATCACTGTTTGTATAGCTTTATGGATGTTGCACAAGGGTACCATCAAATACCAATGAAGAAAGAAGATCAGGAAAAGACATCATTCATCACCCATGAAAGTTTTTGTTGATATAAAATTATGCCCTTTAGGCTAAAGAATGCTAGAGCAACAAATCACAGGTTGATGAATCATATGTTCTAAAATCAAATTAGAAAGAACATTAAGGTATATGTGGATGATATCATCATCAATCGCCAACATGTAGAGTGGCATTCGGATGACCTCGATCAAATCCTTTGAATACTGAACCAATAATAGATCAAGCTAAATCCAAATAAGGGTGTTTTTGGAGTAAAGGCAGGCAAATTCCTGGGATTCATGATATCCTATAGAGGAATTAAAGCTAATTCAGAGAAGATGAAGGCCATTCTTAAAATGAAAGCTCCGACATCAGTCAACGAGCTGCAGAAGTTAAATGGCAGAATAACAACCTTAGGTTGTTTCATCTCTTGTTTAGCCAGATGGTTTTTACCACTATTCTGACCATTAAAGAATTCCAAGAAGTTTATATGGAATGGAGAATGCTAGAAAACTTTTAAAGACATAAAAAAGTTCTTGTCCTTACCACCCTTACTCAGTAGGCCAATCCCTGATAAAACACTGTACTTATACCTCTTTATTAGTTAGGAGTCAATTGCATCAGTACTAGTGAAGAAATAAGGAAGTTAGCAAAATCTAATATACTACATCAACAAGATACTTAGAGGTTCAAAAATTTGGTATCCCAAACTAGACAAGTTGGCTATGGCCGTCGTCCACACATCCTAAAAACTCTAGCACTATTTTTAGTCCTATACAATAGTTGAAAGATACAGTTTCCCTCTTAGGAAAATACTACAAAGACCTGAAACATCAGCTAGACTAGTTCAATGGTTAATATTTCTTAGACAATTCAACATCAACTATGAACCTCAACAACAAATAAAAGCTTAAACCCTAGCAGACTTCATATAAGTGACAATATAATATTTTGCTCCTTTTGAGTGTCCAGAATGGAAGTTACATATTGATGGAGCCTAATCCATCCAAGGATCTTATGCCAGAATCATTCTCAAGGGGCCACACAAAGTCACTATTAGATATGCAGTTTAGATAAAGTACAATGCCACTAATAATGCAGCTGAGTATGAAACACTTATAATGGGATTGAAGTTAGCCACTGAGGTCAAGGTCGAGTATCTCAAGATATAATCTGACTCATAACTAGTGATAAAACAAGTCAAAGGGACATTCCAGATTAAAGACCCTAGCATTGCCAAATATATCAAGAAAGTCAGACAACCCTTAAAGAAGCTCGAACAGGAAAGGGGACAATGGGAAATCATCCAAATCCCTAGAAGTAATATTTTAGAAGCAGATCTACTAGCCAAATCCCTAGATAATTAGAAATTTAAAGAACTCGAGCTCCTTGACGCATTAATAGAACCAAGCATCGAGGAAGTAAAGATTATGGACATACAAGAAGTGGCAGAATGGATAAAACTGATCATTCAGTATCTCGAATGTGGGTTACTTTCACAAGATAAGTTAAAAGCTTAGAAGTTAAAGATCAAAGCTGTGCACTACTTCATCCACCATGAAGAACTCTGTAAAAGGTCTCTTTCACTCCTATGGTCCAAATGTGTGTTGTCAGAAGAAGAAAATTATGTGCTCATGGAAATCCATGAAGGAATTTGTGGAGCATATGAATCTCATCATTCATTAATCAGAAAGCAATTATTCTAAGGATACTATTGGCCTACCATGTCCCAAGATGCTAAAAAACTGACTCAAGAATGCCACAAATGTCAATAATTTGCCTACGTCAGCTATAAGCTTTATAATCCTCAGCATCCAATTGGGAGTCCTTGTATTTTTACAATGTGGGGGATGGACATCTTAGGTCCATTCCCTACCTCAACCTCCTAGAAGAATTTCTTGATCTTAAGTATAGACCACTTCACTAAATGGATAGAAGTTGAAGTTGTACTAACCATCACTGAGGCTCGGATCCAGCACTTTTTCTAAAAAGAAATCATCTGCAGATTCAGAATACCACACACCCTGATAACAGATAATGGGAAGCAATTAAAAAATGAGAAATTCAAAAAGTTTTATTCAGATCTTAGAATAAAAGGGCATACAAGATCAAAGATAGATAGGGAAAAGAATTACCCTGATATTGGAACTCGGATAGTCTCTAGAGATATTATCAATAAATATACTTAGAATTTCAAGAAATAAATACTTCATTTATCATTAAAAATGTTGTATTATGGAGTATATTCCAAAATATAGAGAAAATTATCAACTAAAATAATGTATAATTGAGTACTGGGAAACTCAGAAGATGGAAGACTCGTATAATGAAACTTGGATCTAAAGGCTAGATCGGGTCCAATGAAGATAACACTAGTAGACATTTCCCCAGCAGGCCTTGAATCCTTTAGTTGCTCAGAAGATTATTTATTAGTGGTAGACTTGGTTGGTTTCTTAGGATTCTTCGACCGCTTAGAAGAAGGCTTGCTTCGAGCATCTTTTTCGACAGTAACCCTTGCCAGATTGATAGGTGTTATTTTATCCAAGTTTGAGAAGTCCAGATTTGGGTGTTAGGCAAGCAAAACTCTCCAACATTCAGACTTATAAGCTTTAACAAACCCCGTGACTATGTTCTAGTAGCTTCTTTTGTCATCCTCACAGGATTTCTCTACTTTAGCAAGTTTTGTCTCTAAAATTGCAATTCAGAGTCCTGCCCCTCAATTTTTTTATGTAAGCTGAGCTTGATTATACTCCAACTCTTCCACCCTCTTATGGCTCACCTTAGCCTTAAATGTTGCCATAACATGTTTGGTTTAGTAAAGTTCTAGTGCTACCTTCACCTTCTCCAGTTTCTTTTAAAAATCGATGGCTATAGTGCCAACCTCTATCTCCTTCAGGCTGTACTGACTCTTGAGATAATAATAGTTATCCTTCACTAGTATAAAAGCCTGAGTCATCTAAAAGAAAAGACAAACATGATCAATTTAGGTACACATGAACACAAAGTAAACAAAGTGGAAGATAATTACCTCTAACGAGTGCCCTATCATGAAGTTATATAGCTCCTCCTTATCTACATCCATCCAGCATTGGATATCTTTAGGAAGCCATAGAGACTCGACATATTGGTCCCTAACTTGAGCATTCAGTATACTCAAAGGCTTTGTCTTTTTCAAGATCTAGGACCTTATGTTCGGACACTCGAATAGCTTTAGGCGCTTAATAAAGACCTCCTTGTATAACTCTTTAGCATTTAGGTCCTCATTCAGGGCCCATTTCCTTTGACTCTCAGACTTGTTTCCCTTTTTAGTTATTCGCAGCTTTAGATGACGCCTTTAAAGCAAGAGGCTCAAAAATAGGAGAAGAGATCTGCACGTCCTCCTGAGTCTCTAACTCATCATCTACAAGTTAAATCCTGTCCGCAAACTTAAAAAATTATCCATCTACAAATAGAAAAAGAAAAATAGAAGTCAGAGTAATACCTTTTGAATCTTAGAACTTACCACTGAGATGTATATGTTTAGGATAGACTCTCTAAAGGTATCTTTTAGATAAATTTTTGGCATATCTTGCATTAGCTATGCCATGAAGATGAAGCCTTATGACCATCTTTGTATCCTTATAAGATAGTCTTGAAGGATGCTTCATCCTATAGCAATTGTTGGACCACAAATACCAGATATGGATAAATTTTGATGGATGTTCAACAATAAAAAAACTATGTCTCCACTTCTTATAAAGATTCAGAAGCTTTAAAAGAGGCTATGGTTCAGAATAGCTAATAGAGAGAACATTAGCTCTCCATTTTTCATATTCAAGCTATAGAGATATTATAGGACATCCAGATTCCGCTCTCTACCCTCCTCATATATCAATTCTATAAAACCGGTCAAAATCCAATAGCTATTGGGATGGAGTTGACTAGGAGCTATGTTGTACCTATTTAAAAAAACTCATAATAAAGGGATCTAAGGGGAACTGTAATCCCCCTTCTAATTGATCAAAGTATACACCTAATATTTTAAAATCCAATATACGGATATGAGTTTTGAAATTCTTATCTACAGTGTGCAAAGCAAAGTCTGTTGGAATGCTAAAATGTCTCTGGTACCCTTTTAGGAAATCCTTATCTATCCTAAAAACAAACAAGTCAGAGCTAACTTGCTCTCATGGAGCCATAGATCCTATTGAATAAATAAGAAGAAAAAGAATATGGAGAAGAGAAGAAGTTTCACCTAGGCAGAAAGATATAAGCTTATAACAAAGGCTCTAAAGACACAAAGAACACACAAGAGAAAATTTAGAAAGGGAAGAAGATAGTAGGAAAGCAAAAATGCAACAAACACAAGGGTTTGATCTATTTAAATAGCATCAGAAGGTTCTAAAATGACTATCACTGCCCTCATGATCACTTTTGTCTTTTTCATAAGCTTAATGGGTAATTTTAGGCAAAAGAAAGGTCCACTAATCAAGCAAGTATTATTATGGCAGCTAAAACATCTAATCTTCTAACACACGAACAAACATGATGGTTACAAAATTCAAAATTCAAGGGCAAGTCAAAAGATGTGGCAATTAATAATCTCATTCCTCTCACTGCTAACTATCTTCTTTATTAACACTTGGGCTGTGCTTCTAATGCACTGATATTCTAAGTCCAATGACTAAAATTGGCACCCTTTGGTCGCTTCGATAGTACTAAGGTTCGACACTCGGGCCTTACTTTTAATACACTGAGATTATATGGCACTTGGGCCATGCTTTTACTGCTTTGAGATTATATGGCACTCAAGCCATACTTTTAATGCACCAAGCATCAAAACTCCAACGATGGCTAATTTTGCCAAGTTGTCTCCATACTGGCGAGTTAATCCCTTATATTAATCATTTTCATTGTAGGTTCTGTGCACTCAAGTCCAACTAGCACTTCAATAATGTTATAATACGGTGATTACAAGACTCGGTATCGAGCCTTATTTTTTCCTTTGTGACTATAGTTGGACACCTCAGTGACCTTTCCATATCAGATGCAATGACGTTTTCCATCACCTTACAGACCCGGATACATTGGACATAAATATCCTAACATACTTTTGAGGGAGACTCTTGATACCCTATATACATATTCCTATTTAACTAAGATCTTTATGTTCTTATATAGGGTTTCTTGTAGAAGAAGGACACCTAAAAAAATAGGAAGAAACACTCTCCTGATATTCATAGGACTTTCATCGAAGAGAAATCCTATTCCTCTTAGGTTTTTAGCATCACTATCCTTATAAATAGGACTCCATATCCCTCATTCTCATTCATTCTATTCTCTTATACTTCTTGCTCTCTTTATATCTCTAAAAGTCTCTCTCTATATACTCCAATACTCCAACTTAGACATTAAAAGGTTTGTGGGGATCCTCCTCACATCTCACTTTACTCATCTTTAATCCTTTACATGGTTGCTAGCTCAAGAGTTCCAAAAATAAGTTATTAATTAGCATTTACAAGGCTATTATTTTTCATTAATGTGTTGTTAATGGTTATTTTTCAATTTTGAAAATCAAAATGATATTTAGTTAAATTCTTGAGATAATCACATTTAATTTAGTAGATTCTGCCTCCCAATATAAAATAATAACTGTTGGATGAGTATGTTCAATCCTGGAGAATACAAAAGTAAAACTCTTTTAGACAGTGCTTTCTTTTAGCATAGCTCATACTATTCATTATTTTCTTTGTTGTCTTTCTAACACCCATACAAGGTACAAACTAATATGACAAAATGTTCCAAAAAGTTTGGAACTTGGATATGGGTAATAAAACCAAAGTATTAATCCTTTAATCATCGAAGAAACTCTTTGTTTATGAGCAAGATCAACAATGGAAATGATCAAGATTGTGAAAGACATGTGTATACTGACTAGTGATAGAAGAAGTTTCTATCATTTATTTGCTTAACTTCAACTAATTGTTTCTTGTCTTGGTCCTTGTCGCCCAAGAATTTCTGGACTTGACAGCACTAAGTGGTGCAAATGGCATAATTGTTGGACGAAGTTTCTCGAGCTTGGGGTTTGAGGGCTATTTTCCATTTTATGGCAAATTTTGAAACTTATTACCTTTTTATGGTGGTTTTGAAAAAAAAATTCTTATTTTGTGATTTTTTAAAAAAAAATCCATTGCACCATTTTGAATGGAAAAATGGTTACCCATTTCGCCATTCAAAATGGCAAAATGGTGTTCAATAAAAAAAATAACTAAAACATCATTATAAATGGAGAAATGTCACACACACATAAAATACACACATGAACACAACCGACACACACAATAATCATGCATAAAGGCCACATATATAACACTTAAGCATAAATAATAATAATAATAATAATAATAATAATAATAATAATAATAATAATAATAATAATAATAATAATAATAATAATAATAATAATAATAATAATTATTATTATTATTATTATTATTATTATTATTATTATTATTATTATAATACATTAAATTAAAATAATCATAATAATATCTAAATTCAAAAAATAAAACAATCATAACACTACAAGAAAATCTACAATTTAACAATAAAATTTACGAATGAAAACTATCCATTTCTAATCAGAAATGAATTTGAAATAGAATAGAAATGAAACCATTGATAAGTATATTGTAATGGAATAGAAACACATTAGAAAGGCTTTTTAGAAACAAAAATAATTATGTTTCTAAATATTGTGCCAAAAGAGGGTGCCAAACTATAGAAACAAAATTACAACAGAATAGAAAGGGAATTTATTCAAAGGAAAATGGTTATGTTGCTAAATGATGCAAGCAAATTAGAAATGGATACAGAAGCACTTTCTATTGATAAGTATTTTTGTTTATAGATGATTAATAAATTTGTTAAAAACAAAAGGTAATGCCATTGATAAATTTAAAAACAGAAGGTAAAAATTCCATTTGTAAATATTTTATTCCAAATAAGAAATGAATTTTGTTCATTTTTATTTAAAAAATGAAAAAAATTTCATTGGTAATTAAATAGTTTGTTCCTATTTTCACTTTTGTCTTTTCACTTCACTTTACTTCTTCTTCTTTTTTCTTATTACCTTTACTCTTCTTTTTGTAATTCTAACCTCTCTTCTTGTTCTTCTTTGTTTTTAATTTTGATATCTAAATAGACACTCTAACTCCAACTATCGAATGTAAACGCATCCTCTCCGTAATTCTTCGCTTTCTTACTTCAGTAGAAGTTATCTCTTCCCCCATAGAACTTGATGGGCTAGCCTTTTAAAATGACATCATTATGCTGCTTCAATTTCTAGGACTATCACTTCCTCTATTGAGTCTACCAAAATTAAGGTAGTTAGTGTTGGCGACAACAAAAACAATGTTATTAATAACATGATTAGCAGTGGTTTGCAGGTAATCAGTAATTATCCTTTAAAAAATAAATTTTGGTCATTGTAGTACTAGTGTAGGTTAATATTAGTTAATATTATTACACATTTTATTTTGTTATTCTAAGCCAAACCCTAATTTTTAATTGAGTAATGGCAAATGTTCTTGAAAGGTTGAACCTTTGAAAGAATTTATAGCATCCAGATTTTTAATTAAGGGAATAATGGCAAATGTACTTAAAAGGTCCAATCTTTGAAAGAATTCATTAGTTGATGAACTTGTGCACTCGCCAACTAGGTTGTTATGATGTTTGTTTTGTGTTTTGCTTTGGTTTTTTGAAATTAAGGTGTCTAGAGGAGGAAGTGATTTTCCTTCTAGTTTTTTTTTTTTTTTTTTTTTTTTTTTTTTTTTTTTTTTTTTTTTTATAAAAGTTTAATTTTTTTCATTAATAAGGGGAAGGAAAAATACATTTTTAAGCCCTTAAACTATAACAGTTTTTTTCCTTAAGTCTTTATGCTTTTATTGTATTGTTTTGTATTGAGCCCCTATGCTTTTATTTATGTTGTTATTGAGCTATAGTTTTTCCTAATTTGACAAACAAACTGCAATTGTTTGTCATGCTTTGTTAAGTGGTGAAAGACAATTCATGTCATATACTGAATGGGTCAAATGATGATGATAATAATAAGGCCTTTATACATGAATTTGAATGAGTTTTGTGTGTGTCATCAGGCCTAGTGTTTTTTTTTAAAATTTTTAGTTTTTAATTTTTTTGTTTTCTATTTTAATATTATTATGATTAATTAATTATAATAATATCAACAATAATATCCTAATTATAATATTATTATGATTTTTTTATTTTTTAAATTCAATATTTGTAGACACTTGGTTCGATCAGCTCGTGATAAGAGGCGAACTGTGGATGCTCAGTTTGGTCAGTCTGTAACAGAGCCCGATGATGAGAAATCTAAAACATGAATGCAAGAAAGAAACTTGAAATCTTCTCGAAAATGAACCTCAGGACTTGAAACCCACAAATTTGAGCCCAAAAACTGTTATAAAATAAGCCTAAGCTACCCTAGCCCACTAAGCCTAGTGCAAGGCAGGCCAGAGAGGTGACACCTCTGTAAAGAGGCAATCGCCTCTATGGTAGCAGTTGAAAAGGCAATCACCTTATCATAGAGGCACCGCCTCTACAACAGGTATTTGCCTTTGCATTAAATATAGAGGTGATCATGGCAGCCAACTTAGTGGGCCCACCTCGTCTGCAACTCAACCTTTAAGATAAAGAAAAAGAAAACTTTGGGAAAAGAAAAAGGCTAGGAAACGCAATGATGAAAGAGTGGTAGGGGATGGTCTAGGAAGGTAATAAAAAGGAGAGAAAGAAAGAGTAAGAAAAAAGGTTTTTTTTTTTTTGCTTTCTCAGCCATTAGAGCTATTAGCAACCATTAGCAATAAAAGGAGAGCTTTGAAAAAGCATCCTTAAGAAAGAAGGAAGGGGAGTGAAGTTCAAATGAGGGATTTTCTTCAAGAAGGAGAGTAAAAAGCTTGCATTCAAGGGAAGATCAACATCTTTATTCATTTCTAAGGGCCAACCATATTTGGAAAGCTCATTCTTCAGTAACTATCTTGTTCCTTCTTAAGTTTAATTTATAGATTTGCATGATCCTTTTTACTTGCTTATATAATCTCTAGTTTATATGTTTATTAGTTTGTGTATTCATTCTCATGTGTTTATTATTTATAATATGCCTTGCCTTTAGCATGATTAACTAAGTTTTAGGTGTAGTTGTGCACCTAGCTTGTTTGCAATAGTAGATTCTTACTTATAGTGGAAGTTTTCCAGTTTGAGAGTCACTTGAGCCTGTTGATAAGGTGATCACCTCTTTAAGAGGTGTCATCTCACTGTTATAAGGTGATCACCTCTTCAAAGAGGCAATTGCCATGTTAATAGGCCCTCATGTGTTTATTGTTCAACATAGCCTTTACAAACCATGTCACCTCACTATCATGAGGTGATCACGTCTTCACAGAAGTGATTACCACTCTGACAGGGTCTCATACGACCTTGTCTCATTTTTTTTATAAATTATGTAGGGCTTCCATGCATGTATAGGCCTTAGCATACTAAAGTCTATCTTGTACGATTATCCCACTATATTGTTCAATTAAAGTTTAGTACTTACCATTTTATGGTTTTATTTCTCTTATTTTGCTAGATTGATTTATGAGCTAATCTTATGAATTCTTATGTAGGATCTTTATGCATTTTTTTGAGAGCAACATTCTATCTATTATAGGAGTTTTTCCCTATGATTTATAATCATCAAATATTTATCTCGTTAATTAGTTATTGAGAGGTTTTATTCCATTCAAGTAGTTTACTTTTAGTTTATTCTTGGTTTATTTTCCATTTATTATATTATCATTTGAGTAAAGCGTTGTAATCCCTAATCCTTTCCCCATTTGATTCGAATGTATGGTTGTAAATTATTATTATTTACTTTATTTATAGTGGATATTGAGACCAAATACATAAAAAAAATTAATGTGCAAACTTAGGTCTAATTATAAAATAGGATAATTGTTTGAAGGAAATTGCAATCTATGTGGTAATGAAGAAATAATTGAATAATTAAATATAATAAAACACAAAACATAAACGGAGGCTAACCACGAGGTTGGGTGGGCATTCCAAAAGCCCATACCCAATTTTCGAACCCGATCTTTGATGATGGCTTTTGGGAACCTCCATAGGATCCAGTTACTGTATAATGTGTCTTGACTTTTATTTGGGAGGAAACTCCATCTCCAAGTAGGCTTTATGACCTATTTTGTATTTTCTACCATGGTTGCCAAATACTTAGGTGCACGCTAAACCCCATCACCTATAATGGCAACTCCACTAGGGATAGAGAAACTAATTCTAGTGTTTTATATTTTATCATTTTTAATTCTTTTCTTACTTCTTTTATATCTTTTACATTCATTACACATTTTCATATAATAAGCACTCAGTCCTTAAATAAACTTGACAATAATCAGTATTTTGCTACCTACATTTCACTCAAACCTGGTGGTGGAATATTTGATTATTGTCACTCACGATATGTATTTATCCACGTCGTATGGACCCTTGAGTGGGGAGATGTACATGGAAGTATATCATTATGGGAGCCAAAGCTTATTACTAGAGGCTCAAGCTCATACAGTGACCTAGAAATTTTCCTTAGGAATTCTCCTAAATGCATGTGTTTTATGCCCTTTAATGGGTTCTTAAAATAAAACTTAGACAACAAACCCTAGGATAAGGAACTCACCATTGAATACGTGTGCACGAGAAATAAGGGTGGAGGTTATCATTTTTTTTAAAGCTTTGTATTTTTTCTTTGTGCTATATATTAAGTATGCTTATTTATTTTCTCGCTTTCCTAAAATAATGAACAAACTTGCATATCATGCATAATTTTGACATGTGGTCTTGCAGCAATATAGATACTTCAAGCTCGTCTAGGTGGGTTCGATCTAGTTCAAGGCACTTAGTCAGAAATTCATAAAAGAGAATGGCAAGCAACTTTGATCCTGAGGTTTTTAAAGCACAGTTGAAATAGGAAGTATTCACTGAGACCCGATCTATGAAGAGAGAGATGATGGGAGAAATAACCACGCTAATCAGAGAAAATCAATCGACACAACCAACCAATTCGATTGATGTTGATGTTAAAATCCTAGTGAGTGAAAGGGAAAGGGATAATGTGATAGTCCTAGCTAATTTGCCAAAATAAAGGAATGTGAGCCAAGTTGAGAATGTGGAACAGTCTGAGTCGGCCAAGAATCTAACCAAGGCTATGAGTCAGATGTAGATAATGATGAAGGAGAAGGGCATGGATGCTCCACTAGATTATACTGATTTGAATATGAATAGAGAGGATGATCCGTTACCCTAAAAATTCAAATTGCCTGACATGAAAAAGTATTTTGGAACTAAGGACACTTACTTGCATCTAAAGTAGTATGTGACTTACATGAAAGCCACTGAATTGACTAAAGCTTAAATAGTCAAACAGTTCCCCATGTCATTGGAGGGCACACTAATCTATTGGTGCTATGCTTTAGAACCACACATCCAGTCCAATTGGAAAGAATTGTATATTGCATTTGTAAAGTAGTACGGTCTTAATGTTCAGTTAAAGGTATATTTGAGAGATTTATAGAATGCCAAGCAAAGGTTTAATGAGTCTTTCACCGATTATCTAACTAGTTGGGGGGAAAGCTATCTTAGATAAGGCATAGGCCTACTGAGTCAGACTAATTGATGTTGGCAATAGAAGGGTGTGTTTTAGCACTATCTAAGAAATTGAGGGATTTAGGAATTTGAAACTTCAAAGAGTTATATAGATTTAGGATTCAGAAGGAGTCAAATTTGGCCCAAGAAAAAAGATTCTTTGGAGGAAGATCTAGGGGCAAAGATGGGTCAACTTAAGTAGTAATGTGCAGATTGATACCATCATGAAACTAAGCAATAGTTTATAGATTAATGCCGTTAGGTGACCCTAAAGATTCTCCATTTTAGGGCAGCCTCTATCCAAAGTCCTCAAGAAGTTGATCAAGAAAAACCTATTATGACCCTTACCTTCATAGTAACCTTTGCATAATGCCAACTTAAATTTTTTTTTGTAAATTCCACCAGATCATTGGGCATGACACTGATAGTTAGGCTCGATTGAAACATGAAATCCAAGACTTAATCGATGCAGGTAAAATCACTAACCCCGAGATGAGAAAGCCAAACATCCAAAACAACCCTCTACCTAATTAAACGTGCCACCACTTAACCCACCCATTTTAATGAATAACATCGGTATAATAGAAGAGCAAGTCTTGAACTCTTTTATTGATATCTCCTCTAGCTCACTAAAGTTTAAACCTGAACCAAAATGCCCAAACCAAAACAAACAATCTACCGAGCTTACTAGGTATATATTAGATATCTGGAGCTCTAATGATGAAGATGAAGGGCGGGTCGATTTATGGGATGAAGAGGAAAATAGGTTATGTCAGTTTATGAAAAAGGTTGAAGAGAAAGGATAAAAAGTTGAGACTACTAAGCCTGAATTAGAAAAGATAGAGAAGTCAAGTAAAAGGAAAGAAGTGAAAAGAGATGAGGGAACCATCGCTAGTGTTTGGGAGTTACTCATGCATTCCAGAGACCAATGGGAAGCACTAGTCTTGGCATTAGACTAGCAAAAGATCTCCACAAGTTGTTCTCCCAAGCAAATGGTTAATTCATTAATAGAAACCTTACAAGGCACTATAATATTTTTTTATAATGATTTACCCTTAGAAGGAAGGGATCACCATAAAGCCCTATTCATCAAGGTTGAAGTGAAAGGAAAAATAACCTATTATGTTATAGTAGATAATGGTTCTACCATTAATGTCTATCCGTTAAAGATCCTGTTGAAGTTAAGGTTGATTGTGGCAAACTTAAAACTGTATAAGGTAGTCATTAAGGCTTATGATGATACAAAAATGCCTGTTGAAGGGACATTCAGAGCCTTGGTCAGGATAGGATCTATTGAGACTTAGGTCAACCTGCATATAATTGATATTCTTGTGACATTTGCCATTCTCTCTGGAAGACCATAGTTTCATCCTTTAGGTGGCATACCCTCCACTGTCCATCATAAAATAAAGTGTCTACATAAGGCAAGGTTGTCACCATCTTTTTCGAGATTGAAGCCGCTGTGTCTGCATTAAAGTTAGCCCTTAAAAAGATCCTATAAGCCGAAGTTTTGAGGTTTGAATAATTTATGAAGATGAGATAGATGAAAAGGTTCTGAATATGATGTACAATATGAAATTCATGCCTGGCATGGGGCTAGGAAAGAACCAAAGTGGACCCTCAAGATTAATGGAGTGCAAGGTACCCATTCTGAAACATAGGGTAGGATTTGAGGGGACTGATGGTTCTAAAAAAGAAATTGAAATTTGGGATCAACCTGAGAAAGAAAAGGAAGAGGTTATGGTTAAAGGAAAGGTTTTATGGGAAACTTTTATGAGGCATGGCATCAGATATTCATACAGTAGGGCCCTAGAGCCTCTGATGATGGCCAGATAAATGATCCCAGGATTTAAAATCTTTTCTAAGTTTATGAATAGAATGAAGAAAGTTGATGTTGAGGAAGTTCCTGTAGAAGAGTTGGTACTAGTCGAGGAAAAATCTGAGGAGGATATAACTGCTCCGAAGTTGAAAGACATTTATAATTAGGGTAAGGAGTAGGATTTCAAAGCCTACATCCTTAATTCCATCATGGATGTCTATTATGAAAATTTTGATGTTTCTCTTACTACTCTATTTGAAACTAATGATTGGTTCTTTTCGAAAGTGAATGCAATGAAGCATGAGCTTACTTATTTGTATGATGTGTTTCCTAATGGTTATTCTATTTATAATGATCATTTCATGTATATGTTTGAAATTAATTCCATGTAAATTGAATCATTTAATTTAGGCACAAATGATAACCCTACAAATATATTACTTGCTTATGATTTAACTTATGATGAGAGAGAGAAAATGAAAGAAACACTAATAAAAAGACAAAAAGCATTTTCTTAGGGTTATGAAGATATGGCTAGTATTGACAGGGAGATCTCTAAACATAAAATCCCTATATATCCTCATATATCACTAGTAAAGTAGAAGAAAAGGAGACTGAGGCTACAATGGGCGCTTTTGGTCAAAGAAGAGGTCGAAAAGCAACTAAAGGCAAAGTTCCTGGAGGTGGTAGAGGACACCCAATGGTTGGTAAACATAGTTCTAGTCCTCAATAAAGATAGGTGGGTCAGAATGTGTATGGACTACAAAGATGTGAACAAGGCTTGCTTGAAGGATGATTTCCCACTACTACACATCGACGTATTGGTCAATAGCATAGCTTCCAATGTAATGTACTCTTTTATGGATGGGTTCTTAGGGTACAACCATATTATGATGGCAGTAATAGACATGTTGAAGACATTATGGGTTCTCAAGGTACAACTAGATCATGATGGCAGTAATAGACACACTGAAGACATTATTCACCACTGAGTAGGGTATATGTTACTATCGAGTGATGCCATTTGGATTAAAAAATGTAGGAGCCACTTATCAGAGGATGGAGACCACCCTGTTGCATGATATGATCCAAAAAAGCATAGAAGTGTATATAGATGAGAGGATGGTGAAGTTATAACCAGAGAAGGGCACTTTGAGGCTCTAGACAAGTTCTTGGTAAGGGTAGAAAAGTACAACCTTAGACTAAATATGAAGAAGTGTGTTTTTAGGGTAATGTTTGGTAAACTGCTAGGGCACATTGTTAGTGAAAAAGGAATAGAAGTAGACCCAGATAAGGTTAAGGCAATTAGAGAAATGCCCATGTCAAAAAGTGAAAAAGAAGTTAGAGGGTTCATCAGGTGATTATAGTATATTATTAGGTTTATAGCTAAGCTGAGTACAATCTTTAAGCTTTTAAAAAAGAATCAACCCATGATATAGAATGACAAATGTCAACAAGCTTTCCAAGCTATTAAGAATTATTTGATGAATCCTCTAGTCTTACAGCCATCGAAGTCAGGTAAGCCTTTAATCCTATATCTGCCAATTGAGAAGGATGTAATAAGGGCAATACTAGCTTATGAAAATAAAGAGAAATATGAACACATAGTGTATTACTTGAGTAAGAAGCTCCTGTAGTATGAAGCCAATTACAGTCTTGTTGAGAAAACATGTTTGGTTATAATTTGGGTAATGAATAAGCTCTAACACTATTTCTAATCCTATAAGGTACAGAAAGTTTCTAACCATGATCCCCTCAGGTACCTTCATGGGAAAGATGGCCAGATGGTTAGTGATGCTCACCAAATTTGACATAGATTATATGGCAAAGAATGTGGTAAAAGGGAGGATGGTAGTAGACTTCTTGACTCAAAATCTAGTAGCGAATAAGAATGGGAATTAGAATTTCCTAATGAACATTTAGGAGTTATAGAAGTACAAGGATGGAAAATGTACTTTGATAGAGCCGTCAATAATAAAGGGCTTAGTATTGGTGTAATCCTAATCACGGCAAAAGGAGAAATTATCTCGATGGCAAAAAGACTCAATTTTGAAGTAACAAATAATGAAGTAGAGTACGAGGCTTGCATCTTCGATCTAGAAGCACTACGTAGTGTAGGGGTAGAGGATGTTACTGTGTATAGGGATTCTATATTAATAGTAAAATAGGCTTCTCATAAGTGGGAAATGAAGGAGGCTAGGCCACATCCGTATTGGGATTATTTAACCATTGTTTCGTTATCCTTTAGTCAATGTGGATTTATTCATCTACCAAGAGAAGAGAACTAAATAGTTGATGATCTAGTTACTCTAGCTTCTATATGGGAAAGTGGAAAATAAACAGAGGTTAGATCTTTAATATTAGCAAAGTCTTAAACCCTTTGCTATGATGAAATAAAAGTAATGCCAGTGGATACCGCTGAGAAGCCTTAGTTTTATGACTTGTAGTGATACTTGGAGACAAGATAGTTCCTTGAGGATGCCGATAAGAAAGAAAGGATGTCCCTGTGAATACTATCTTAGCAGTTCATTATCCATAATTGAATGTTGTACAAAAGAATGTCTATGGGTGTCCATTTGAGATGTGTCAATAAAGAGGAGGCCTAGAAACTTATGGAAGCAATTCATGAAGGAGTGTGTGGGACATATATAAATGGGATAGTCCTAGTAAATAAAATAGCTCATCAAGGTTATTTTCTAGATTACCATGGAAATACATTATGTCAAGTTCATGAAGAGGTGCTATAACTACTAAGCTTATAGGGACGTGAGCCATTTGGCGTCCATGGAGCTGCAAGGTATGACTTCTCCTTGGCCATTTATAGTTTGGGGAATTGATATCATAGGAGAGATAAGGCCGAGGGCATCAAACGGTCATTGATACATTGTTGTGGCAATAGACTATTTCTCTAAATGGGTTGAGGTTGAGTCCTATACTACGGTCGAATCGAAGAAAATATTGAAGTTTATTGAGAAGAATATAATATGCATATATAGGCTGCCACATCACCTTTTTACTAATAATGGTGTTCAATTTTGGGTAGAGATAGTTGCACTATTAAGAGATACAATATTGAAGATCACATATCATCTCTATACAGGCCACAAGTAAATGGGGCAATGGAAGTTACAAATAAGAATGTAAAGAAGATCCTGGCTAAGATGATGGAGAATTATCTAGATTGGGTGGATTACTTACAGTTTGCATTATGAGGGTACCCAATTATTGCTAGAACTTCAATGGGGGCCACTCCGTATTCTTTAGTGAATGGGTATGAAGCCATGCTGCCAATAAAAGCTGAGGTTCGATCACTAAGGGTTCTCTTAGAATCCAAGATCCCTGAATACTAAGGGGTGGAAAGTCAATTAGCATAACTAACATTGTTGGATGAAAAGAGGGTGAGGGCTATCTATCATTCTTAGCTGTATCAGAAGAGGATAGACTAGGCTTATAATAAAAAGATCAAGCCAGGGAAGATCAAAGAGGGAGACTGATCAAAGAGTGAGACTTAGTGATGAAGCTTGCAAAGCTAATTATGACTGATCCATAAGAGAAATTCAAGTCGGATTGGGAAGGCATGTATGTGTTGAAAAAGTTATTCTCTAAGGGTGTTGCTATCCTATTTGACATTAAAGGGAATAAATTTCGAGAGCCTATTAACTTGGACAAGCTCAATAAGTACACTCTATAAAAGTCTTGCTAAGGAGAAAACCTCGAAAAGAGGCTGTTTAGGAAAAAATTAGAGACAATAATGAAAAAAATAAAGAGTCCTACTAGATCAAAAACCTTGAAAGAGGTGGTCTAGGAAAAAGTTACGAATAGTTCAAAAGGAGAGAGAGATAGATAAAAATCATTAGTTGGAAACTTATAAGGGCAAGCCAACTAATGATGTGAGATGTGTCAGAAGTAAAATGTTTATGCAGATTGTGCTTAAATTAAATGAAATATATTACTTTAATTACTATTAAATATTGCATTAAGTGTCTATTACAAATTATTTAACTAAAAGGAAACTCTATATAACAAAAAGAAAAATGACAGCTTAATTCATGAACTAATTTTGTTTTCTTCTCTTTTGTTGAGCACCCTGGGTGCTCGATGCTTGCAATTCTCTTATTTTTTTTATTTCTAATAAACTTACCTTTCTTAAATTATTGCATGCTTTGTAACGATCATTGATAGTCTGATCTCTGTTGTAGTCTATGTTTCTTTCAATGATTCTACAAGGCCAGGTAGTAACTAAATTGTCTAGGAAATTTTAAGAGAGGCGCTCTGACTTAAACTCATGCACTAACTCCATTATTAGTTGCTTTTGTCCATACTGATGGTAAAGATGGGCAGGGTTGTAGAAAGTAGCAAAATAAAGACCGGTAACCAGAATGCAGTAGGTGTATGACTGAACAGTCACGTGTCACAACCTCCACCATAGACACATCCACTATATTAGTGTATTAGGGAATGTTGATAGCTAGATTTTATGGTTTGGTAATGTTTGGCTCTATACCTTGCTAGGTCTCAAGAAGGTTCAAGTAGTCTCAATTTCTCAAGGAACCACATTTGTAAGAGTGATGAGTAAGTAATATGCCAGTTAATCAGAAAAAAATGTTGGAAAATAAGAAACTTACCTCTAACAAGAATGGAATTCTGGAAAATCGCTTGGTCTTTATGAAGTTGTCTAGTCCGATGATAGTTTCTACTAGAATGAGGGGGAATGGATTGAGTCCCACTTCCACTTGCTCCAAAATGTAAAGGAGTTTTGAATTATAGTTTCTAGAAAGTGAAACTAGTAGGAATTAGGCATATAAGCAAAGGGCCATCATTTGGGGCTAATAGACTTCTCCCCTATCTATGTCTGTAATAGCTTTAAAGAAGGGCTCAACTATAATATCCAAACCAAGAAGATCATAAGATGATGACTGGGGTGGAAGATTGAATAGTTGAGCCATCTGGTATTGAAGAGAATATGAGTATGGAATTCCCAGCATAAGGACTGTCAGTTAGCAAGAAGAATCCATTTGACAATCTAAAAGGGCTTCAAACTCCTCTAATATGGGGCATAGCTCAACTGTATTGAATCAGAAGATGTGTTATTGAGGATCCTAGAACTAAGCTACAACATGGAGAAAAGGGAAGTTGATTATTATAACATGTAGTGATATGAAGACTGACAAGTGAAATGGCTCTAATATGGCCCATGATCCGTTATCTAAGCTTCTTAATGTTGGTTATAGCAGTTTAAGGCTGCTTTTAGATGTATTTAGAGAGAGAAATGAAGGCTTGGGGTGAGGATGTCTGAAAATGGGGTTGAAGGTAAGGAATTAGGAATTTAAAGAGGAGAAACTGACTTATGTATGAGGTGATCGCCTCATAGAAGAGGCACCGCCTTAATATGAAGAGGTGATCACCTTTCATTAAAAGGTCATGAGGTGATTGCCTTTTCATCAGAAGGTCATGAGGCGATCACCTCTTCAGTAGAAAGCCATGAAGCGATCACCTCTCCAACAGTGGCAATCAAAGAACCTCTGATGGATTATACAATCTCACCCTTGCGAATCAAAATTTATTGGCTTAAAACAAGGGGCATTTATACAAACTATTGATGCTAAAATTGTATGCGAAAATTGAAATTCATTAAAAAAAAAGTTGAATTTTGTAAACATCCAGCCAACAAGAGTTAAAATATACAAATATTAGAATTAAATAGATAAACAGAAGCAAAAATTAGAAAGAAACAGTCCATGGGCCCTAATCTATCAAGTGTCTAACTTGGTGCCCTTAAGATCATCCCCTCCTCTCGTGCTATCATCATCCCCATCCTCATCGGCATCCTCATTGATCCAAAAGACTTCAATCTGGTGCTCAAGGGTGGCAATTCTCACTTGGTTAGCCTTATCACGATCCTATTCAAATAAACACAGATTGGTGAATTATATGAGCTTGCATACATATAGATGTAGGAAAGGTTGTTATCTTCCACTGCTGGGTGACGTCCAGCATATAGTCCCTTTGAGCCTTGATCATTTGATACATGTATCGCCCTTGCTCCAAAGGAATCTGTTTTATTGAAAGAATGTTAGAACTAACAAATGTGTTGAGGATGATTCAAAAGACAAGTGAAGAGCAAACTCATGTTAGTAGCATCACCAGGAGTACATGCAGGTATAAGGTCCTCATCTAAGGCAAGAACTGGCGAGATAACTCTCCAGGAGGAACCCAACAATGAGCCAAAGAATCGGTGGTGTGAATGAAACTACCAACAATGAACTGAGAGCTGGAAGTGGCGGGGGGTCCTATCTTCTCAGCCGTAGCCAAAGTCCCCTCTTTGTTGGGACTAAGACAGTGTCTTTGAGGCTCTCTTTCTTGCACTTAAGGTTTGGCCTGGGGTACATGTCTAGTCACTATAGCCTAAAAATAAAAGAAAACCGTGTTGGGATATGATAATTTTGAATAAAAAGGGAGTATCACATAATTACTTGAGAGGTGGAGGCAACAGCCAATGGAACTGTTAGCAAAAGGTGGGACCAGACAAACTCCATGTACCGGCTCTTAATCTGAACAATGTAGTCCATGATTGGCTCTCCAGTGATGGCCTAATCCAACTTAGCACCCTCTAATTCCTAAGTCCATAATATGCACCTTATAGGGGATTTGGGCACGCGCCTCACACCAGCTCCCCAATTCTAGTTTAGGATCCTCTCACCAAGGTACTAGACTTGATAGCCTGACCCATAAAAGAGGACTCTCCTATGAGTTTATGGTCTAAAATGAGTCATCTCCACATTCCATCCGCTCTTAGGACCACATAAATCATTTTGAATCTGTAATGGAAGTACCAAAAGGTAAGTGAGTAAAATTTTCAAAATTACTAACATGTGATATGATTGTTGTAGGCACTGCATCCTGCATCAGAGAGTTCATGTACTATCGGTGGATGTGTACTCGAGCTAAATGTCTCTTATAAACATAGCTACCACCCTACCTACTAATGGTGGGGAAATCATCCCCCACTCACAGCACACTGATGAGCAACTCTAGCTCTAGGGCCTAAACCTGTAAAAGAAGGAGGCAGAGCTTACCATAATGGTGTGCTAAAAGCTGCATAATCTTTTGGCCCCATGGACCACCTCATCCATATTCTAGTACAGGTAAGCCAGAGCACAGCTGCCCTAATCGAATGAAGACACTTGATCCAAGTTTTAGAGAGGTAGTAGAAATATCGGATCCATCGAGTTAGCGGTGTCAACAAAGAAGGTGGTGCCAATAAGATAAATCAGAAAAGCTTGCATCACTTGGTCTATCTCATTAGGAGTGACCATCACTATAGTTCTATCCTAGGTATAAAAACTTCGAATGAAGTCAAGCTTAAGGGTATGGATCCCCTTCATGTCCAGCACCATACCTAAAAGGCATTTGATATAGGTAGCCTTGTCTAGGGTTAACTGGTGAAGACTCATATAAAAGGCAACAGGATCTCCGACACACACAATCCTGGTGATGGCAACGACAGAAATGAGATCTATAGTGAGCTCCTTGAATAGAAGGTGGAAAGTGTGTGTCATGCTAAACCACCTCTCCATCAGTGTATGGAGTGGTTGATAGTTTGTCCGACCTACTCTAAGGGAAGCGACAGTACGAAGTCCTCAAACTTAGTGTCCTGAATCTGATCCTTCTAGTCTTTAGTTAAGTTATTATAAAAAACCTGGGCCTCATGAAAGTTTCTGGAGCCCATGAACATCTATGAATCATGCTGCAAAAAAAGAGAATCAAGGAAATTAAATAAATATCACTCAATTTTATTACTTTTCAAAGTAGAATGATTATGTAATCACAAATGGGCTCATTTACCCTATTATAGAGGTGCAACGCCCCATCACAAAGGTGATTGCCCTTACAAATGAGGTGATTACTTTAAGCACCCAATTTTAGGATGCATTTATGCAGGAATGTGATGAAAGCCTATATGATGAAAATTTAGTAAAAATTGACCTATAATGTTAAGTTTTGTGATTTTAAGGACTAAATTGCAATATTTTTTTGGGTTTAATTGTAAAAAAATTGAATTTTGCAAAGGCATATTTGAAAATGTGTGTAATGCCAATCGACATTACATAATTCTGATCAACATTATATAATGCTAATTGGCATTACGCAATATTAATCGACATTACATAATGCCGGTCGGCATTCTGGAATGCCGAGGCACTAAAATTTTAGCAAAGAATTATCTTTCTCAATTTTTTTAAAAATTATGATTGGTCCAAATTTAATTCATTTTTAATAAATATATTAATTTTAGTCTTTATCTATAGGGGTTCTACGTCTAGTGCGCGTCTCTTATGCTTATAATTTTTTAAAATTAAAATTCTTATCCTATTTGTTTTTAAGAGGGAGGATCAGAGCTGCCTCTCCTGTTATCAAGTAAGTGGTTAGCTAGGGTTAGGAACGGTATATAAAAAGAAAGTTTGGCAGAGAAAAAAGAAAAAAAAGAGACTGCAGAAAGAGGGAGAGGAAAAACACTAATTAACTACTACAAAAGAAAAAGCGTTGATTGAAAAAACATAGAGAAAAAAAAAACACCTTTTTCAAAAAAATACATTCTTTTCAAAGTCTAGAAATCAAGAAAATGTAAGGTCAATTTTCTCAAAATGATAAATCTCATTCTAAAAGGCATTCAAACAACATTTGCATAACATCACTCTTCCACTCTTTCTTCTTTATTAATTTTTTCTTTCATATTATTTTATTATTTTTGAGTTTGTTTTGTTTAATTTTCATTATTTTTTTCTTTCTTCATTAATTATAATCTTATTTTCCTTTTTCTCTTTGTGTTTCATGTTTCTGGTGATGAATACATTATTGAGCCAAGAAAATCCATGGAGAATCCATGAATAAAAGCCAAAAGTTAAAGATCCTGATTGAATTTTTTATCTTACTCTATTTAGTTTATCTTATTGTTTTTTTAGGTTTTGAATTTATTTAATTTATTTTCTCAAAGGTTGTAATTTTAATTTTATTTTCTTTATTATTTTTGGTAGATCTTGTGATAACTCCAATAATGGGAATAATGAAAGTCTAGCTTTCTCTTGTTCTTAAAAAATTAATTGGTAAATTATGTTCAATTTGGTGAACCCAAATTAAAATCAATGGAGTTAGTAGATTAAGTTAGGTTGTATGTTAATTAAAATTAGGTTTTATAAGAAATAATTTAATTGCATGTTTGATCTTTTTTATTTGATTGTTTTTATTATTTTTATGGTTTGGGCTTGTTTGTTGATTTTTGTGTGTTTTAGGCTCGAAGCCCATTTAGGTTATAACCCATTTAATAAATAGGCTTTTAATTGGATTTTGGGGTTTAATTAATTTTAAAATCAATTTAGGCCAATTTAGGTTAATTTAGACTTAGGACTAATTTTGAATTAAAACATGTAGAATTAGGCCCACTAATTTAAATGCTTCATAATTTATAGATTTAGACCCACTTTTAGAATTAAATAAGAATTAGGCCCACTAATTAATTCCTTTCTTTAAAATTTATAAACCATAGGCCCATTTCTTTAGTTAAATTAAAATGAATAGACTTAAGCTCATTTATTAACATGGAGGACCACTTTTAGTCCATTTCACTTGTAAATAAAAAATGTAGAATTAGCTAAACTTTAAAATAAAATTAACATAGTTTAGACCTAGGGACGATGCACTTCATATGCATTTTTTACATGTAGTTTTATGACTAGTTTGCTTTAGGGCTAGATGGATGTTCAATTAGGGTTTAATAAAATTATATGTAAATAGATAATAAGGTAGTAATTCATAAAGTACTTTAAAATGAACATAAGACTGAAAGAAGTTAGTATTCTGTTCCTGGAATCTCCTGGTTATGGTGCTAGCTTTCTTTTAGAGAATCAAGTACCACCAAAATGATTTGTCCTAGTTATTACCCTAGGTAGTGGGTCCTCATATCCATATTATGTCTTTGAGACATAGTAGTGTGTTCCTTAGGACCCTGAGTCGAAATAGTATCACAGTTGCTAAAATCTTGGGCGCACGCTGAATCCCACCATCTACAGTGGCAACTCCACTAGGGATAAGAGATACTGATTCTACTTGTGTTCTTTAGAATTATTTTATTAATTATTATTTTATTTTTGCATTCATTCTGCATGTTCCTATTAACCGATGGCGTTGGTTTATGATTCCATGATTCCACTAACTTCATGGAGTTATAAATTAGCAAACCATCACTCTTACCCTTAACTCTGTTCAAGAGAGATTACCGGGCTCATTTGACTAGAGTCTATAACCCAAGTCGTAAAGGGAGGGGGGGTAGTCTTCTCTCAAGTTTGAAAAGGATGTTAGGCCTCTCTAACCTTGGCCTATAACTCAAGTCTTAAAGGAGGACATCTTGGTAAGGGAACCTTGACTTTTCACTAGACCCTAACCATATATAATGGCTTAGTAACTTCCCCTAGGATTACCCAAATTGCTTGTGAATGTTACCATGAGGTATTTCTATCTATAAAGGCCCTAGCCTATACTTTAGAAGCCCACTTGGGTTAATAAAGATTGGGCTATTATTTTATACTCAGAAGTACTATTTCCATGCTTTTATTACTTTAAGAGATATTTAACATGTGCATCGATTCTTGATATCCCCTATAGATATTAAGGCTAAGACCAAAAATCCTACGAAAAGAGACTCACCATTGAACACGTATGTGGGAAGAATACGGTTGGAAGGATGGATGTTGTATGATTGATATTTGCTAGTTGTTGTATAGCACGTGCATCATGCATATATACATACATGCATTTCATCCATCATACTAACACTTTGTTTTGCAGCCATCATAGATTCATCGGGGTCTTCTCATATTTAAGGATAGAAAGATAACAGATTGAGAAGGACAAATTTAAGTCCTAAATCCATAGTAGAAGATATCCTTCATAGACTAGAGAAGAGTCCTATTAATCCATTATACTTGGAAGCTAAACCAACTCTAGCTGAGCATATAAAAATGGAATAACAACAAGGAGGGAAATGGACCTTAAAAGACATTAAAGGAGCTTTGATGGATAACATAAGGGCTATGATGCAAGATAAACTGAGACAAGCTTCATCTAGATGGATGCAACCTACTACTGCTGTCATACCACCACCTTCAATTGAACAACCACTTGCTGCTGTAGCTATCCCACTTATTGAAAATGCTCCACCTATTACTAATAATGTTGGGGGGCAACCTGTTGCTAGAAACCCACCTACCATTGATGTGAAGCTTCAGGATGTTGAGAACTACATGGTAGAAAAGGAAAAAAGAGAATCACTTGAACTGGTACAAGACCATGAGTCCAAGTAGATGCAAGCACTGACCCAGAAAATGTCTAAGATGGAATAGCTGATTAGAAGACAAGGCATGGGATATTCATTTGACTTTGATGATATGCTGCTAATGAAGGATAATAAGCTACTTGAGAAGTTCAAATTGCCTCAACTATAGAAGTTTGATGGAGCTAGAGATCCTAGAATTCATCTTAGTCAGTACACAAAAACTATGAGCACTACTAAGGCCCATTAGCAGTGATCACTAGGTTATTTGTATAGTCTTTAGAGGGAATGGCTGTAAACTAGTATCTTAGGTTGAAAAAGTTTGTCAAGGCTGAATAAAAAGAAATGTGTACTGCTTTTTTGAAACAGTATGATTATAATACTAAATTGGAAGTATCCATCAGGGATTTGGAACTAACTAGGCAAAAATGAAGCGAATCCTTTTCTGATTCCTTGGCTAGATTTATGAACAAGGCAAGATTAATGAAAAATAAGTTAGCTGAGAAAGATCAGGTTAGGATGATAGTCTGTAACGTTTCACCTAATTTAGTTGTGAGGTTGCAAATGATGAATCCCAAAACATTTATAGACCTATATGATGTTGGTTTGCAAACCAAAAAAATGAAGAGTGAGAAGAAGAAAAGCTTTAAAAGTATAGGAAACTAAAATTACCTAACTAGGGGCACGCAACAGGGAAGTACTAGCCAAGCTATAGAGGTACGTACAATTCAGTAGCCCAAGAGATTCTCTAATTTTAACCAACCACTTTCTAAAGTCCTAGACTGTTTGATCTAAAGAGGCTTGCTTAGACCCTTAACATTTTCCAAACCACCAAACCCAAATGTTCCAGGCTACGACCTAAACAACAATTGTAAATTTTAGTCAGTAGCTAGCCACTCCATAGACTCTTGTATCCACTTAAAACATGAAATCCAAAGCCTTATAGACTCTAAAAAAAATCATAGAGCTCGAAAAGTCCAATTCCAACCCAAACACTATAAACAACCCTTTCTCAGACTACTAAAATTTTCCACCACCAACCACCATGGTAATCAACTCAGGAGTTAGCGAAGAGGAAGTGCTGGAATCCTTTGAAAACTTAAATCTTACAGATAGTGAGAAATCTCCTAATGCTTCTAGAGGAGTAGAGGATTTATTGGGGCAACCCTCAGGCAAAGTTGACTTTAAGGTGTTCTATTCAAGGCCACCCTCAGCTGATATTCCTTTTGAATCAATTATGCCCTTAGGATAGGGTGATGAGTTTGATAACGATCCAATGGAAGAAGAGGGAGAATATGAAATTCCTAAGCAGCCATTGAGAAGGGTTAAAGGTTTATTGGCAACCTTCAGGCAAGTTCAACTATAGAGTATTTTACTCTAAGCTAGCTTCAGGTGATATACTAATAGAGGAGATTATGCCCTCAGGATAAGGTGAAGAGTTCGAAGATGGTGACATGAAAGGAAAGAACAATGGATCTTTTACTTTTGAACAATCTCAAGAGGTAGTTGAAGAGCTACTAAGTTAACATTTGGGAAAACTTAACATGGAGGAGCTAAAAGGGAAAGAAACATGCATAATGGAAGTATGGAAAGATGGAAAGAGGGATCGAATTATTAGGGTTATTGACATTTGGTATGACTCTGATGAAAAGAGCCTTAGTGTTCTTGATGTTTGGAGTGATAATCCTAATGTGAACTATGTCACTAAAAGTGGAAAGAATTATAAGGCAACATAAAAGAAAATTGAGAGAGTTACAAAAAGAGAAGAGACAGAGGATGTAGAAGTAGAGGAAGGGAAAAATGAAGACCTGATCTTAGAGAAGCTAAAGAAAGCTAAGGCGAATGTGAGCATTTGGGAATTATTGATGCATTCAGGCAGCCACCAAAGAGCTCTAGTCAAGGCTCTATCAAATATGATTATTGAAACAGTAGCTACACCTGGGGCTATAGTAGCGAAGGTCATGGAAAAGAAGCTTGGCTTGATAACATTCTCAAATGATTATTTGCCTTTGGAAGGTAGAAATCATAACAAGGCACTATTTATCCCAGCTGAAGTAAGGGGAAATAGAACTAATTTTGCAATGGTAGATGACAGTTATGCTATTAATGTGTGTCCATTAAAAATTCTGCCTAATTTAGTTTTAAAAGTTGATGATTTAAAAGGTTCAAATTTTATAATCAGAGCCTATGATGATAGCACCCGGACTGTGGAGGGCATATTCCAAGCTTTGGTTAAAATAGGACATGTAGAGTCAACTATTGAGTTCACTGTAATAGGCATCCCTGTCACATATGCCTTGCTTTTGGGAAGGCCATGGTTCCATGCTCTAGGAGGGGTACCCTCAACTGTGCACTAGAAGATAAAATTCCCTTATGAAGGAGAGGTTGTGACTATAGAAGCTAGAATGAGGGCAGCTGTGGCAACCATACAGGATAAATAGAAACAAGTATGTGTTCCCCCTAGTTTCTAAGTTACTGGAATATTTGATGGAACTGAGATGGATCCAATAGTAGCGAGGATGATGGAGAGTATGAATTATTAACCTAGACAAGGGCTGGGAAAGAATGAGCAAGGAAGCCTTAAACCTTTAAAATTCAAAAGTCAGGGTGACACTAAGGGATTAGGGTGCACTAAGATAAAACTTGATAGAAAAGAGGAAAGAAGAAGGGAGAGGCTAAGATAAATAAGCCCTTGGGGAGAACTGGGCTAATGAGTGAGAATTTTATCAAGCCAGGGGAAGGCAAGTATTATCTGGGTTTTAAGGAATCTGTCAATGTTGCTAGACAAGATATTCCTAGATTTGAGATCTTCAAGGAGCAGATTATAAAGAACCTGGTAGAGGATAACAAAGAGGAAGTGATGTAGCAGGTAGCTAATAAGATGGGTGATGCTACTGTTGAAGAGCTATTGTGTTTGCCACCTGAAGAGGAGCCACCCCAGGATTTAGTTACTATCATTAGTAATAGTTTTAATGATTTTTTTTATGAAGAAATTGATGTAATAATGTTCGACCTTTATGAGGATGAAGACTTTGTTTTTTCCATGGTCAATGATATGAATTCTAGTTTGGCTTACTTATGTGATGTCCATCCTGATGGTTTTGTGCATTTTAATATTGATTATATGTGCATGTTAGACATTAATTCCATTCAATTAGATTCATTAAACATGGGCACAAATGATAATCCTAGGAACATTTATATATCACATGATGTAACTCCTAAAGAGAAGGAAAATTTTAAGAGAATATTAACAAAAGAAAGGTAGTATTTGCTTGGACTTATAAAGATATGCCAGGTTTAGATAGGGAAATTATGGAAAATCACATCCCAACTTATCCAAAAATTAAACCTATTAAACAAAAACTATACAGGCTAAGACTAGAGTGGACTGAAAAGATAAGAGAGGAAATTGCTAAATAAATCCAAGCTAATTTTTTAGGAGTGGTAGATTATCCTTAATGGTTGGCAAACATAGTGCTAGTACCTAAGAAGATGGTAAAGTATGAATGTGTGTGGATTTCAAGGATCTAAACAAAGCATGCCCAAAAGATGATTTTCCTTTACTTTACATTGATGTGATAGTGGATAGTGCAGCTTCAAGTGCAGTGTATTCTTTCATGGATGGGTTTTTAAGATATAATCAAATAATGATGGCAGTCATAGACAAGATCAATATAACTTTCATTATAGAATGGGAGATGTATTGTTATAAGGTTATGCCTTTTGGATTGAAGAATGCAGGTGTAACATATCAAAGGGCAGCTACTGCTCTTTTCCATGACATGATGTATAAAGAAGTTGAAGTATGTAGATGACATGATGGTTAAGTCAGAGATAAGGGAGGGATACTTTAAAGTTTTAGATAAGTTCTTGGCTCAAATTGAGAAATACAATATGAGGCTCAGCCCAAAGAAATGCATTTTTGGGGTCAATTCAGGAAAATTGCTAGGGCATATAGTTGTAGCAAAGGAATTAAAGTAGATCCAGATAAAGTGAAAGCTATCCAGGAAATGTCGATGCCATAGACAGAGAAAAAATTAAGAGGATTCATTGCTAAGTTGCAGTATATTAGTAGGTTCATTGAAAAGCTTACTAATATTTGTGACCCTATCTTTAAGCTTTTAAGGAAAGATCAACTTGTGAAGTGGAACGATGATTGTCATAAGACTTTTGATAGGATTAAGGAATATCTTGCCAATCCACCTGTATTGAAGCCACCAAGGCAAGGTAAGTTGTTGATCCTATACTTGGCTCTAGAGGAAAATGCAATGGGGGCAATGCTAACACAAGAAGGACTGGATGGAGTACAACATATGGTGTATTACCTTAGCAAGAAGTTTCTACCATATGAGGAAAAGTATGATTTGGTAGAAAAGAGATGTTTGATAATGATATGGGCAATATGAAAATTGAGGCATTATTTTTAGTCCTATAAAGTTCAAGCTATTTCAAAGATAGATCCTTTAAGGTATCTATTTTGAGCATCTACTTTAACTAGAAAAATGTCTTGATGGCTTATACTCATGACTGAATTTGATAGAGACTACATTACACTAAAGGTCATCAAGGGAAGGGCAGTAGAAAAATTCCTAGCTTAGAATTTAGTAAGAGGTGATGAATACTGGAATTTATAGTTTCTAAATGAGAACTTACTAGTTGTAGAGCATCAGGAGTGGAAGCTTTATTTCAATGGGGCTATAAACAACAAAGGAGCTAGATTAGGAGTGATTCTTGTTACGCTAGAAGGAGAAACCATACCAATGGCTAAGAAGCTAGATTTCAAGGTAACAAATAATATGGCTGAGAATGAGGCATGCATTCATGGAGTGGAGGCAGTAATAGCAGCTGGAGCAAAAGAGTTATTGGTATATGGGGATTCAACATTGGTCGTCAATCAGGCTAATTAAGAATGGGAGGTGAAAGAGGAAAAGCTGAAGCCTCATATATGTTATTTGAAAACTTTAACAAGGAAATTCACTAAACATCTCTTCATCCATTTGTCAATAGATGATAATCAGATGGTAGATGAACTAGAAATACTCTCTTTGATGTGGGATAATATGACTGGATTTACTATGAAGCAATTTGGTAATCATAAAATCAGGAGCTCCATATTATGGGGGAGAGCAAACTATAGGTATCCAAATAGGGCATGAAGAGAAGCCGTGGTTTTATGACATTCAAAGGTTTATTAAGAAAGGAAAGTATACAAATGAAGCGAATTTAAAAGAGAAATATGCTCTTCGTGTTCTTGCATATAATTATGTGAGTCACGATGGACTATTATATAAAAGATTGCTGAATGGAATGCAGCTCAGATGTCTCAAGAAAGATGAATCTTAAAAGGTGATGAAAGAGATTCATGCATGAGCTTACAGTTCTCACATGAATGGAATGATCTTCGTTAAAAAGATAATCAAACAGGGGTATTATTGGATGAGTTTGGAAAAAGATTGTGTTAGAATAGTAAGACAGTGCCATCAATGCCAGATCTATAGGAATCTTAACCATATTCCTCCTACGGGGCTAAATAGTTTATCATCTCCTTATCCTTTTACAGCATGGGGGATTGATATCATAGGAGAAATAAGGCCGAAAACATCTAATGGGCATAAGTATATAGTTATAGAAATAGATTACTTTTCCAAATGGGTAGAGGTTGAGTCCTTTAGCACTCTGAAGTGAAACAAATGGCATAGTTTATTGAGAAGATTCTTATTTATAGGTATATGATCCCCCACCATGTTGTGATAGATAATGGTGTCCAATTTCAGGCAGAAACAATAGAGTTATTACAGAAGTATGGAATTGAACATCATAAATCTTCACCTTATCGCCCTTAGGCTAATGGAGTAGTAGAAGTGACTAATAAGAATGTTAAGAAGATTCTCTCTAAAATGGTAAAAACTTACAAGGATTGATATGAGTTTCTTCCTTTCACTTTGTGAGGGTACATGACTATAGCTAGAACTGCCACGAGCCAAACACCATTCTCTTTAGTGTATGGTTATGAAGCAGTTTTGCCTATAGAAACTGAGATCAAATCTTTGAGAGTGGTTATAGAAGCTAAAATACCTTAGAATGAATAGGCGCGAAAAAGATATGATCATTTGGTATCTCTAGATGAAATGAGGATGAATGCTTTATTTCATACTCAGATATATCAGAGAAGGATAACAAGATCATTTGATAAGAAGGTTAAGCCTGGAAAGATAAAGGTTGGGACATGGTGTTAAAATAGTCTAGAGTAGCTATTAAAATAGTCTAGAGCAGTAGTATTTGATCCATGAGGAAAGGTCAGACCAAATTGGGAAGGATTGTATTTAATCAAGTCAATTCTATCTATAGGAGCTGCAAAAATAACAAATCTTGAAGGGAATTAAAAAGAGTCCTAGAGGGGGGGTGAATAGGACTATGAAATAAAAATGAGAAATTAAAAGAATTCTTTGCAAGAATTAAATAGAAGTTGAGAAGGAAGAATGAAGAACACAAAGATTTAAGGAGTTCGGATTCAACAACAATCCTACGTCTCCACCTAACTTATCCCCAAGTTAGGATTTTCAATCACCCACAATCTTATTCACAGGATTAAGATTATACAAGAGTTTTATGGCTCACTCTTACAACCTCACAACATGAGTTTTCAAGGCTCACTCAAAAACCAAAACCCAAGTGTTTCAATGGACAACACTTAAACCAATTCCTTTAGAAATAAATCTCACTTCCCTTCTAATCTAACCCAAGATTTAAGATGAAGAGAAATTCTATTTCTAACACACACCCAACTCTCACAAGAGTTATACAAACAAAGAATTATTTAAGAGAATTTGAGAGCTCAATGAAAGCTTAAGAGATAATAAAATGATAAAACAAGTTGCTTCACTTCCATTCAGCTCTAGAGGTATTTATACTAAAAAATATAGCTGTTGGAGGTGCAAATGATGTGTCCAACGTGTATATTTTGAATTATTGAGACTGATGCTGTCAGACAGCTATTCATGGATTGAAAACGTAATTGGCTCCTTAGGAAGTTTGAATTTACCCATACTTTCTTCATAAAAGTTGTAGATATTTGAATTATCTTTCCATATCAACTTAAATCACCTAAATTGGACTTCTGTAGCTTAAGATATATCCAAAATACTAAGGATTGTGCAATCTGTAATGCAGACTACGGTCAGACAGCTATACCCAAATTGAAGCCGTGATTTTATCCTGAATAAATTTGAATTTGCTTCTAATTTCTTCATGAAAGCTGTATATATTTGAATTATCTTTCCATTAAATTTTGAATCACCTAAATTTGACTTCTGTAGCTCAGGATATGTCCAAATTACTGAGGATTGTGCAATCTGAAATGCAGAATACTGTCAGACAGCCATATACAAGTTGAAGCCGTAATCTGAGCCTGAATAGATTCGAATTTGCCTATATTTTCTTCATAAAAGTTGTATATATTTGACTTATATTTTCATAGAATTTTGAATCACCTTAATTGGACTTCTGTAACTCAAGATATGTCCAAAATACTAAGAGATGTGCAGTCTGAGATGGCAGACGTATACGTGAATTTCAACTCAAAATTTGCATAACCAAATGAACTTGGATTTTCACAAAAAAGCCCAATTCAGAAAGCTTAAGATTTCTTCTTCAAATGTTAAGAAGCCCATTTTCTCATTTAAGAGCTCTAAATATGTCAAAAGCCTTCTTCAATCTCAGAGGTTCAATCAGCCCGAAAAGTCATTATACATCCAAAAGTGTATATGATTGGTATATGTTTGGTATATAATTCCCTACACACTTAATTGAAATTATTAGTATAAAAATTGTTTGTCAAAGTCCAACATTAGGAGTTTGATCATGCAAATGGTCAACAATCTCCCCCTTTTTGGCTTTGACAACCAATTTGAAAAGATGATAAATAATATGTGTGTGTGTGTAAAAAATAAATAACATATATAAGCATATTAAATAAAAATAGCTCCCCCTTACAAATTAAACAAATGCAAAATAAGAAATAATTTTGCTCCCCCTTAACATATGCATAAATTCAATATTTATCATGTATTAGAGCATATAAATAAATGATTTATCATAGCATGTATAAGGGTTTAACAAATATATTCCTTAATCAAAAAAATATTTCTTTATTTCTCCTCCTTTTTGGACATGATAAGAAATATAAATAAATTTCATCATCCTTCTTATCAAAAATAAAGATAACAAGTTATTAAATAATATGAAGGAAATAATTTCAAACATGTAATGCATCACAAAATAACATGTATGCTATATCAAAACATCACATGATCATATAGAGTTTAGCTATTCAATCATACATAATCATGTGGTACTTAGCATATCTTAAACACAATTATCTATCCCCTAAGCACATAGCTTCTTTAGTTTCTTCTCCCCCTTTGTCAAAGACAAAAAGAAAAGAGAGAGATATAAGGGGAAATAAACCTAAGGGAGCCAAAAATACTAAAGGGAATAAAAGATTAAGAACCAAAACAATGCAAGCAAAGATATTCAAAATCTTTATGAAATTCATGTCATTTTAAAAGATAAAAGCCATTTAAAAAAAATACATACATGAATGTTGCATGAATAAGCTCAATTAATAGTCATGCAAAAAAAAATTCATGTAATATAAAAATAAAGTAAGCAAAACAAGGCTATTTATCATAAGGACAAAACTAGCCATGCTTACATTGTTATTATGCATGAGAAAAAGAATTATGTGAAATAAATTCAAATAATTTTCTCCCCCTATTTCAATGGAATTAAAAAATATTGATATTAAGGACACACTATCACATAGTTATGTCACTTACATAAACACATCTTTGAAAAAAAAATTTCCCTTAAAAGAAATTAACTAGGTACGCATGCAAACTCAATTATTTTTCCTCCTTTGTCAAAATGCAAAGATAGACCAAATCTTAAAAATATCTATGCATTATCAAAGATAAAAATAATTTCTAAGAAAACACAAAAATTAAACAAACTCAAAAATTTTTTTTATCCTGATACCAATTGAAAACTTTTATAGGTCATACCCAACTTATATTACCTTTCGTCAAAATGCAAATAAAATTGCATTAAAAAAATACAATGATATTAAAATACCAATTGTAATCAAGATATAAAACTAACAGCTCATGTTTTATATCCAAAAAATATTCAAAAAATAAACCGAACATAAACTAACGAAAAATAGTTATAAAACACATTTAACAGCTCAAAACTTAGATATAGAAAATATACCGAAAATAAACCTAGCATAAAAATAAAAAAAATTTTGTTGAGGAGGAGGAATATTTATGCTATTTAAAATAATTAATTAATTGAATTTAGCTCAATAATTAATTATTAATTTGCAAAATAGGAGGGATTTAAAAAAAATTAATGAATCCACACAAATCCAATTAAAATTAATACAAAGATCATGCAAATGGGAAATACAATATATCATGTATATGAACTAAATTTGCTAAAGCAAATACCTTTAAAACAAAATATATACATGACACTGAAAATAATATTTTTTTTTAATAAAATCACATAAGAATCTAAACATCAATTCATCAATTTAACAAGTGATCAAGACAAGCTTGAGCCATCAATCATACCAAGTTCATGCTTAATAAAATTCATTCTTTCCTCACAAAGAGGTTTGGTAAAGATGTCTGCTAATTGATGATTAGTATCAACAAAATCAAGAAAAATATTACCATTTTGCACATGATCACGTAAGAAATGATGTCTAATGTCAATATGCTTAGTTCTAGAATGTTGAATGGGATTCTTACTAAGGTTTATAGCACTTGTATTATCACACTTAATTGGAATGTGATTAATATCAATGCCATAGTCCAAAAGTTGTTGTTTTTGCCATAGAACTTGGGTGCAACAACAACTAGCCGCCACATATTCTGCTTCAGCGGTGGACAAGGCAACTGAAACTTGTTTCTTACTAAACCAAGAAACTGAGCAATTTCCTAAAATTTGACAAGTTCCAGAAGTGCTTTTTCTATCTAGTAAGCTACCAGCAAAATCAGCATCAGAATAACTAATCAGGTCAAAGGAAGAACTCCTAGGATACCAAAGTCCTAAATGCATTGTACCACAAAGATATTTGAAAATTCTTTTAATAGCATTCAAATGAGACTCTTTAGGACTTGATTGAAATCTAGCACACAAGCAAGTAGCAAACATAATATCGGGTCTACTAGCAGTTAAATAAAGAAGGGATCCAATCATACCTCTAAATCGCTTTTCATCAACTGGTTTACCATTCTCATCCTTATTTAGTTTGGTTGTTGTGCTCATTGGAGTTTTGCTTGATTTAGCTCCATCCATTCCAAACTTCTTGAGAATGTCCCTTGTATATTTGGTTTGATTAATGAAAATCCCATTTTCATATTGCTTGATTTGAAGTCCAAGAAAGAACTTGAGTTCTCCCATCATACTCATCTCAAATTCTCCTTGCATTAGCTTAGAAAATTCCTCACATAAGCAATGGTCAGTAGCACCAAAAATAATATCATCAACATAAATTTGAATAATTAATAAATTATGCTTGGATTTCTTTATGAAGAGAGTTGTGTCAACTTTTCCTTTAGAGAAACCTTTCTCTAGTAAAAAGTTACTCAATCTTTCATACCAAGCTCTTGGAGCTTGTTTCAATCCATACAATGCTTTTGACAATTTAAAAACATGATTTGGAGAGTTAAAACTTTCAAAACCCGGAGGTTGTTCAACATATACCTCCTCTTCAATAAAACCATTTAAAAATGCACTTTTAACATCCATTTGAAAAAGTTTAAAATTCATGTATGATGCAAATGCAAGTAGCATCCTAATAGCTTCTAACCTTGCAACGGGGGCAAAGGTTTCATCATAATCAATTCCTTCCTCTTGATTATAACCTTTAGCTACTAGTCTAGCTTTGTTCCTAGTTATGACACCTTGTTCATTCATCTTATTTCTAAACACCCATTTGGTACCTATAATAGGATGATGTTTAGGTCTAGGAACCAAGGTCCAAACCTTGTTTCTCTCAAATTGATTTAACTCTTCTTGCATAGCAAGGACCCAAAATTCATCACACAAAGCATCATCAATATTTTTGGGTTCAATTTGAGAAATGAAGGCTAAATTAACAGTAGATTTTAATTGAGATCTAGTAGTTATCCCTTTTGTAGTGTCACCTATAATGAGGTTTTGAGGGTGAGCTTTCTTGAATTGCCAATCCTTTGGAAGTTCATCCTTCAAGGTAGGTTGAGATGTCTCCTCATTTTCCTTCTTGCTTGGCTCTTTAAGTTCCAAAGGCTTACTAGCATTTTCTTCTTGTGTTTCCATAATCTCATTGTCACCTACAAGATCATCAACACTACAAACATCCTTTCTAGGATCAAGTGAGTTTGATTCATCAAATACCACATGCATTGACTCTTCAACTACTAGAGTTCTCTTATTAAAGACCCTATATGCCTTGCTAGAGATGGAATAGCCTAGGAAAATTCCTTCATCGGCTTTGGAATTAAATTTTCCAAGATTATCCTTGGTGTTCAATATAAAGCACTTGCATCCAAATACTCTTAGATATGAGATTTTGGGTTTTCTATTGTTCCATAGCTCATAAGACGTTTTATTTAAAATTGGTCTTTTGAAAACTCGGTTTGAAATATAACAAGATGTGTTAACAGCTTCCGCCCAAAAGTATAAAGGCAAATTATACTCATGAAGCATTGTTCTAGCCATTTCCATAAGAGTTCTATTTTTCCTTTCAACTACCCCATTTTGTTGAGGGGTTCTAGGAGATGAAAATGTATGAGAAATACCATTTTCATTACAATAGTTTTTAAAAAATTCATTTTCAAATTCGGTTCCATGATCACTTCTAATGGATGAAATACAAAATCCTTTTTCTTTTTGAACTCTTTTTGAAAAATTTTCAAAAGCTTTAAATGCATCATTCTTATGAGCAAGAAAACATACCCAAGTGTATCTAGAGTAGTCATCAACCAATACATACGCATAGTGCATTCCACCAAGACTAGCAATTCTAGTTGGTCCAAATAAATCCATATGTATAAGTTCAAGTGGCCTAGAGGTGGACACTACATTTTTTAGCTTAAATGAGGACTTGGATTGTTTTCCCTTTTGACAAGCATCACAAGGTTTATCTTTAGTGAATTCAAGCTTAGGTAAACCAAGTACAAGTTCATGTTTACAAAGATCATTTAAAAGCTTAAAATTTGCATGTCCTAATCTTCTATGCCATGTCCATGTGTTATGGGAGATAGACACTAAGCATTTTATATCTTTATTATCAATTTTATTCAAATCAATGACATAAACATTGTCTACTCTTTCACCACTAAAAATAATTTTATTTTCATCAAGACTACTAACAAAGCAATTTTTAGGATAAAAAGTTACTTTATTTCCCATGTCACATAATTGACTTATACTAAGCAGATTGTGTTTAAGACCATCAACAAACAACACATGATGTATAGATAAGGATTGCGGATTACCTATTTCTCCAACGCCAATAATTTTTCCTTTTGCATTATCTCCGAAAGTAACATGTCCTCCATCCTTAGCATCAAGTTTGTTGAATTGCTCTTTGTCTCCTGTCATATGCCTTGAACATCCACTATCGAGATACCATTTGCTTTTTGTTCTTGTGGATTTCAAGCACATCTACACGATACAATTTAAGTGTTCTTTTGGACCCAAACCTTATTTTCGTTTTTAATGGCCATGAAGCAAAGATTGGCAACTTCTTGTTGTTCCTCTTCCTCTTCGGATTCGGAGGAATCATCCCAAGTAGCTTTGAATGCCTTCTTCTTATCTTTTGCTCCCTTACTCTTGAATTTGAGTTTGGGACATTCATTTCTAATGTGTCCCGGTTTCTTGCATTCATAGCAAGTAACCTCTTTTATTTTCTTCCTCCCATCTCCTTCGAACTTCCTGTTGAAGTCCCTTGTTCTTGAGAAATTTTTCTTTCTTAAGAACTTCTTGAAGTTCCTAGTGAGCATGGCAATGTCACCATCTTCATCACTAGAATCTTTAATGCTTTCCTCTTCACTATCTTCTTGAAGAGCTTTTAGAGCAATGCTCTTTTTCTTTTCTTCTTTCTCTTCTTGTTCTTCACCTCTTTGCTTGATGGTGAGCTCATGTGTCAAAAGCTTACCAATGAGCACATCGGTTGATAGTGTGGAGAGGTCTTGAGCTTCCTCAATTGAGGTAACACGAGATTCCCAATCCTTCTTAGGTAGGATTCTTAGAATCTTGTTGTTTACTTCTTCCTTGGAGAAATGTTTTCCAAGTTTCTTGAGGGTTGTAAGGAGAGCATTGAGACGGTTTGTCATCTCCGTGATTGATTCTTGAGGCTTCATTTTGAAGAGTTCATATTCATACATATGAAGTTGAACCTTCTTGCTTCTCACTTGAATGTTGCCTTCATAGTGATTCTCCAAGGTCTCCTACATTTCTTTAGCTGAAATGCAATGTTGAAGCTTGCCTCCTTCTTCTCTTGTCATGGAGGAGACTAGAGTAATCATAGCCTTTTTATTTTTGTGATTTTCTTCCTTTTGATCAACACTCCATTGGCTTCTTGCAAGTGTAGTTACCACACCATCAATGATAGTTGTAGGTGGTTCCCAACCTCTTAGGACAATATCCCAAAGTTTGATGGAATCACAATCAAGATATAATTCCATTTTGAATTTCCAATGTGGATAGTCACTACCATCAAAGAATGGTCTAAGAGAAGAGATGTTTTATGATTCACTCCACATGATCTTGTATTCTAGCAATAAAGTACCTAGAATTCAAGCTCTGATACCAAATGAAAAGAGTCCTAGAGGGGGGGTGAATAGGACTATGAAATAAAAATGAGAAATTAAAAGAATTCTTTGCAAGAATTAAATAGAAGTTGAGAAGGAAGAATGAAGAACACAAAGATTTAAGGAGTTCGGATTCAACAACAATCCTACGTCTCCACCTAACTTATCCCCAAGTTAGGATTTTCAATCACCCACAATCTTATTCACAGGATTAAGATTATACAAGAGTTTATGGCTCACTCTTACAACCTCACAACATGAGTTTTCAAGGCTCACTCAAAAACCAAAACCCAAGTGTTTCAATGGACAACACTTAAACCAATTCCTTTAGAAATAAATCTCACTTCCCTTCTAATCTAACCCAAGATTTAAGATGAAGAGAAATTCTATTTCTAACACACACCCAACTCTCACAAGAGTTATACAAACAAAGAATTATTTAAGAGAATTTGAGAGCTCAATGAAAGCTTAAGAGATAATAAAATGATAAAACAAGTTGCTTCAATTCCATTCAGCTCTAGAGGTATTTATACTAAAAAATATAGCTGTTGGAGGTGAAAATGATGTGTCCAACGTGTATATTTTGAATTATTGAGACTGATGCTGTCAGACAGCTATTCATGGATTGAAAACGTAATTGGCTCCTCAGGAAGTTTGAATTTACCCATACTTTCTTCATAAAAGTTGTAGATATTTGAATTATCGTTCCATATCAACTTAAATCACCTAAATTGGACTTCTGTAGCTTAAGATATGTCCAAAATACTAAGGATTGTGCAATCTGTAATGCAGACTACGGTCAGACAGCTATACCCAAATTGAAGCCGTGATTTGATCCTGAAGAAATTTGAATTTGCTCCTACTTTCTTCATGAAAGCTGTATATATTTGAATTATCTTTCCATTAAATTTTGAATCACCTAAATTTGACTTCTGTAGCTCAGGATATGTCCAAATTACTGAGGATTGTGCAATCTGAAATGCAGAATACTGTCAGACAGCCATATACAAGTTGAAGCCGTGATCTGCGCCTGAATAGATTCGAATTTGCCTATATTTTCTTCATAAAAGTTGTATATATTTGACTTATATTTTTATATAATTTTGAATCACCTTAATTGGACTTCTGTAACTCAAGATATGTCCAAAATACTAAGAGATGTGCGGTCTGAGATGGCAGACGTATACGTGAATTTCAACTCAAAATTTGCATAACCAAATGAACTTGGATTTTCACAAAAAAGCCCAATTCAGAAAGCTTAAGATTTCTGCTTCAAATGTTAAGAAGCCCATTTTCTCATTTAAGAGCTCTAAATATGTCAAAAGCCTTCTTCAATCTCAGAGGTTCAATCAGCCCGAAAAGTCATTATACATCCAAAAGTGTATATGCTTGGTATATGTTTGGTATATAATTCCCTACACACTTAATTGAAATTATTAGTATAAAAATTGTTTGTCAAAGTCCAACATTAGGAGTTTGATCATGCAAATGGTCAACAGGAATGATTTCACTGAGCCAATCAAACTGGATCGTCTCAAGAAATACTATCTTTTTTTAAAAAAAAAGAGAAAATAATAATGGTATAAAAGAAATAAAAGTCCACTGGCTAGAAAACCTGAAAAGGCTAATCAAGCAAAAATTAGGACATTCCCGATGTTCAGAAAACTTGCAAAGGGTTAGTAGACAAAAATTAAGGAATAAAAAGAGGTGATCCCACTAATTAGAAAACCTATAAAGGGCTGGTCAGACAAAAATTAGGGAAATAAAAGTGAGAGAAAAATACTCAGTTAGAAAATCTAAAAAGACTAGCTGATAACATGAGTTATATAATGTGATGTAATAAATGTACTCATTTTGGCCCTAATTAATAAAGCAAATTGAAATGAAATTTTTGTTTGAATATTGTATATCCTATCTTTATTATAAGGCATAAGTACTTAAAGGAAAAAAAACAAAGCATGAAAAGCCTTAAAAACCATAACTATGAGATCGCTACTCTAAATATGTCTTGGTTTCTTCTTTTGTGATTCATCCTGCAACACTGGAGTCCTCTTGTACTTAGCAAATCCAGGTGGCTCTATAGTTTGCATTATAACCCAAGCTTTGTATTTATCATTGGTAGTCACATGAGCATTCAAATGCATATTTCGCTCGAAGTTCTTAGAAGGCCACAAGCTCCTAACCTTGTCCAAAAAGTCTTGTCTCAAAAGGAACCCTTCAAAATCAGTAAGAATAATGAAAATGAACTATGGGCGACCATACTAACGGTAAACACATGAAGGAGAGAAAGAGGTAGAGAAACGTAGTCTAGGAATAGGAACACTATGATCATATAACTCAATGGTCATGAACTTTAATTTCCACTAAGAGCAGACCCATGTGATCTCAACATCTGCAATGCCTTTCAACCAGTCAACCCATTGGTTTATAGTAAGCTTATCCTTCATCTTCAATGGATGAGATTATGGCCGAGAAGTTTGATAAGTTAAAGGGTTGGCAGGAACGATAAGCAAACTCAGCTTTTTTTTATAGCCAAATCTTTAAAAAAAAGCCCATTAAGTTGAAAACCCAAAAGGGTAGCTTAGGAAAAAGTAAGGGCAAGCATGCTAAGTTGAAAACCTGAAAGGGCAACTTAGGAAAAAGTTAAGGCAAATAAAAGATTCTAGTTACACACCTGAAGGAGAAGTAAACTGCTTAAAAGATGATTATGAGTTTTGAAGTTTTCTAGTCCTATGATAGTTTCAGCAAGAATAATAGGCATAGGATCGACTCCAGCTTGTAGCTACTCTAAAATACTCACAATCTGTGTGTCAACATTTTTCATAAGATGAAACTAGCAAAATTGTTCATAAAGACAAAAAACAATTATTCTAGTCCAAGCAGCACTATTCTTATCTTTAGTTTCACAAACAATAATAAGAGAAGATAGATCGATGGTCCCAGGGTTGTGAGTATAGGATAGCTTATTAAGAAGAGAAATCATGGTCGTTAAGTCTAATAAGCACCCCAAGATGGCAGCAAATTCTTCAATCATTGGGCATAACCCTTGCCTACTGAATATGAACATATGGTCCTTAGCATCCCAAAAAGTTGCAATAGCATGCAAAAAGTTGTTGTTGATATTCAAATGCTGAAGGTATTTTAGTGACTTGCAATGAAAAGGGAGAAAGTTGTTCCAATTATTTCCATCAAGGCTCTTAAGGAATTTCTTCATCAATTGGAGAGATGCTTGAGTCATGATTGAAAGTGTAAAGAATGAGGAATTATGCCCCTTGTGTGTTCTTTCTATAGAGAAGGAAAATGAGTCCATATGAGAAAAGGATTCTATTTGCTCAAGGAATATGGATAAGATGAGGGGATGAAATCTAAAAGAGATAAGGATAAATAAACAATTATTAAAGGGATAATATTCATTATTTATCTTTTTAATTAATTAGTTATTTATTTGATTATTCAGCATTATCCATTGTTAGAAGGATTTTAATGGAAGAAGTTTACTTAAAAGCAGTTACCAGTTCAAGTGATATATAACAGTACTTAAAATAGTGCAAAATCTAGAAAGTAACAGTACTATAGAAATAGTCAGATACAAGCATGCTGAGATTCAAAAATAAAAATAGTCCTAATAAGTCATCATGAGCTCCCAAATTAGGCCAAGGCCTCCATCCTCTAGTCAGGTCATCTTGCTAATAAGTATCTGAAGGTCTAGCATATGAAGTCCCAACACTATGAGGATCAATGCCTAAGTCTACAAGCTATCGACGAAGCATCTCATTCTCATGCTCTAGATCACTAGAATAACTTTGCACATATAGGAAATGTTATATCATATACATAACATGCATACACTTTGCATTTTTCAGTGTATATACTTACTCGCCAACTATCTGTGACCTGCATAGTAAATAACCTTTATGACAAGGCAAGACCATGTAAATACTCTGCTTGTGTTCGAAGAACCTGTGTTGTAAACTTTCTATCAACATTCATGTCAAGTGTATAAATCATGCAGGAAATAAGTCAGATAGACTCATATGAGAAGTATCTGCTAGGGAAAACTAGGAAGCAGAGCATCGCTAAAGTGCATATACTGCTCAACCGAATTCTGAATAGCAGGAGCCCAATAAAGCATGGACCTGTCTAGAAGAGAGACATCGCCAAGGATAACACCAAAAAAAGCTCCTTTACGACTAGTCCCAATGTGTTGAGTATAGTGTGTATGACTAGGTTTGGGCTCAGATTTCTCAGTATTAGGAGTAGTCTCAGTCCTCTGAGTAGTCTCGTTCTCTTCCCCCATTGCCTCTATAGCAAGGGAACTAATCTCCTTAAACTATGAAAAAGAATGAGTAATTTACAGGTTCTAAAAGAATAAATGAAATGATCAAAAGTTACCTCAGCATGGTTAGTAGGAATTTGCTCTAGGAGGTTCTCATGAATGAATTGATGGTAATGGCAAGATCGCTCAAGAAAAATTGAAACAACATATCCCTATGGCGCCTCTCTCAGCTCTAAACCTGTCAGGTGCGAGCTATGTAACATCAAAGGAGGGATATAAGAAGGAATACGACGTTGTGAGGGTCCAGAAGACCAACGATATACTCGTTCCCTTAAATACCACATCTGATAATCATATCTAGGGAGTAAAATCCTTATGGACTCAAGACATACTACTCCAGCCATAAAATCATATCTCTATACATCATCAGCTCCCTTCAGCTAATCAGAATTAATCTACAAATTATGTTAATTAAGTTTAAACTTACATTATAAAATACTAATGATTTTGTTTTCTTACCAAGTGCCACTTAATGGAGTTTATCTGATCACGATAGGTTTGAAGAATATTTCTGATGCTAGCTAGATGGGAAGAACCCCATCTCTGCATTAGAGGGAGACTCCTATCAGAGCTAATAGCATCAAAACCCTAGGTCAGCCTGATCTCTATACTCCAAATCTAGAAAACAAAAATAAATTAGTAAATCAGCAAAAAAAAAAAAACATACATGCAAGATGTGCTAAAGGCAACACATTGTGACAACACCTCTACATACAGTATCTAGTCTATAGTAAAGATACGCTAATGCAGAAAATACCCAATCAAGGGTAACAACTCAATCGAAGTTAGAAAGGGGGTCGAGTAAAGCAATGCTAACCTCGTGACTAGTCTAATAGAAAAGAGTTGTGCCTATTAGAATATGGAGGAGACACCTCACCTTCTGAGCAATCTAACAGGGAGTAGTAATGGGCATGCATCTAAATCCCTCAATTAGAGATGAAAGGACCATATTTTTCTGATTCTTCCACATTGGGATGAACCCAATCATGTTAAACACGTACTGACTTCATGTATCTTCAAGAAGGCTGAAATAATTGATGTTGAAAGGAATAGGAATTCCTCTAAAGGCAATCCCAGTGATGGCAGAAAAGCTTATAGGAGAAATAGTTAGTTCCCCTATGCGATTGTGAAAAGTGTGAGTGGTGTCCATCCACCTCTTAATCTAAGCAAATAAAGAATAATGGTTAGATCGGCCTCGAACTGTCGGAAGCACAACAATGAATTATCTGAAACTTAAGGCTCATATCAATTGTACCACATTCATTGGTAGCCCATGAAATAATTCCCAAGCTATGTGAAAACAACTCATGAATTTCATCGGTCGCTAGATGAAATTTGAAAAATAAAAAAAATTAAAAATTGATCGACAAAATGGAATGCTGATCGGCATTACAAAATGCCAAGCGACATTACGTAATGCCGATTAACATTGGGTGATGCCGATCGAAAATTTGCTTTGGCGATTAAAAATTAGGACTCCTAATCAGGATTCTAGACATTTAATCAGACATATAGCAAACCCGAGCTAAAATTATCATATTTTCATGGTTTAATTTCAAAATTTCATGCATTTTCAACCACTTTCTAATCTAATTTGAATAATGTGCATACTAATTTTCATTCTGAAATTGATTTTGATTACTAACTTTAGAAATAATTTTTTGCATAAATAAATAGAAAGAAGGAAACATTTCCTCATTACCCACATCTGTAAGTGGAGATGTAGGTAAGTCAAAGGGAGGATGTGGAGCCTTCTCGAAGTCCAATACTATTTTGAGGAAAATAGGGAGATAGCATAATTGAATTTGCTAGAATTTCCACTTCCCTATGTAGTCTATGTTGCAGGGCAGCCATAGGATCTGACAGATTGCAAATCGGACGTTAGATGATAAAGTAATTAAAGAAAGAAAAAATCAATGTAAGGAAAAAATGAAAGGAAAAGAAAATGAAGATGTAAGGAGAAATGGAACATGACATGCAAAAGTGAAGTATATAGAATGGAAAATATCCATTTTTATCCACCAAAACTTGCTTGCATTCAAGTCAAATTTCTTCCCTACAATTTGGTCCATTTTATGAAATTCATATCATTAATTAATAATTCACAGAATTATTAATTACATAGTTGGTCTGTATTAAAATTTTGAATCCTTTGTCAAGTATAAAATATAGAATATAATTATAGAATTTGATTTTTGCATTTTACATGCATCATAATTTTTGTCAAGAATTTTAAATATGTTTTGTTATATGCTACAAAGTAGTTGTAACAGAAATTTTAGATTATTTCGTTATGCACTACCCCAGTAGTCATAACATGAATTTCAAATTCAATATATTATATGCTACAAAGTAGTTATAGCATGAATTTTTAAATATTTTGATTTACTAGACACTATACAGTAGTTATGGTATCATTGCTAAATGTTCCTCATGAACTATAGCACATTTTCCAAATCATGAATTGCTAAACGTCCCATAGGGAATATAGCCAGAATCATTACATATATTTCATTAAATGTCTCATATGGAATATAATGAAATCCATTATCACTAGACATCCCAAAGGGACTATAGTGCAGTCCACCAAGCACTACACAGTATTTATGGTATTATTGTTAGACACTCCACAGGAGCTATAGCATGTTCTCAAATCATAAAATGCTAAATGTCCTATAGGGAATATAGCAAAACTCATTTGCATATATCTCACTAGACATCATAAAGGGAATATAGTGCAATCACCAGACAATACACAACAGTTATGGTATTATTGCTAGACGTTCCACAGGAGCTATGACATGTTCTCAAATCATATATCACTAAATGTCCCATAGGGAATATAGTGAGAATAATTACATATATTTTGTTAAATGTTTCAAAAGGAATATAATAAAATCTATTGTCACTAGATGTCCTAAAGGGAATATAATGCAGTTCACTAGATACTACACAGTAGTTATGGTATTATTGCTAGATGTTCCACAAGAGCTATAGCATGTTCTCAAATCATGAAACGCTAAATGTCCCATAGGAATATAGCAAAACTCATTTACATATATCTTACTAGATGTTCTACAAGAAATATAGTGAAGCATGCTAAACATAATATCTTCATTAAAAATTGCACATCAATCCATCAATTAGGATACAATTAAGTACCTTAATTATTTCCTTCGAAATTGTGTGCTTCTATTGCTTTGTCGCAATTTTTCAAGAAAATAGCAGCAAAGGGGGGCAACTATAAGCACCCAATTTTAGGATGCATTTGTGCATGAATGCGACAGAAGCCTATATGATGAAAATTTAGTTGAAAATTGACCTCTAGTGTTAAGTTTCACGATTTCAAGGACTCAATTGCAACATTTTTTTGGTTTAATTGTAAAAAATTAATTTTTTAGAGGCATATTGGAAAATGTGCGTAATGCCAATTGGCACGTAATGCCGATCAACATTCTGGAATGCCGACGCACTAAAATTTCAGCAAAGAATTATTTTTCTCAATTTTTTAAAATTATGATTGGTCTGAATTTAATTTATTTTTAATAAAAAAAATTAATTTTGGTACTTATCTATAGGGGTGTTGTGTCTAGTACGCATATAATTTTTTAAAATTAAAATTCTTATCCTATTTGTTTTTTAGAGGAAAGATCAGAGTTGTCTCTCATGTGATCACATAAGTGGTTAGCTATGGTTAGGAACGGGATATAAAAAGAAAGTTTGGTAGAGAAAAAAGAAAAAAATGAGACTAAGTAAAGAGGGAGAGGAAAAAACCTGCAAAAGAAAAAGGTTGATTAAAAAAAACAGAAAGAGAAAAAAAAAAACCTTTTTTAAAAAAACATTTTTTTCGAAGTCCAAAAATCAAGAAAACACAGGGTTAATTTTCTCAAAACGGTGAAATCCCATTCTGAAAGGCACTTAAACAATATCTGCATAGCATCACTCTTCTACTCCTTTCTTTTTTATTAATTCTTTCTTTCATATTATTTTATTATTTTTCATTTTATTATTTTTGTATTTGTTTTGTTTAATTTTCATTATTTTTTTTCTTTCTTCTTTAATTCTAATCTTATTTTCCTTTTTTTCTTTGCGCTTCATGTTTCTGGTGATGAATACATGATTGAACCAAGGAAATCCATAGAGAATCCATGAATAAATGCCAAGAGTTAAATATCCCAATTTAATTTTTATCTTGCTCTATTTAGTTTATCTTATTATTTTTTTTGGGTTTTGAATTTGTTTAATTTATTTTCTCAAAGGTTGTAATTTTAATTTTGTTTTCTTTATTATTTTTTTAAATCTTGTAATAGCCCCAATAGTTGAAATAATGAAAAGTATAGCTTTCTCTTGTTCTTAAAAAATTAATTAGTAAATTAGGTTCAATTTGGTAAACCCTAATTAAAATCAAAGGAGGCAATAGATTAATTTAGGTTGCATGTTAATTAAAATTAGGTTTTAGAAGAAATAATTTAATTGTATGTTTGATCTTTTTTATTTGATTGTTTTTATGTTTTTGGGTTTGTTTGTTGATTTTTGTGTGTTTTGGGCCCCAAGTCCATGTTAGGTTCTAACCCATTTAATAAATAGGCTTTTAATTGGATTTTTAGGTTTAATTAATTTTAAAATCAATTTAGGCCCATTTTTTAATTAAAGCATGTAGAATTAGGCCCACTAATTTAAATGCTTCATAATTTATAGATGTAGGCACTCTTTTAGAATTAAAATAAATAGACTTAGGTTCACTTGATTAAAATTAAATAAGAATTAGGCCCATTAATTAATTCATTTCTTTAAAATTTATAGACCATAGACCTATTTCTTTAGTTAAATTAAAATGAGTAGACTTAGGCTCATTTATTAACATGTAGGACCACTTTTAGTCCATTTCACTTGAAAATAAAATGTAGAATTAGCTAAACTTTAAAATAAAATTAACATAGTTTATACCTAGGGACGATGTGCTTTGTATGCATTTTTTTCATGCAGTTTTATGACTAGTTTGCTTTAGGGCTAGATGGATGTTTAATTAGGGTTTAATAAAATTGTGTGTAAATAGAGGATAAGGTAGTAATTCATAAAGTACTTCTAAATGAACATAATACTAAAAGAAGTTAGTATTCCATTCTTATAATCTCTTGGTTGTGGTGCTAGCCTTCTTTTAGAGAATTGAGTACTATAAAAATGACTTGTCTCAGTTATTACCCTAGGTGGCGACTCCTCATTTCCACATTATGTCTTTGTGACATAGTAGTGTGTTGTTCCCTAGGGCCCTGAGCCTAAACAGTGTCATAGTTACTAAAATATTAGGCACGCGCTAAACCTCACTATCTTCAATCACCCTTGCGCATGAGGTGATACCCTGCACGCTGACATAAAGATGATCGCCCAATTTAATAAGGTGATTGTCATGTAGAGAGGCAATCGCTTCAATAAAGAGGCGATCACCTCTACGTAGGGAAGATTAGTGAACGGTCTCCAATTTGTTTCATTAAATCAATAAAATGCATATTTAATAAATCTAGTTTTCAATCATGAAAGATAAATGAATGTAAATACAGTATAACCTAATGTAATTTATAAAAAAATAAGAAGGATTCGAATACTAACCTCTTCAGATGTTAATGAACAACTATCAATCCTCAAATCTATTAAGAGAGGAATTATATCTCCTTTGGTCAATCCAAGACTGCAGGGGGTGTTTACAGAAAGTGAAATGTGATCCCACTTGATACGGTTGGCATCCTCTCATCCTCCATGTTTAAAAAATGTGAGCATAGGAAAAGAGAAGAGAAAGTAGGGAAAAGAAAAAGGAGGAAGAAAGGAAAAAAAGAGAAAGAAAAGTGGGTTTTTATAGTGGAAGAGATTTTAGTTAGGTCTCTTGGGAAAATAAAAAATAATAAGAGAATGGAGAACAAAAGGGTTTAATCTAGGGAAGAGGAATTCAAAAAAGGATAGTGTAAAAAAATTTTCCATGAGTGTCTTGAGGATCATATTTTGGAAGAGAGAGTTGTTCGGGTTGTATCCCTAAAGCTTGTAATCAAAGCAGGAATGTTCAGGTTGTATCCCTAAAGCTTGTGATCAAAGGAGGGCTATTCAGGTTGTATCCCTGAAGCGTGTGATCAAAGGAGGGTTGTATCTCTGAAGCTCGTGATCAGAGAAAGGATGTTCAGGTTGTATCCCTGAAGCTCATAATTAAGAGAAGGGTTGTTCGAGTTGTATCCCTGAAGTCTGTATTTTAGTTGAGTGACAATCGGGTCAAGAAAATTTGAGAATCATGTTTCAATTGAGTGATATATCAGGCCAGGAAAACTTGAGAATTATGTTTCAATTGAATGATATATTGGGCTAGGAAAACTCGAGAATCGCATTTTAGTTGTGTGGTGATTAGGCTAGGAAAACCCAAGAGTCTATATTTTAATTAAGTAATATATTAGGCCAGTGATATGGATGAGGCAACATTAAAATTTATGGATGGATTTGACAAAGTAGGCGTGTGCACTTAGGCTTTAAATGGACGGTCATGAAAACACCGATTAACCCACACGGCCTATAATATATCAAATCAAAATTGATTCAGAGGGCTATAATGGATGTTACACACTGCTTCTATAGCAACCCATCTTCAGGCCCAAATTCCTTTGTTTAGGCCTTAAAATTTGACATTAAGGTTTATGTTCCTTTTTTTTGTGGAGTTTTTAGTCTTTTCCTTTTTTTGGTTTTAGGGTTTTTTCCCTAAACACTATTTATTTGCCTCTTTAAGTTATTTTGAGATAGTTTTGATTAATTAAAAATAAATTACTGACATAATTCTTTTAATTCCTCAGGTATTCTTTGAATCAACAGGGCTTTAGTTTATTGTTTTCAAGTATTTTTAGAATCAATGAATTCAATTCTTTCTTAAGGCTTCTGCTACATTAAGTGGTATCAAAGTTGAAATGATCCTTATTAATCATGTTGATAGAATATTATAAACAGAGCTTATTCTATGATACTGATGACGGTGAGGATGAGGATGCATTTATTAGAGATGAACCAATATTTCATGAAGAGGATGAGGATGATGTTGAACATATTGACTTCATTGGCATTGATAAATTTCTTTATTCTTATATTCCTTTAATTGTTATTTTGAAGGAATTACAAGTTGAAGACAAATTTATGATGTTCTATAGCAAATTTGTTTCTAAATGTTTAGGCAAAATTCGAGGGCGAATTTTCTCTACCCTAGAGGGAATGTTGTAGAGCAACAAGCCTTGGAATGAGTTTGTAGAACATTGGATAGCAGATATAATTTTTTTTTTATTATTATTATTATTATTATTATTATTATTATTATTATTATTATTATTATTAGGATTTGATTTTAATTTTAATTTAGTATTGATTAGAAATTGAATTTCCTATAATGTTAGGGATTTGATTTCCTACTTTAGCTAGAATTGCCTTTATTTTTATTTCCTAAATAAAAATTAGGGTTGGTAGGTTTGTGCTACCCTATAAATATGTGAGCCTTAGTGTTATGTAAGACAGTTTTTATTGAATTGATCATCAGATTTCTATTTTCCCAATTTTCGATATTCCTTTGTGTGAATCAATATTGCCTATATCCTGGTATTTTTGCACAAATCAATAGGTTGTAGAAGATTGATTTCTGGCATTTGTGCATAAATCAACATGTTATAGAAGATTGCTAGACGGTAATCATGCGCGATTCAACATTAAGCAATATTTATCCAATTTCTTAGGCTTCCGCTATGTCAATTGGTATCAGAGCATCGATCCTGATAACATGCAACCAAGGAGATGAGTGCAGGAGGTGTATGAATGAGACATGGAGTAGAGGGTCTACGAGATGATTGATGAGCGAATGAATCAAGTGGTGGATCAGTTGATAGGTAGATTGGCCATGATATGGGTAATCAGAATAAAGCCTAAGGAAATAATCATCCAGAACAATTTGGTGATGATGAGGAGGTGGGGGATGAGTATGAAGATGGGGCTCCTCACAGACATAATTGGCCTATCACAGATGATACTAATAGGCGCTAAGAAATGGGCATAAGAACTGAGATTCCAGAATTTCATGGCAACCTTCAAGCTAAAGAATTTTTGGATTAGCTATCGACGGTTGAGGAGATTATAGAATTTAAAAGGGTACTGAAAGATAAGCGTGTTCCTTTAGTTACCACAAGAATAAAGGGTAGGGCTATTGCGTGGTGGCAACAATCAAAATTGACTTGCATTAGATTAGGAAAGAGTAAAATCGCTACTTAGGAGAAGATGAATAAGCATATACGATATGCCTTTCTTTCATATAATTTCCAGCGGTTGATGTACCAACATCTGCAAAATCTTAGACAACGTATGAGATCAGTGGATGATTACACTACTGAATTTTATCAATTCATTGCAAGGAATGAAATCTAGGAAACGGAGGATTAGTTGGTAGCAAGGTATATTAGGGGTTTGAGGCCACAGCTGCAGGACATAATGAATTTATTTAATCCTATTTCAGTGTTTGTAGCTCATCAAAGAGCTTTAGTGGTTGAGAGACAGTCATGAAGAACTGCCAATCCAAACACTTGGGGCAGTGGGGCTGGCAGTAATAGTGGTGTCAATAAAGCAGCAAGTGGTAATGGTGGTAGTGGTGTTGCTAACAATAATAGAGGCATGAGGCAACTTAATAGACTAGCAGGGGGTATAAAATGTTTTGGTTATAGAGAGGTTAGCTATATGCTATCTGAATGTAAAAAGACGGTTGGGAAAAAGACCCTCTTCCTTGAGGCAGATGATTATGTTGCGGAGGACCAGGAAATTGAGGGTGATCCTATGTATGATGAGGATAAAACAGTTGAGGAATTACTTTTGGAAAGAGACGTAGGGACTTCCCTTGTCGTTAGGCGTTCTTGCTTGACCCCTAAGGCAAGTTCAAAGGAAGAATGGCTAAGGAGTAATATCTTTCAGTCTACTTGCACTATTAAAGACAAGGTATGCCGCTTTGCCATTGATGGAGGGAGTTGTGAGAATATAGTGTCTGTTGAGGCTATCAAAAAACTAGACATATTTACTGAAAGTCATCCTAAACCCTATAAATTGGCTTGGTTAAAGAAGGGTGGGGAAGTTGCAGTGTCTAAGAGAGCCTTGGTGTCATTCTCCATTGGCAAGAAATATAAAGATGTTGTATGGTGCGATGTGGTGGCTATGGATGCCTTTCATTTATTGTTGGGAAGGCCGTGGTAGTATGATAAGGATGTGACGCATATTAGGAGAACCAATACTTATAGGTTCGTCTTTGATGGGGTTAAAATTATATTGCTGCCTAAACAACAAGTGGATATACCTAAACCAGCCAGTGGAATTAGTACTTTATTGTCTTTGGCTCAATTTGATAAGGAACTATAAGAGTTAGACATACATTATATATTGTTAGGAAAGGAGGTGGTTGAGCCCATTATAGTCCCAAAAGTTATGGTTCCCTTAGTTATAGAATTTAATGACTTATTTCCTGATGAACTTCCTAATGGTTTGCCACCACTTTGTGACATTCAACATTTTATTAACTTGGTGCTCAGAATAGCATTGCCAAATAGACCACATTACAGGATAAGTCCTAGTGAGCATGAGGAGTTGCATTTATAGGTGGTGGAGCTACTTATTAAAGGTCACATTAGGGAAAGCATGAGCCCTTGTGTTGTTCCTGCCCTTTTGATGGCTAAGAAAGACGAGTCTTAGCGCATGTGTATGGATAGCCGAGCCATCAATAAGATCACCGTAAGGTACAAATTTCCTATCCCATGTCTGGATGATTTACTTGATCAGATTAGTGGTGCAACTATTTTTACTAAACTTGATTTAAGGAGTGGATATTATCAAATACGTGTTCATCCTGGGGATGAGTGGAAAATAACATTTAAGACCAGGGAAGCGTTGTATGAGTAGCTTGTGATGCCCTTCAGATTGTCAAATGCCTCTAGTACCTTTATGCATGTTATAAACCAATTGTTGAGGCCTTTCATTGGCATGTTTATTGTGGTTTACTTTGATGATATCCTAATTTATAGTGCTAACCATGATGAGCATTGATCGAGGGTCAAATTATAATACCCTAGTCTCTAGGACTTATTATAGAGCAAGTAAGCTGTCGATCCACAGGGAATTTGGGGTAAATATTATATTAATCGAATAGGTACTAAGATAGATAGGCAAATTAAATATCAATAATAATCAAGCAAATAAATTATAATCAAAACAACTACTCTAATACTAAAACTACAATTACTATAAATTCTTATCAAAACACATGGAAGAATTACAATGATAATCAATAAGGATAAGTAAATTAATTATTCTTGACTTAATGACTGGAAATTAGTGCGTATAATCTTTAAAAGCAACTCTCGTTGTCAAATTAAAGTAAAGTTCCTAAAAGTAACTCTCGTTGTCAATTAGAAGTGTTCCCTCCAAAAGTCTACTAGTCCTCTCGGTTCATTGTAAAGATAGGAAGAAACCATAAATGACACTATACCAAACAAATCCTAAAAAGCAACTCTCGTTGTCAAATTAGGATATTCCCTTCTAGAGTCTACAAGTCCTTTCAGTTCATTGTAGAGATAGACAAGGAAACACAAGTAAAACTACTAAATATCCCTTAAGATGAATTCCTTGTCTCCAAGTGAATTCATTACTTAAGTGAATCCAATTAAAGTTCCACCGAGTTATTCCAACTCTCGTTGTAAATAAACCAATTTACAAGTTACATATGGTAATCAAGCATACATAATACAGTTCTGTACTAATTGAATTCAAATCAAACAAGCAAGTATGAGTATGTAATCCTTATTCAATCAACATTGCAATTCCTTCAAATACTTAGCCACTATGCATGATTAATTAAATGAAGAGACAATAAAAAACAATATAAAAGAGAAGAGATTGAGTTTATACAACCCTTTTAATTTTTCTTCTAGCCAAAAATGATCTCTCTTGCATAAATGATCTGCTTCCTTCTTTTTGAATAATAGACAAGATAATAGAAAAGAAGAATGAACTCTCGTAAATTCTATATTGAATTCTATCTAAATTCTATCTTTATTCTATCTCTAAAATTCTATCTTTATTCTCTATCTTGATTCTATCTCCATGTACAAGGCACTAATAACCTATATATATAGGCCTTAGAAGTGGTTACAAGAGGTTACAAAATAGAAAGGTACCCTTTGACATGAAGGGTTACAACCCTATGTAGAATATATAACTTATAGGGAATTTTTGTCCATGTAAATGACTTTATCTCTGAAAAGTTTCTTCATAAAAGTTCTAGATCTTCGAGTTATCTTTCCAACATAACTTGAATCACCTCATTTGAATGTCTGTAGAGAAATTTATGACTAAAATACAAAAACTACTCAATCTAGAATCTTCTAGTCCTTTTGTCCCTATGCCAAGTCGTTCCAGGATGCCGACTCATTACAGAAGCTTTCCGTAATGAGTCATCCTATATGTAATAACTCGTGAAAGTCTTGAATCCTTTAAGAGTAAGTCTTTTTGCCTTCCAACTTTTTTTAACCAAATCCAAGCCTTTTCCAATGATCATTAGACCTAAAAACACATCAAAACATACAAACAAACCTAAAATGCATTTGGAAGATAGAAATCATATAATAAGAACATAAAAACACAAAATAACAAGAAAAATAAAAAAAACATAATTACTAAAATACTCCTAAATAAGTATGCATATTTGCGTTATATCAAACTCCCCCATACGTAGGCCTTGCTTGCCCTCAAGCAAGTGAAGATCCAAGATGAAAAAGCTAACAAATTTTTCATTTTACTCCAAATAGATGTAGCCACCACACCAAGCCAATTTAATTAAGAACAAAGATAGAAAAGATAATATACTTTCAATGCTCAACAATGATAGAATAAACAAGCCTCATAGTATAAGCAATAAGTTTACCCAATTATCTCAATTTACTAAGAGTAAAATAAAAAATGCAAAGTCAAAATTCTAACCAAGCTATGTAGACCAAATAATCATGTTTCAAACTTAGGAACTCTAGAGGCAAAAGTAAGTTTTGAGACAGTTTTAAGCACACTCATTAACTCACTCTTCTCACGGCATTTTTAGACAAAAAAAAATTTTCAAAGTAAATTTGCTGGATGTACTCTTTCTGAATGAATGCAACTGAGGAAAAAACACAAATGCACCAACTTATGATATTATACATCTCTCTTTGAATGAATACAACTAAGGAGCACACTCATTTGCACACAACTTACTCGAGATGCATCATATCACAAGCATTATTTACTTTTTATTTTATTTTTTTTAATAATAAGTCCTCATCCATTATTGAAAAGTGAGTTTCTAAGTATTATGGCTATAGTTTCTCTAAAATTACTTAAGACTCTAAGAATACATAGGTTTAAAACATTACTAACTAGCCTTAAGCATAGTTAGCAAGTTGACTAATACATTTTTTAGATTTTAGAAATAATAAAAAGAGATAAAAGCATAAAACTTGTAACTTATACTACATGAAACTTAAACTTTCTACCAATTGAGCATTAAAAATTTAACAAAACATAATAACTTTGGTCAAAATCAAAAAGACTAATATGGATGGCTACTATTATATATATGAGCAAAATGAATGAAAAAGATAGTGCAAACATGCAAACATTATAGAAAAAAAAACACAAACACAAATATAAAACACACAAAGCATAAACATATATATATATATATAGCATCCTAATATATATAACTAGTATCCTTCCCCCCATACTTAAAACATGCATTGTCCCCAATGTATGGAAAAATAAAAAAGGAAAAGAAGAACTTCCCTAGTCATCGGTGGGAGTGGTGGGTGGAGAGTCAATGGAATAACCGCATTGAGTGAAATACTTGTCCAATTTGTACTCCATCCTACGTTGGCAATGAATGAGTTGCTGTTGATGATGTGCTAAGGCATTCAATTGCCCTTGCATTGAAATTTGGTTGTTCAAAATTTGATCCCATATAGGTGGGTGATCACTCGAAGAACTCGGTGCGCTTTGGAGGGGGTATGTAAGGAGGGGAACATCTCCAAAAGGTTGGTATTGTGGAAACACTTCTGCTTCCTCCTCTTCCATGGGTTGGTGGATTGGTTCCTCAACTCGGGTTGCCTCAGGAAGGCCTCACCAACAAGATCATGAGCGGGCTGGAATGAACGTTAAACCTGCATCAACAACTTCTCCTCTTACGAGGGCATGATTAGTGAAATAAGAACACTCAACTTTTCAAGTGTAATTTCCAAGATTGATATTCAAGGCTTTAGCAATAATTGTGACAACATGACCATAGGTCAAGGGTGCATCCTTACGTGGTGCACAAGACAACAATTGGTTGAAAATCCAATAGGTCCAATAAACTTGTTTTCTGTTATGAATGCACCACATGAGAAACATCTTTTGTGCAGTGACCCTATTAAATTCAGATTTATGAAAGACAAGACAAGCAAGGACTTTATGTAGCAACCAATACTTCATATCCTTTATGAACATTGCTTTAGCTTTCTTAGGTTGAAAGGGAGTGTGCAAATCAATCAAGAAAGTCCAAAACTCATTCAACTTAAAGTTAGAAAGAGGGTCACATAACCCATTCTTTTTGAATCCAAACACTCTACTTATGAAACTATAAGTGAGTTGGTGTTATTTGCCTTCGAACCTAAATTTGAAGATTTATGAGTTGGTGGCATTAACATCAAGAGTGGTGTAAAATTTAGTGACTAAATCCACATATGTGTCCTCATGCATTGAAACCAACCTTTTAAGACCACATTGGTTAAGCATTCTATCAAACTCATTAAACATATCTATTCTAGTCAAGAGAGAGTTAGGCATATACTTACAAGCCAATATTTCTCAGAATTTGATGTTGGTAAGCTTAGCCCCTTCCTCATGTGATAGGATGAGGAACTTGGCCTTGTCGGTCTTGCTTAGATTCTCCTCTTCCTCTTGAGGAGATTCTTTAACATGAAGTCTCTTGGATGTTGATCCTCTAATCTTACCTATATTGCTAAACTTGCTTGAATAGAAGTAGTAATAGAAATGCAGAAATATGAAGATGATAAAAATGAAAATAAAGTAAATAAAATAGAGAAAATGGAAAGGAAAGGAGTAGAGATTTCGGTTAGGGTTTCTGTAAAAAGAAAATGGAAAGAGTTTTTGTAGGGAGAAAAGAGAATGGGGAAGATGAAATAGTAAGAGTCTTATCAAAATTCGTATAGACTTTTAAGGGTGGGTTTTATGAGTGGTGAGGGTGGTAAAAAGGGGGTATATATAGGTGTAGAAGGTGTGTAAGATGTAAGGGTGTAAGATATATGAAAAGGTGTGTGAGAAAGGGTTGAAAAGATGTGTTTGAAGGTGAAAAGGTGTATGGGGAAGTGAAAATATATGACACCTCTTGAAAAATGAAACACCTTTTCATTCAATTTTGAATTAAAAATCAAATAAAAACTAATAAAAAGATGTTAAAAACACAAATCCAAAATTGAAAAAAGTGTATGTGTGTGTAAAATCAAAAAATGGAAGTTAGTTGCAGGTGGCACGACTCGACATGGGTAGGACAAGTCGTGACGCTTGCTTTATATAACGACTCATTCCACTGGAATGAGTCATGACATTTTGATTTGGGTTGTGTCAAGTCATTCCATATGTAATGACTCGGCACAATGGGTTACTGTAACGAGTCATGACGGTATGAAAAAAAATGCAAAAATATTTCTAAGTCCTATATAAATAATATGTATAAAGGGAATGCATAAAAATTGTATCAAAAAGCAAAAATATACTAATTAGAAACCAAATGTATACTAAAAGGAAAATAATGAAATTCTAATAATGAAATTCTAATAATGAATAAGAAAAATTGAACTAAGAAAAGCAACAAGGAAAATGTGTAAAATAAAAATTTTGAAAACAAGTTTATGAGTAATGAAATGTGAAGTGAAATTGCTAAAAAAATGAAAATGAAATATAAACATAGAATAGAAATGCATAACAAAGTAAAAATGTGTTAGTGAATGTACCTTAATTCCTTTAAGTCTTAGAAAGGTATATAGGTTGACCTGAAGTAGTTGCCTCATCGATCAAGTAGGGTTTGAGGCGGTGTCCATTTACCTTAAATGTTTCACCCTTATCATTCGATATCTTGATGGCACCATAAGGATGAACTTTGACAACTTTAAACAGACTCGACCATCTAGACTTTAACTTGCCCGGAAACAACCTTAATCTTGAATTGTAAAGCAAAATAGCCTCTCCTTCATGAAAGTCTTTCTTTATTAAATGCTTATCATGCCACAATTTAGTCCTATCCTTGTATGACATTGCATTTTCATATGCATTCATCCTTACTTCATCCAATTCATTGAGTTGAAACAACCTTTTCTTTCCTGCCTTCATCATATCAAAGTTCAGAGCTCTAGTTGCCCAATATGCCTTATGCTTAAGCTCAATGGGTAGGTGACATGACTTCCCATATATAAGCTGATAAGGAGTAAGGCCTATTGGAGTTTTAAATGTTGTCCTATACGACCATAATGCATCATCAAGCTTCAATGCCAAATCTTTCCTTGAAGAAGAAACCATTTTCTCAAGAATCCATTTAATCTCCCAGTTACTTACCTTAACTTGCCCACTTATTTATGGGTGATATGCAGTGGCAACCTTATGTGTCACTCCATATTTCTTCAATAGAGCTTCTATCAGATGATTGCAAAAATGGGAACCTCCATCACTTATCAATGCCCTAGGGGTACCAAATCTAGGGAAAATGACCTTCTTAAGCATTTTCTTGACTATTCTAGCATCATTAGTCAAGGCTGGCATTGCCTCAACCCATTTTGAAACATAATCAACCATAACCAAAATATACTTGTAGCCTAAAGAGCTAGGAAAAGGACCCATAAAGTCTATTCCCCACACATCAAAAATTTCAACTTCAAGAATTCCTTTCAAAGGCATTTCATGCTTCCTAGATATGTTACCCATCCTTTGACATCTATCACATGTGAGCACAAATTCTTTAGCATCCTTAAATAAAGTAGGCCACCAAAACCAGATTGCAGTACCTTAGATGTTGTCTTTGATGCTCCAAAGTGTCCTCCAACTTCCAAGGAATGACAATGCTTCAAAACTTATTGGACTTCATCTTGAGGTATGCACCTTTTAATTAATCCATTCGCACACCTTTTGTATAGTAAGGGCTCCACCCAGTAGTAAAATCTACTATCATACAAAAACTTTTTCTTTTGTCTATAATCCATACCATAAGGTAGAACTCCGCTTACCAGATAATTTACGATGTCAGCGAACCATGGAAGTTCTTTCGATGTAATATTCAGAAGATGTTCACCATGAAATGACTCACTAACTAGGACACCATCATCAAGTTCTCTTAATCCATCTTGGTCTAGCCTTGATAGATGCTCCACTACTAGGTTTTCACTCCTTTTTTTATCTCGGACTTCCCAATCAAATTCTTGCAGCATCAAAATCCATTTTAAAATTCTAGGTTTTGTGTCCTTCTTGCTCAAAAGATATTTAAGAGCAACATGATCAGAATAAACAATCACTTTTTGCCCCATAAGATATGATATGAACCTGTCAAATGCATAAACAATAGCTAGTAGCTCCTTTTCTATAGTGGTGTAGTTGATTTGAGCTTCATTAAGTAGTTTACTTGCATAATAGATCACATAAGGCTTGCCTTCCTTCCTTTGACCCAACATAGCTCCCACAACAAAATTGCTAGCATCACACATTATTTCAAATGGCTCCTCCCAATTAGGTGGTTGCAAAACAGGTGCAGATATAAGAGCACTTTTCAAGGTGTTAAATGCATCAAGACACGCATCGTCGAACTCAAACACTGCATCCTTAGCAAGTAACTTACACAATGGCTTTGTGACCTTTGAAAAATCCTTGATAAATCTCCTGTAAAAACATGCATGTCCAAAGAAGCTTTTTATGTCCTTAACACATTTGGGAGGTGGTAATTTATCGATTACTTCTATCTTTTCTCTATCAACTTCAATGCCTTTCTCTGAAATTAAGTGACCAAGAACGATTCCTTCTTGTGCCATGAAACGACATTTCTCCTAATTCAAGACCAAACCATACTCGATACACCTGTCAAGAACCTTAGAGAGATTTTCTAAACAATGTGAAAAGTTAGTACCATAGACACTAAAGTCATCCATAAAAACTTCTACACAATCATCAAGCAAATCACAAAATATTGAATACATGCATTGTTGAAAAGTTGCAGGTGCATTACATAAACCAAAAGGCATATGCCTAAAAGAAAAAGTACCATAAGGACATGTAAAAGTATTCTTAGGTTGGTCTTCAAGGTGAATAGGGATTTGATAAAATCCACTAAGTCCATCTAGGTAACAAAAATAAGAGAAATTAGCTAGCCTCTTTAGAACTTGGTCAATAAAAGGCAATGGGAAATGATCCTTCCTAGTTGCTTTATTCAATTTATGATAATTAATGCACATACGCCATCCAGTGACAGTTCGAGTAGGTATCAAATCATTAGACTCATTCCTAACGATAGTTAAGCCTCCCTTCTTTGGAACAACTTGAAAGGGGCTTACCCAATTACTATCACTAATGGAATAAATGATTCCATTGTCAAGCAACTTAGTCACCTATTTTCTTACCACTTCTTTAAGAGTGGGATTCAATCACCTTTGGCCTTCAATGGAAGGTTTGGCATTATCTTCTAACAAAATTCTATGCATACATATTTTAGGACTAATTCCTTTTAAATCATTAATAGAATAACCAATAGCATTTTTATGATTATTCAACTTATCACACAAAGCATCAACATAATCATTAGGCAAGGATGAATTAACAATAAAAGGATATTGAAGATTAAAGTCAAGAAAAGTATATATGAGATTTGATGGTAAAGGCTTGAGCTGCAACTCTACTTTTTCAGGTGATGTAGTAGCCTCTAGATCATCTTCTCTCTTCAAAGATTCAAATCTTGATGTCCTTTGAAAAGGTTGATATGGACTTATCTCCAAAACTTGCTCATTAGGCTCATGAACCTTATTTAGCTCCATATAATCACTTTTTATACACTCATGAATCACCTCTTCTATACACCCATCAATAACATCATGAGCATCAATATGATCAACTCTGCTTGCCACTTTTATAGGTGTTGACTTCACCATATTTAACACATCAAATTCCATAGATTCATTATCTACTTCCAATGTAATTTTCCCATTCTTCATATCTAAAATTGGTCCTGCTATATGAAAAAATGGTCTTCCAAAAAAAAATTGGAATTTCAAGATCCTCTTCCATCTCCAACATAACAAAATCTGCTGGTATCACAAACTTACCTACTTTTGTTGGCACATTCTCTAATATTCCAAGTGGATATGTAACAGATTTATCTGCCAAGGAAAGAGACATATTGGTAGGCTTAAGCTCATCTAAGTTAAGCTTTTTGTAAATTGAATAAGGCATAAGGCTAACACTAGCACCAATATCACATAAGGCTTTATCGAAATTCATACCTCTAATTGTACAAGGAACCGTAAATGAACCAGGATCCTTGAGCTTCGATGGAGATTTGGAGTACATAGCTTTAGATTCTTCAATAAGAGATACCAAACCATAGTCTTCAATCTTACTTTTATGGTTAACAATATCCTTTAAAAACTTACCCCATGCAGGTATATCCCTTATTGCCTCCACAAATGGTATACTGATAGTAATCTCCTTTAGATAGTCAAGAAATTTTCCAAATTGCTTATCCAAATTACGCCTTATGTACCTTTAAGGGAAAGGAAGAGTTCTAATATCCACATTTGGTGATGTAGCATCTTCTTTCTTACTTTGCAACTTACTCTCATCTTTCTTTGTACCACTAACCTCCCCTTATTTGATCCCTACCTATTCATCATCAACTATTATTATTTTTTTTACTAGAGCATCCTTCAACTTCTTTACCACTCCTCAAAGTAATTTCTTATCAAGTCTCCTTTTATGCATACTATGGTTGCCTTGGAAGCTTTCCTAAAGGTTTAGCATTAGAGGAAGAAGCTTGTTGGGCAATTTTTGTTTCAAGGATTTGGTTATAAGTAGCAATTTGCTCAAGCTTAGAAGATATTTATTTAAATTGCTCCTCATTTTGTTTATTGATGGCAATTTGTTGGTTCAAAAATTGCTCAATAAGGTTCTCTAGGTTAGGTTTAGATTGGGGATGATTTAAGGGTTGTTGTTTTGTAGGGAATCTAGGTGGGTTTTGAGGTTTAGTGTTTGGGTTAATTTGGGGGTTCAATTGGGAAGATGGGTTTGACCATGAGAATCCAAGATGGTTCCTCCATTGAGAGTTATATGTGTTTAAGTTAAGTCCTACTCTTTGGTTGAAACCCCCTTGGCTATAATTTAGATCTTCATTAGCACTCATATTACATTGAGAATATGAATTAGGTCCTCCACAAGTCTCACAAACAAGGTTAGTACATTCTAATGAAATAACTTGAGATTTACTTACCATTTTGGTGAGGGCATCCACTTTTTCACTAAGCATGTTGATTGAATCAAGTTCCAAGATTCCTCGTGCCTTTGCCATAGTAGTTTCTTCACCCATGTACCCTTGAGATGCAAGTTCCTCAAGCAATGTCACGGCCTCTCTAGCTATTTTGTCCATCCATTTCCCACCAGAAGCCGCATTGACGATGTTTCTATTCTCATCTTTCAACCCGTTGAAAAGATTTGAGGGATCATCCATTTTGGCAAACCATGATGTGGACATTGCCTTTGTATTTCCTTAAACCTTTCCCAAGCCGAATAAATTTTCTCACTTCCATTTTGCTTGAAAGCAGTGATTTCATTCCGAAACTTGGCTGTCTTATATGGTGGAAAATATTTGGGTAGAAATGCTTGCTTTAATTGGTCCCATATGGTAATTGATTCATTAGGCAAACTTGCAAGCCATAGTTATGCCTTGTCCTTGATCAAAAATGGAAATAATCTCAGCCTTATTGCATCATCTGTCACTCCATTTATCTTGAAGGTTGCACACACATTGAGAAAAGTCAAAATATGATCATAAGGATCCTCTCCTTGTAAGCCTCCAAATTGATTATTTTGCAACATTTGGATAATACTTGGCTTGATCTCAAAAGTGTTGTTAGGAATAGCCAGAGCCATAATTCCACCAAAACTACCCGAAATATCGGGCATGGCAAAATCTCCCAATGTCCTTCTCTTCGGTTGAGCCATTCTATTGAAGTTTAATTGATTCTCTATCCTTTGCCTTTGTTCCCTGCACAAAGCACGTATGGTTAGATCAATTTCAGGATCAAAAAGTAGGTTACTATCACTAGTACTCCTAGTAAGCATATAAATTCACAATTAAACAATTAATGAAAATAAAATTTAAAAGAGAAATTAAAATAGAAACAAAAAAAATAAATAAACAAAAATAAACACAAAAATAAATAAAAATTAAAACAAGGCCTAAAACAACCTTTCTCTAACCTAAATTAATAAATATTACAGATCAAATTCCCCGGCAACGATGCCAAAATTTGATCGAGGGTCAAATTATAATATCGTAGTCTTTAGGACTTAGTATAGAGCAAATAGGGTGTCGATCCACAGGGAATTCAGGGTAAATATTGTATTAATCGAATAGGTACTAAGATGGATAGGAAAATAAAATCACAATAATAATCAAGCAAATAAATTATAATCAAAACAACTACTCTAATACTAAAACTAAAATTACTATAAGTTATTATCAAAACATATGGAAGAATTACAATGATAATCAATAAGGATATGTAAATTAATACTCTTGACTTAATGACTGGAAATTAGTGCGTATAATCTTTGAAAGAAACTCCTGTTGTCAGATTAAAGTAAAGTTCCTAAAAGCAACTCTCGTTGTCAATTAGAAGTGTTCCCTCCTAAAGTCTACAAGTCCTTTTGGTTCATTGTAGAGATAGGAAGAAACCATAAATGACACTATACCAAAAAAATCCTAAAAAGCAACTCTCGTTGTCAGATTAGGATATTCCCGTCTATAGTCTACAAGTCCTCTCGGTTCATTGTAGAGATAGATAAAGAAACACAAGTAAAACTACTAAATATCCCTTAAGATGAATTCCTTGTCTCTAAATGAATTAATTACTTAAGTGAATCCAATTAAAGTTCCACTGAGTTATTCCAACTCTCATTGTAAATAAACTGATTTACAAGTTACATATGGTGATCAAGCATACATAACACAATTATGTACTGATTGAATTCAAATCAAACAAGCAAGTATGAGTATGTAATCCTTATTCAATCAACATTACAATTCCTTTAGATACTTAGCCACTATGCATGGTTAATTAAATCAAGAGACAATAAAAAATAATATATAAGAGAAGAGATTGAGTTTATACAACCCTTTTAATTTTTCTTCTAGCCAAAAATGATCTCTCTTGCATAAATGATTTGCTTCCTTCTTTTTGAATAATAGACAAGATAATATAAAAGAAGAATGAACTCTCCTGAATTCTATCTTGAATTCTATCTCTAAAATTCTATCTTTATTCTCTATCTTGATTCTCTCTTGATTCTATCTTCGTGTACAAGGCACTAATGACCTATATATATAGGCCTTAGAAGTGGTTATAAGAGGTTACAAAATAGAAAGGTACCCTTTGACATGAAGGGTTACAACCCTATGCAGAATATATAACTTATAAGGCATTTTTGTCCATATAAATACTCTATCTCTAGAAAGTCCCTTCATGAAAGTTCTAGATCTTCGAGTCATCTTTCAAACTCAACTTGAGTCACTTCATTTGGATGTCTGTAAGGAAATTTATGACCGAAATACGAAAATTGCTCAATCTAGAATCTTCTAGGCCTTTTGTCCCTATGCCGACTCGTTCTAGGATGCCAACTCGTTACGGAAGCTTTCTGTAATGAGTCGTCCCATGTGTAATGACTCATGATAGTCTTAAATCCTTTAGGAGTAAGTCTTTTTTCCTTCCAACTTGTTTTAACCAAATCCAAGCCTTTTCTAATGATTATTAGACCTAAAAACATATCAAAACATACAAACAAACCTAAAATGCATTTGGAAGATAGAAATCATATAATAAGAAAATAAAAACATAAAATCACAAGCAAAATAAACAACATAATTACTAAAATACTCCTAAATAAGTATGCATATTTGCGTTATATCAAGCATTTATAGCATGTTCAGGAGGTTTTTAGTGTATTGCGCAGGGAACGGTTCTATGCTGCCTTAAAAAAATGTGTCTTTATGTCCCTAAGGTACTATTTTTGGGGTATGTGATTTCTGCAACAGGTTTAAAACTGGATGAAGCTAAGGTGGTGGTGGTAAAATAATGGCCCAGACTAAAAACTTTAACAGAAGTAAGGAGTTTTCATGGTTTAGTCTCATTTTATTGGCATTTTATACAAATTTTAGCACCATAATGGCTCCCATTACAAATTGCATGAAGGGTAGTCAGTTTGAGTGGATGGACGTAATATAGGTAGCCTTCAATGTCATCAAAGAATGCCTTACAACAGTCCCAATCTTGGTGTTGCCAGATTTCTCATAAGCTTTTAAGCTCTATACCGACGCCTCTAAGGTTAGGATTAGTGTTGTCCTTAGTCAAAATAACCGCCATGTGGCATTTTATAGTGAGAAGTTATCTGGTTCCTAACTTAATTATAGTACATATGACATTGAGTTTTATGTAGTAGTGCAAGCAATACGATATTGGCGACATTACTTGTTTCACAGAGAATTTATCTTGTATATTGACTATGATTCTTTGAAGCATTTGCACCAGCAAAATAAAGTTTCACCCTACCATGCTAGGTGGGTTGCATATCTTGAATGTTTCACTTTTATGGTGAAGCATAAATCTGGCATTACAAATAGAGTAGCTAATGCTTTAAGCCAATAGAATAGTTTGTTAGTGACTATGCGAGTTGAGGTGCCTGACTTTGATTCTTTTAAGGATTTACTTGCTACTAATCCATACTTTTTTGTAGTGTTACAAGATGTACAGGTTGGGAAGAGGATATAATTTATACTGCAAGATGGGTTCTTATTTCGGGGAACTCAATTGTGCTTTCCAAATTGTAGCCTACGCCCATAGATCATTAAAGAGTTATATGGTGAGGAACATGTGGGTAGAGACAAAACATTGTAACTAATTAGGCTTCATATTTTTGGCCTTTAGTTCATAAAGAGGTTAATAAATATGTTCAGAGATGCAGAATTTGCTAGGTTTTGAAAGGAATAGCCATGAATACGGGATTGTACATGCCTCTCCCAGTTCCTTCTCAACTTTGGACTGACATTAGTGTGGACTTTGTGTTAGGATTTCCACGTACTCAGCGAGGTAATGATTCCATCTTTGTTGTTGTTGATAGATTTTCTAAGTTGGTTCATTTTATTCCTTGCAAGAAGACTATAGACGCAGTAACTGTGGCACAATTGTTCTTTCGAGATGTGTATCGTCTGCATGGGTTACCTACATCCATTGTCTCTGATAAAGATACCCATTTCCTCAGTCATTTTTGGTGCAGCATGTGGTAGATGATCAAAACTTAACTAAATTTCTGCAGTGCCTATCATCCTCAAATAGATGGGAAAACTGAAGTAATGAACAAGTCATTAGGCAACTTGTCGCATTGTCTAGTGGGGGATCATGTGAAGGTTTGGGTCAAAAATTTTGTCAAGCATAATTGTCCCACAACCATATTGTTAATTGAAGCACAGGATTCAGTCCTTTCCAGGTTGTTTACTCCATTCAGCCAAAGGGTCTTCTTGACTTGATGCCCCTGCCTAGCAAGATAAAGCTTTAAGGGAAAGCGGTAGGTTTTGTTTTGGGTTTGCAGGATGTACATAAGATAGTCTTTGATAATCTATCTACTGCCAATTCTCAGTACAAACAGCTTGTTGACTAGAAATGCAAACCTTTGGAGTTCGAGGTAGGTGATTTTGTGTGGCCAGTCCTAATAGAAGATCTCTTTCCAATAGAGGAGTATAATAAGCTATCTGTCAGGAAGATTGGTACAGTTGAGGTAGTAGAGAAGATTAAATCAAATGTTTATCATCTGAAGCTACCTAGCCATGTCCGCACTGCTTTAATATCAAGCATTTAATTCCTTTCCCTGGCAATTCTTCTAATGATGATGTTGTGTTCAATTTGAGGCCGAATTTTCTATCACCTAGGGGAATGATGTGGATGAGGCAGCATTGAAATTTAAGGATGGATTTGACAAAGTGGGCGTGCACACTTGGGCTTCAAATGGATGGTTGTGGTGACACTAATTAACCCGTAGAGCCCATAGTATATCAAATCAAAGCTGACTCGGAGGGCTATAAAAAATGCTACCCATTGTGTCTGTAGTAACCCATCTTCGGGCCTAAATTCCTTTGTTTAGGCCCTTAAATTTGACATTAAAGTTTATATTCCTTTTTTGGAGTTTTTAGTCTTTTCCTTTTTTTAGTTTTAGGGTTTTTTCCCTAAACACTATTTATTTACCTCTTTGAGTTATTTTGAGACAATTTTGATTGATTAAAAATAAATTATGACATAATCCTTCTAATTCCTCTGGTATTCTTTGAATCAACAGGGTTTTGGTTTATTATTTTCGGGTATTCTTAGAATCAACAAATTCAATTCTTTGTTAAGGCTTCCACTACATCGGCTAGGAAAACCCAAGAATCATGTTTCAGTTGAGTGGTGAATTAGGCTAGGAAAACTTGATAAACACATTTCAGTTGAGTGATATATCGGGCCAAGAAAACCCACCCTAGAATCACATTTCAGTTGAGTGATATATCGGGCCAGGAAAACCCAAGAATCACATTTCAGTTGAGTGATGATCAGGCTAGGAAAACTCGAGAGTCCACATTTAAGTTGAGTGGTGAATCAGGCTAGGAAAACCCAAGAATCATGTTTTAGTTGAGTTATGAATTGGGCTAGAAAAATTTAAGAATCACATTTCAGTTAAGTGGCAATCGGGCCAAGAAAACCCAAGAGTCCACATTTTAGTTAAGTGATGTATTAGGTCAAGAAAACCCAAGGATCATCATTTTTAGATAATTTACCAAATATTAATAAGTGGTTGATTAGGTAAGGAAAACTTGAGGATCATGGTCAAGTTTCAAGATTGAAGAATTCGTCTCTTGAGTGTAACTCAAAAATTAGGTATGTTGTTTATTATTTTATTGTGTTGTGCATGTGATTTTTTGAAAAATTATGATTGCATGCATTTGGTTTTTAAAAAAAATCAAAGGGCAAACTACAGACACCGATTTGATTAGCCATGATTGGGGGCAAACTATGAATGCTCAGTTTGGTCGACTTACAACAGAGCTAGATCATGAGAAATGTAAAAATAGAATGCAAGAAAGAAACTTGAAATCTTCTTGAAAATGAACTCGAAGACTTGAAACCCATAAATCTAATCCTAAAAACCTTTAAAAAATAAGCCCAATCTGCCTCGGTCCACTACCTATTGCAGGACAGGCCAGAGAGGTGATGCCTTTGTAAAGAGGCGATTACCTCATTATAAAGGCATTGTCTGTACAACAGCCACTTGCCTCTATATTAAATGTAGAGGTGATCATGACAGCCAACTTAGTGGGCCTACCTGGTATGTAACTCAACTTTTGGGATGAAAAAAAGAAAACTTTGGGAAAAGGAAAAGGAAAAGGCTAAGACATGCAATGATGAAAGAGAGTAGTAGGGGATGGGCTAAGGAGGTAATAAAAAGGAGAGAAATATAGAGTAGAAAAAAAAAATTTTTTGCTTTCTCAATAATTAGAGCCATTAGCAACCATTAGCAAGAAAAGGAGAGCTCTGAAAAAAACATCCTTATAAAAAAAGGAAGGGGAGTGAAGTTCAAAGGAGGGATTTTCTTCAAGAATGAGAGAAAATCAAGGGAAGAACAACATCCCTATTCATTTTTTAGGGCCCACCATAGTTGGAAAGCTCATTCTTCAGTAATTATCTTGATCCTTCTTAAGCTTAATTCATAGATTTGCATGATCCTTTTTTATTACTTATATAATCTCTAGTTTATTTATTTACTACTTTGTGTATTCATTCTCTCTTGTTTTTATCGTTTGTAATATGCCTTACCTTTAACATGATTAACTAATTTTTAGGTGTAGTTGTGCATCTTTCTTGTTCACAATAGTAGATTCTTACTTAAAGTGGAAGTTTGCCAGTTTGAGAGTTTGAGAGTTGTATGAGCCTATTGATCAAACGATCGCCTCTCTAAGAGGTGTCATCTCACTACTATATGGTGATCGCCACTTTGACAAGCCCTCATGTGTTTATTGTTTAGCATAGCCTCTACAAACCATGTCACCTCACTATCATGAGGCGATCGCCTCTTCACATAAGCGATTGCCACTTTGACAGGGTCTTATACAACCTTATTGCATTTTTTGTTAAACTGTGTAAGGCTTCCATGCATGTATAGGCCTTAGCAAACTCAAGTCTATCTTGTATGATTATCCCACTATGTTGTTCAATTAAAGTTTAGTACTTACCTTTTTATGGTTTTGTTTCTCTTATTTTGCTAAATTGATTCATGAGCAAATCTTGTAAATTTTTATGTATGATCTTTATGTGTGTTTTGGGAGCTAACATTTTGTCTATTGTAGGAGTTTTTCTAGGTGATTTATAATCATCAAATATTTATCTAATTAATTAGTTCCTGAGAGTTTTTATTTAATTCCAGTAGTTTACTTTTGATTTATTCTTGGTTTATTTTCCATTTATTATACTATCATTTGAGTAAAGCATTGTAATCCCTAATTCCTTCCCCCATTTGATTTGAATGTATGATTGTAAATTATTATTATTTGCTTCGTTTATAGTGGATATTAAGACCAAATATATAAAAGAAATTAATGTGCAAACTTGGGTCTAATTATTATTATTATTGTTATTATTATTATTATTATTATTATTATTATTATTATTATTATTATTATTATTATTATTATTATTATTATTATTATTATTATTATTATTATTATATGCATAGTGTTGTGTCTGTCGCCTAGTTTTTAAAATTTTTAATTTTAATATTATAATGATTATGATTAATTAATTACATAATACAACAAAATAATATCATAAATATAATAATATTAAGCATATCAACTCCTCTTTTGTATGGTTTGCTTGTCTATATTCTACTTTATGGATCCTATGGTTAGAAAAAAAAAAAAACAATCTCATATTCAATAACAGTACACTTTGTTGGAATAAAAGTGTTTAATATATGCTTAACAAGGATGACTTTCTAGTTGTTAGCCTCAGGTATTACTTTTACCTTTGATATGAAGCAACTTCCAGGTTCTGTAGATGTCATTAAGACCCACTTGCACTTGCTTAAACTAGAAAGTAAACAAGACTGTTTTATGGTCTCTGACACCTTCTAGAAGTTTAAAATGGAATATGGATAGCTTATCAAGTGGTAATCTGTTGAGAAAGTATATAGTTTGATTGTATATATTAGGAAGTAAATATTTGTGTACAATTAGGAATAAAGTCTTTATTTTATTTAGGATATTATTCTATTTTTAATTAAGATGTGAATAGATTTCCTATGTGCATATATAAAGACTGTAACCTCTTTTTTATGAATAAATAAAAATATATTTCCCTTGAATTTTCTCTTCTTTTCTTTGAATTTTATTCTTTATGGTATCAGAGCATACCCATTGAAATCAAATTTTTTCTTATTAAATCCTTGAAATCGTATATTTTCTTCTCTTATCCTTTGAATCCCTTAAATCTTTGAAACTATGAACACTAAAAACACATCCATCATATCCCATGGAACACCTAATTTTATTCAAATTCTTCAAGATAATTATCCTTTTCCTAAGAGAATTATTCTTGATGATACAAACTATCCTCTATGGTCACAACTCACAGATATGCAAATTGGAGCCAAAAATAAATCTAGCTTATTTACTGGCACAACGCCAAAACCACCAGTAGGAGATAAGGCTTTAGAGAATTAGCTTATTGATAATAACCACGTAAAAAGTTGGCTGATTGATTCCATGGGTCTAACATTGATAAAGAGATTCATCCATTTTCCAATAGCAAAGGAGATATTGGATATTATCTTAAAAACTTTCTATGATGGATATGATGAAACTCAGTTAATCAAATTAAACCAGAAATTATTTACCACACGTTAGAATGGTAGACTGTTACCTACATATTATAATGAGTTGGTTGGAATATTTCAGGAAATTTATGCCCAAACTTGTGCTCAAAGGGAGGATGTTAATGAAGTAGTATCAATCCACAAACATATTACTTGTCTTCAAATACATATTTTCCTAGCCAAGCTGGATTCAAAATTTAATAATGCTTGAAGTGAAGTGCTATAGAAGGATCCACCTCTTGATCTCGAGTCTAGTTATACATATATGCAAAGGGATCATAACCAGTGATATACAATGGAAGTGTTGAAGATTCTATTGGACTATATAGTACTTGTAGCAACTTAGACTCATTCCCAGTTCAAAGGGAAAGCACCGATTAAGTCCATTATATACACTTGTACTCATTACAGCGAAGTTGGACACTCCAAGGAATGGTGCTATGAAATTGTGGGATATTCGGAATCATGGGATTTCAATAAAAGCCTCATAAGAAGCTTGAAAAAGTTGCAATTGCCACCTCTAGTGGTACTAAACCAAGTGGTGATCTTGATGCAACATCAGGTATGGAAAATCTTACTCAAAATACTAAACGGATTATTGATACAGGTGCTACTGATCATATAACAAACTCCACTCACCATCTTACATCCATCCAACTATCAACCCAATCAAATATCTGGACTGCGAATGGAGGCATAACACCAGTCACTCATGAAGGATCAATATCTAACTCTGACTCTCTTAATCTAGATCTATTCTTCTTGTTCCATCTTTTTATTATAATCTACTATATGTTGGCTAAATCATTGAACTCTTGAATTGCATTATCAAAATTTGGCCTAATTATTGTGTATTTTAGGATAGTGCAACTCGTCAGATTCTTGGCTCTAGTGTTAAACATGGAAGATTGTACTATCTTGATTTGCATGGTAATCCAAGTCAAAAGTCAAGTCAATATGGTTGGTAGAAGTTGCTCGGCTAATGACCAAGTTATGTTGTGGCATCGTCATCTTGGTCATCTTTCCTTTCATTATCTTAAACAAATAAAATGATACTTGTTTTTTAGCATCACAGGCTCTGAATTCAAGTGTGATATTTGTGAATTAGTAAAAAGCTACTGAATTTTATATGTATTGAGTTATAATAAAAATTTGATTCCATTTATGACCATTCATTCTGATGGGGACCTGCTCGGATTCCTAATTTATCTGGTGCTCGAAATTTTATAACATTTATTAATAAATGTATTCAGATGACTTAAGTATCATTACCTTCAAATAAGGGAGATGTGTGCTCTACTTTTTAGGACCTATACAAAATGGTGGCTACATAATACTAAAGTAAAATCTGAGTCTTGTAGTCTAACAATAATGGGGAGTATTTTAACTTAGCTTTTAAAAATTTTTACCACAAGCATGGCATTCGCCACTAAACATCCTATGTCGACACTCCTTAATAAAATGGTATAGCCGAATGGAATAATCGATAGTTATTAGAAGTTGTCTGAGCATTATTGTTTAACATGAATATTCCTTAAGAATACTGGAGAGAGGTTGTTTGATCCACTGCGTATTTTATAAACCAGACTCTATAAAGATTTCTCAATTTCAAAATGCCTTTGTATAAACTTTAGGAACTTTTCATATCTCTACCTCTCAATAATCTTGAGCCATGAATCTTTAGATGCTCAGCATATGTTCATCAGCAACTCAGAAAATTAGATCCTTAAACTATTTAATATATCTTTATTGGCTATGCGAATCTACAAAAAGGATATTAGTGTTATGATCCAAATGCAAAGAAGATGTATGTCACTTGGGATGTTTAGTTCCATGAAAATGCTCCCTTCTTCACCTAATTTAAGTGCTCTCTTCAGGGGGAGAGAATTCCAAGAATCTTTAAAAATAGCACTCTGAGTATCTCAAATGTTTTGAGCATTTCGAGTATCTCATATGTTTTGAGCATTTTGAGTATCTCAAATCTTTTGAGGATCTCACCTAGATAGACATCTAAAGTTTCAAATGGTCCAAGCATCTCATTTGGATAGACAATTGACAATAATCTAAGACCTAAAATAAATCAAGATAGTATGTATTCCCAGCCCACACCAGAAGCTGAAGAGACATCAGATGTCCATAACAAGGTAAACTTGTCTCCCCTAGTAACTTTAAATGTCGAGTCTCATTATCCTTCTAAAATTAATAAAGGGGTTCCAAAAAAACAATATGATCCGGACCTTCATACCAAAGCTAAATATCCTATCAATAATTTCATATCAACCAACTATTTGTCTAAATCTCATGCATATACTGTAAATCAATTATCTATAATATCTATTTCGAGTAATGCACATGAGGCTTTAGCTTATCCAGATTGAAAAAAAGCTATGAATGATGAAATAAAGACATTGCAGAAGAATTATGGGATTTTGTTCCACTCTCTGAAGGAAAGAAAACAGTAGGGTACAAGTGGATATTTACTATCAAACTCAATCCAGATTGTAGCATTAATCAATATAAAGCTTAGTTGGTGGTAAAGGGATATACTTAAAAGTATGGAATTGACTATAAAGATATATTTGCTCCAATAGGAAAAATGAACACCATCTGAGTTCTTATCTCCTTAACTGCTAACTTGGACTGGCCATTATGACAATTTGATGTGAAGAATGTCTTTTTGATTGGAACCATAAATGAAGAAGTGTATTTGGATCCACCACCTGGAATAAGATGTACTAACTGAGTGTGCAAACTAAAAAAGGCATTGTATGGACTTAAACAATTGCCTCAAGCATGGTTTAAATGAATCTCAACTTTTATGAGGAAGTAGGGTTATAAGCAAAGTCATGCTGATCATATGCGATTCATCAAACAACAGTTAGGTAAAGTCACAGCTTTGATTATGTATGTTGATAATTTGGTGGAAATGATATGAGTGGGACAATAATTTTATAAAGACAGTTAGCAGCTAAGTTTGAACTTAAGGATTTGAGTAACTTGATGTATTTTTTTAGGGATTGAAGTTGCAAGATCATCTCAAGGGATTTCCTTCTACCAACAAAAGTATGTAATGGATCTATTAATAGAAATGGGCCTGCTTGATTGTAAGCTAGCCGAGACTCTAATTGAAGTCAACCATAGACTATTAATTTGAGGAGATCAAGTCCCAACTAATAAATATCAGTATCAAAAACTAATGGGAAGGTTGATTTACTTATCTTATACTCGGTCGAACATTGCTTATGTAGTAAGTATTGTAAGTTAGTTTATGCATTCTCTGAGTAAATAACATATAGGTGCACTATACCGAGTATTAAGATATCTGAAGTCTTCTTCAGGCAAAGGTTTATTCTTTAGGAAAAATAAGGATTATAAAATTACTAGTTATACATATGCTAATTAGGTCGAAGATCAGACTGATAAAAAATCAACATTTAGGTACTTTACGTTTGTTGGAAAGAATTTGGTCACTTGGAGAAGTAAGAAACAGAAAGTTGTATCAAGGTCGAGTGCTGAAAATGAGTTTAGAAGAATGGTTCATGAAGTGTGTGCGTTGCTCTAGATAAGATGAATTGTTCAGGATTTGAGACTAAAACATCCAAAACCTATTGTTACATTGTGATAATAAGGCAGCCATAACAATTGCAAATAACTCAATTCAACATGATCGAACTAAACATGTGGAGGATGACAAGCATTTCATTAAAGATCATTTGAATCAAGGAACAACTGATCTTCCATTTGTTCCTTCTCAAACTCAACTAATTGACATCCTCACGAAAGCTGTATCTGGAAAATTGTTCTACAACTCAATTGGCAAGTTGGGAATGATTGACATACATTCACCAACTTGAGGGGGAGTATTAAGGAAGTAAATATTTTGATTGTACATATTAGGAAGTAAATATTTGTATACAATTAGGAATAAAGTCTTTATTTTATTTAGGATGCTATTATATTCCTAATTAGGATGTGAATAGGTTTCCTATGTGTATATATAACAGTTGTAACCTCTTTTTTATGAATATATGAAAATATATTTCCCTTAAATTTTCTCTTCTTTTCTTTGAATTTTATTCTTCATAATCCCAGTATAGTTAACATTAGGGGAGTACTAAGGAATCATAGTATCTCAATTCTTGCAATGTTCTCCATTCCTATTGGCTATGAGGAGCTGTCTTTCTAAAGCTTAGAGCCATTAAAAAAGTTGTAGAACTTTGCGTTAACATGGATAGGGATGAATCAATTGTCTTTATAATAGAGTCTGATTTAGAGGTTACTATCAATTGGGTAAATGATCGAGTGGAAAAAGCCGGTTAGAGATTCTAGACCATCCTTTATAGCATTCTATCTATCAGAGATAAATTACACAACTACAACTTTCAGTCCATTCCTAGAGAATCTAATCTTCTTGCTAATAAGCTTGCTAAGGATGCTAGTTCAAGATCTGAGGACTTTGTGGCCTAGCTATGAAAAATTGAATTGTGTATATCTTTACTAGTCTGCTTTGTTTATTTGTGCAGGTTTTGTTCACTACTCTTATTGGTATTGTTGGACCAATTTGCTGTCGTTGGTCGTAGAGCATGTTATGATGTTGGCAAGCTGAAAATCCTTGTTTTTTTTATAGCCTTTTTGTGGTATTGTCTAGTATTTTGATGTACTTTTGAAGTTGTATTTTTTTGGGATTTTTTCACATGTTAAATAGGCATCTTAGGAAAATTTCTTGGGTGTTTTGGGTAGCCTAATGGCTTTAGGTAGTCTTGCTCAATTAATATGTTTTCTCTTTATTAATGAAAATTTTTTAATTTTTATCAGGAAAAAAAAAAAGGAATGAAAATCATGTCCTCCTCTAGATACCCTAATTTCAAAAAAAACAAAGCAAAACAACATAAAACAAACATCATAACAACCTAGCCAGCAAGTGCACAAGTTCATCAAGTCATGAATTCTTTCAAAGATTGAACCTTTTAAGCACATTTGCCATTATTCCCTCAATTAAAAATCTGGGTGCTATAAATTCTTTCAAAGCTTCAACCTTTGAAGAACATTTGCCATTACTTAATGAAAAATTAGGTTTTGGCTTAGAATAAAAAAATAAAATGTGTAATAATACTAACCAATGTTAACCTAAACTATTACTATAATGATGAAAGTTTATTTTTTTAAAGGGTAATTACTTATGACTTGCAAACTGCTACTAACCATGCGATTAACGACATTGTTGACGTCGCCATCGATACCAACTACTTTAATTTTGGCAGACTCAATGGAGGAAAATAAGCAAGAGACAGTCCTAGAAATTGAAGTAGCAGAACAATGTCGTTTTAAAAGGCTAGCCTATCGAGTTCTTTGGGGGAAGCGAAAGCTTCTGGTGAAGTGAGACAATGAAAAATGAAGGAGAGGATGCATTTGGGTTCGATAGTTGGAGTTGGCGTGTCCATTTAGAAATCAAAATTAAAAAGAAAGAAGAACAAGAAGACAGGTTAGGGTTACAAAAAGAAGAGTAATGGTAATAGGAAAAAAAAAGAAGTGAAGTGAAAATAGGAACAAAATATTTAAATGCCAACGAAATTTTTTTCAGTTTTTAAATAGAAACGGACAAAATTCATTTCTAATTTGGAGTAAAATATTTAGAAATGGATTTTTTTCCTCCTGTTTTTAAATTTAGCAACGACATTACCTTTCAGTTCTCACAAATTTATTAATCATCAATAAACAAAAATACTTAGCAACGAAAAGTGCTTCTATATCCATTTCTAATTTGATTGCATCATTTAGCAACAGAACCATTTTCGTTTCAATAAATTCCCTTTCTAATCCATTGCAGTTCTGATTCCACAACTTAGCGCCCTCTTTTGGCGCAACATTTAGAAACAGAATTATTTCCGTTTCTAGAAAGTGTTTTTAATCCGTTTTCTATTCCATTACAATGTACTTATTAATGGTTCCATTTCTATTCTGTTTTAAACTCATTTCTAACTAGGAATGGATAGTTTCCGTTTATAAATTTCATTACTAATTCGCTAATTTTCTTGTAGTGTTATGATTTTTTATTTTTTATTTTAATATTATTATGATTATTTTAATTTAATAATAATAATAATAATAATAATAATAATTATTGTTATTATTATTATTATTATTATTATTATTGTTATTATTATTTATGTAGGAATGTTATGTGTGTTTGCGTGTGTCAGTTGTGTTTGTGTGTGTACTGTGCGTATGCCATTTTGACATTTGCAATGGCGTTTTGAGTTTTTTTTTTAACATCATTTCATCATTTTGAATGGCGAAATGGATGAGGTGGCCTTTGTTATTTTCCCATTTCACCATTCAAGATGCAAAATAGATTTTCTTAAAAAAAAACCCACAAAACGAGACTTTTTTTCAAAATCACCACAAAAAGGTAATAAGTTTCAAATTTTGCCATAAAATGGCAAATAGCCCTCAAACCCCAAGCTCGTGAAACTCTGTCCAACAATTATGCCATTTGCACCACAATGTGCTGTCAAGTCCATAAATTCTTAGGTAATAAGGACCAAGATAGGAATCAATTAGTCGAAGTTAAGCAGACAAATGATAGAAACTTCTTCTATCACGAGTTAGCATGCAAGTGTCTTTCACAATCTTGATAATTTCCACTCACAAACAAAAAGTTTCTTGGACGATTAGAAGATTAATACCTTGGTTTTATTACCCATATCCAAGTTCCAAACTTTTTGAAACATTTTGTTAGATTAGTTTTTGCCCTGTATGGGTCTTAGAAAGATAGCAAAGAAAACAATGAATAGTCTGAGCTATGCTAAAAGAAAGCTGTTATTTTATGTTGGGAAGCAGAATTTGCTAAATTGATTTTGATTATCTCAAGAATTTAACTAAACATTGTTTTGATTTTCAAAATTGAAAAACAACCGTTAACAACACATTAGTGAAAAATAATAGCCTTGTAAATGCTAATGAAAGAATAACATCATATAGTTAACAATACGTTGCACTAGTTTAGGACCATTGCTAACAAATTAAAAATTCTCAACAAACTCACAAACCACTAGATTATCTTTTAAAGATCAAACTCTAATCAAATTAAGTATAAAATAAATTGATAAAAATTTATTAATTTGTGAAAATTATAACTTAATAAGTGTAGACAGACTAAAATTAATGTTCTTATAAAAATATAGAAATTACGCTGATTTATCTTTATACAATAGAAGATCCAATTAAGGTGTTTTAGTAGTATAGAAGTCAAATGAAGATGGAATTAAAATAGAAAGATATTGCAAACTGAGTAACTAAGTGCAATTAAATTTCAATTTAGAAGGTAAATATAACTTTTCTTAGTAACCGTTAAGTTTCATGAAAAATAAAAGTGTGAATCATAATCGGAATCGGAATGAATGATTTTCATTATTAATATTTGGTTCATTAAAATTTTATATGGAAATGAAAATGAAATCTCCATCAATGGGAATTGCTCATTTTCATTTGTAGGGTAAGGAATGTTTTTTATTCACATAAAATCAATTCAAATTAATAATAAATTAGTTAAAATTTTAAATATTATCATATATTATTAAAATTTATAAAATATAATAATTTTTAAAGTAATGAAATAAAATACGTAAGTTCATAATAATTATTAATTAATATATTTTGTATATAAATAAGATTGATCTCTATTTCAATTCCTTTGTAAATCAAACTCTTTGTTAAAATTTCATTTCATTTTTTATTCCTCTTCATTTTCATTCCTATTTGAATTTCGATTTTAAAGTATCAACGAAACAAAACTTAATTTTATTTTGTATTAACCATGTGAATGCAGTTTGTACCCAGACTTGGAACTTTTATTTGAAGGTGCCTAGAAGGAAATATTCATCCACCCTTCAACCTTTGCTGAGTAGTTTACATTAAATTAAGATAATAAAACCGTGTGGACCCTGATACCACCAACAATTCTTTTATAGTATACAGCTTAATTAAGGACTCTCCTTTCTGATCATTGATCATTGTTTCTGATCTCATTCTGAAAGAAAATTAGCTGCTATCTAGTTTTATTTCTTCTGAAAATGAATAATCTTTCAAGAGAGTAAATATGGATGAACCCCTCCGAATAGACATTGATGAAGATGATTATGACAATGATCCGATGCACGGCAACATCAAAAGTATCTTGAATAAGAAGGTTAACACTAGACTAGGATTTTGAATTACATATTTTAAGATATTCAGCTCATATTGCTTCATTTGAAACAGGTTTTTGGCCTCCAACGCTTCATTCTGGTAGCAAATTTCATCTTAGAGCTCCCGTCAGTAGTTTTTTATCAGCTATCATCTGTGCACAAGCCTCAATATGCACTACTTAGTATGTTAATGTCTTTTATAGTCTTGATCATTTGTGTTATTGAAGTTTCTCAAAAGGGTCGAAAAGAAAGAGTTAAATGGACAATTAAAGGGTACCGAGAACTCTCATCCCCCCAAGTACCACAATCTGGTACTTAAGTACTAAAACGTGATACTTTTGAGTTCCGAATCTCTTAGGTACTCCTTCCGGCTCTATAAAATGGAGTACTAATTTTTTTGAAAGAAAAAAAATTAATAATTAATAAAGGTTGAAAAAAAATAAACCAATAAAAAAGAACTTTTTCCATTCTTAACTAATAACAATTCCTCAAATATCAAAAAACATAAAAACCATCAAATGGAAGAGAACAAGATGCCAAAGTAGAAGAAATTAAAGAAATTAAGTTGTCTTTAAGTGACTTGATAAAATTATTAATTTATGAACTTTTTACGATTTTCCAACTATATTTTGTATTGCTAATATATAAAATAATATCAAAGTTTAATATTAAATTATAAACTATGTTCAATCATTTCATATATAGGTCTGATTTTTTTTTTGTTAGCTTTTGTTGTAATTATTCTAAATAAAAAAAACTCATTATTATTTATTAAATAATTCAAAAATATACGTTTGATGTACCACGTATCAAAAAAGTGAAATAGCTAAATTTATCCCGGAGTGTTATATATATTGATACCGAAATTTTAAGTACTAATACCCGTACCCGTACCATAAACCGAAACGTACAAGGTAACTACGGTTCATACCTTGGTTTTATTACCCGCATCCGAATAATAAACATTTAGGTACTTTTGCTGATATTGTTGGATTAATTTGTTCCATGTTACGATGTGTTTTCGAATCAGTAGCATATGCCTTTTTGTCTCGGCAATCTGATAAGCCTGTCAAAATAAACGTTTGACCTTTATTATTTTCCTTTGTTCTGCTGTACTATAAATTTTCAGAAACTCTTCCGAACACGAAGCTACCGAGAAGGTTGAAACCCACAGTTAAAGCTCAGGAATTTTCTCTGGCAGCACTTGTTGCTGCCACTGATAATTTCTCAGCTGAAAACCTCAAAAGTGAGAGGCGGTTTGGTTATATTTATAAAGGTTACTTAAAAGATAATAGTTATGTTGAGATCTGGAGACATAAACAAATGGACAAGCTTGAAAAAAGTCCATTCTATACCCAGTTGGAGATATTGCCAGGGCTGAGCCACAATAATTTGGTTAGGTTTGTTGGGTATTGTGAAGAAGGGGAAGAGAAGCTTCTGGTCTTCGAGGATGCGAAGAGTACGCGTCTATATGACTTATTGCACAATGAGAAAAATAAAAATCGTGTCATCAGGTCATGGAAAATGAGGATAAAGATCGCATTAGAAGCTGCAAGAGGAATTCAATACCTTCACGTTTATGCAGTCCCACCCATAAATCATAGGGATATCAAGTCTTTTAATATTGTTGTCGAAAAGAATTTTACGTCAAGAGTCTCAGGTTTTTCATATGCATTGAAGGTTCCTGAGTTAGAACACGATTATGAAGTGTCCTTAACAGAGACATTAATAGGAACATTTGGATACCTGAACCGTGCATACTTTCAAAACAGAGCAGTAACTGCACAATCTGATGTGTATAGTCTTGGTGTGGTGTTTCTAGAACTTTTAACTGGGAAGCCGCCAATTTGTAGTGACGATAATGAGGCAGAAATTATGCGAGAATTACTAGGGCATTAAGCAAGGCGTAAAATCATGGTCAATGAGTTGATGGAGCTGTTAGACCCCAGAGTTGGTCTTGGTCTTGGTCCATCCGAGCGTAATGCAGCTGCCGTGAAACTGCTAGCAAATTCTGCATTTGGCTGCGCGGAGAATGAATTGGAAAATAGGCCAACTGTCAATGAAATAGTTGCTTATTTGGAGGAAGCTTTGTCTCTATGTGATTGTCAGGTGGAGTTTGAAGGAGCAAAACAGTAGTGTGCAATTAGTTCCACACATATGTTAATCAGTTCTAGTGTAATTGTTTTGACTAAAATCTTTTTCGTTGCTGATATGCCAATGTATTGGCCTGAGCAATGACTATGGTGTAAGTCTGTAACCATACTAATAAGAAGTCTAATAATTTTTTTTTTTAAAGGGAGATTCGACCCGTGAACTCTAGAGACCGTCTCCAGCAATTATGCCATTTGCATCACTTGTATCGTCAATTACAATTAATTTGTGGGGAATAACTAAGACAGAAATCAATTCGTTGAATATTGAGTAGACAAATGACAAAAAATCCTTCTATTACTAGTTTAATTTCTGACAACAAGGATAAATTGCCCCCAAGTTTAAAAAAAAAAAAAAAAAAAAAAAAAAAAAAAACTGGAGAGAAGAGTGACAAAACTTATTCATGTCTTCAAGGGATATGCCACTAGACTACTACTCAATTCGGCAACAAAGAGTTAAATACAATACAATGGCAATATCAAACCTTGCAGTCAATTTTTTGCAGCAATAACGTTAATAAGTAATCAAATAAAAGTGTTTGTTTTTTTAATTGATTTAATAACTTAATGATCATCAACCAGTAACATATTAATAAAAAATTACCTAACTATAAATGTTATATTTGAGGATTGTAGAGACAGTTGGAATATGATTGGCACGAAGGAGGCCATTGACCTTTTTTGCAGCAGCAGGCTGTAAGTGTATGTATTGTGAATTAATTTTTCACAATTGATGAGAACTAGAGAATATTAAAGAAAAAAAGTTCAACAAAAGAGGGCAATACGATTTAGGGATTTAGGATTTTTTTTAATTTAAATCGATTTTCTATTTCCAAAAAAAAAAAAATTTTTGAATTTTCATTAAAATTTTGTATTTTAGAAACCTTTTTTTGGGTCCTGTAGGATCTGCAGAGTGTGTGAATGGATTATACATGGGCTCTTTATATGGTGAAGGAATGTGTCAATATCCCTGATTCGTGTATTTTGTGAAATTTGGAAAAAAAAAAATTAGCGTTCTTAATCTTTTCAATAAAATATAATAAAAATAAGAGTTTAACACAATAAAATGTGAAAATTCAGGAGCTTAATAATCGGTTTGGGCTATATTTTAATAGTTTTTTTTTTTAGAAAATATTTTAATAACTTTTTATTCTAACACTAATTTAATAAATTTGGGAAAAAAAGTTCTAAATATCATAAGAAGATATCTTAAACATTATTAAATATATAAATTTAATTTTTTACGCAGATGAATTTGTAATTAAAAAATGTAATATGTAATAAGATAATTTGTACATATCAGTAATTTTTTTTAACATCATATATCAATAAATATATCAATAATTGATTATAAGTTAACTGTAGTAGTTTTTTAGGTTGGTTTATGCATGTTTATGGTGTTTATTTTTTATATTTTTTTATTAAAATTTAGTTATTTCAATGTTTATGTTTGTGGTGTTTATTTTTATTTAGCCATAGAAGAAGCATCAATTGCAATACTGATGAAGGTGAAAGTCATAGAGAAGATGGAAGTGTTGATCGTATTAAGCTTGTTCAGCTTTTAATTGCTTGTGATGAGACAGGTGACTTGTTTCGATCCACTGCTTTATTCTTTGGCTCTTCTTTCCAGTGTGTTGCATCTTGCTTTATTCTTTGTTGATAGGCTGTCTATGGTTCAACTATTGGGGACAGTCGACTTCGTGGGACCAATATTAATGAGCATAATGGACATTGCCTCATATACAAAAGAAGAAGCCTTATGATTATTTAAATAAAAAGGCTGATGTGCAATTCTTTTATGACTTGGTTGCATTGGATTGTTGGTTTTAATTCAATTTTTAATTAGTCATATGGGTGAGACATAATGACATGGAGGTGAGACAGAATGACATGAAGAGGATATGATTTATGCTAGAAAAAAAAAAACACACTCAAGTAGCAGGATAATGCAAAAATTTATTAAAGAATAAAATAAGAGAAAAGAAGAAATGTGGGAATTTATATAAAAAGGCATACGGGAGAGGGGCAGAAGGCATGAAGCAAAGGAAACATACTTTAGTGGATATAAAATATAGCAATTATGGAAGGAACAAATGCAAAAAGTTATTAAAGAATAAAATAAGAGAAAAGAAGAAAGGTAGGAATTTATATCAGAAGGCATACGGGAGAGAGCATGAAGCAAAGGAGATATACTTTAGTGGATATAAAATATAACAATTATGGAAGGAAACAAACAATCATAGGAGAGAATATATATATATATATATATATATATATATATATATATATATATATATATATATATATATATATATATATATATATATATATATATATATATATATATATATATATATATATATATATATATAAAGAAAAAACAATGATGAAGACATGTGAAGAAAAATATTGGACAAGATGAAGGAGAGAAGATATGGAGAAGAAAACAAGTAACAAATTTTTGGGCAGTAGAATGTGGGAGCTAAACAAGATTGCTAAAGGAGAATTTCTGGAGAAGAGCAAAAAATACCGAAAAAAAAAAAGGTGTTTCTTTATTTTCTTTATTATTCCTCTTAATTCTTTAATGTATTTCTCTTTTGCATTTAAAAACATGATGAATATTATGTTAAGCTAATTGAATCATGTTGGGAATTGTTAAACTTATTTTAATTTATGTTGATTCAATTATTAGTTTTTTTTTCTTTTAAATTGCATTAAACATTCATTATGATTAATTGTTTATGATTTGGCCATTCATAATTAATTTTTATTAAGGTTAATTATTGAGAAATATTAATCTTAACATGAATATGAATGCTTGTTGATTGATTTAATTCTAGAAATAGCTTAATTCATTTCCATACTAATTGCATGTGCTTCATGATTTATTTACTAAACTTTATTAGATTTTAATTTAATGAGAATTTGTTGAAGTCTTTTCAATTGATAGAAATAATTAAGTAATTTTTATTTGAGAAAGATTAATTGCTATCATTGAAATCCCAAGAATTGCAATAGAAAGAAAGACTAATTTCTTGTGATAAGCTTAATTAAAATATAGTGATACAATCCCTAACATCATTCTCATTATTGCTTTTAAAATATAAATTAAATGATTTTATTCTCTAATTTCATTTCAGTTGTTACAAATTAGCAATTATAATTCACTGAATATTGATTCTTAAACAAGTTAAAAATAGAATTAATAGTTGGATAGACATTCAATTTTTGTGAGATCAACTTTTGCTTCTTCTATATTACTTTACAAACTCGTATGCTTGCGAGAGCGAAACAAATTTTTGGCATAGTTGCCCGGGATTTAATAAGTTTAACAACATAATTGGTTTTGTTTTACTTGATTTAAGTTATTTTTGTTTTAAATTTGGATATTCATTTTTTTCTAGTTTTAATTAATTGTTTTGGTGTATTCATAATACTCAAAATAATAGGGACAGATCCTCCTATTTTTATTCCAGAACATACACGATTAGAAAGAGAGAATATGAGGCATTCTCAAGAGGAATCAAGTACTATAACAAAACAATAGGAAGAAGAAAGAATATTCTTGGATTTTGCCATGCCAGGTCTAGATGGTACACAACAAAGTATTGCAAAGGTACAATTAAAGCCAACAATTTTAAGATTAAACCGACTTTACTTCAAATGATTTAGTCAAGTGTTCAATTTTATAGCTTGGCAAATGAAGATCCCAATGCTCACATCGTTAATTTCTTAGAAATATGTGATACCTTCAAGTATAATGATGTGTCAGATGATGCAATTCACTTGAGGCTCTTTCCATTCATATTGAAGGATAGAACCAAGGCATGGTTAAACTCATAGCCACCTACTTCAATCACTATATGGGATATATTGGCAAAAGCTTTTCTGGTAGAATATTTTTCACCTTCAAACACAGTAAAGATTATCAAGGATATCACTACCTTTCAACAATTTGACATGGAATCCTTGAGTGCATGGGAGAGATTCAAAAAGTTGCTAAGAAGTTATCCTCATTATGGTTTGCCAAGGGATGTGCTCATCAGAACTTTCTATAATGGTGTTACTCAACCCACCAGAGACACCATTGATGCAACAACTAAAGGTTCTTTAATGTGAAAAATAGTTGAGGCTGCATTTTCACTTCTAGAAGAGATGACAAATAATAATTGTCTTTGGCCATCAGAACATCAAAATCCACTAAGGCAAGGAGGCAAAATTGGGGTATATGTAGTGACTTCTCTTCTTGCTTAAACAATAGCACTTTCAAAGCTATTAAAGGATCTCAACCACAGAAATGCATTAGGTGCAATAACTTCACAATTGTTATGTGAAAATTACAACATGGTAGGGCACTTAATAAAAGAATATGGATGTGGCAACAATGGTGTGTATGGAGATGCAAATTTAAAGTAAGTCAACTTTGTTGGGAACCAATTTCAAGGAGATCCATTCTCGAATACTTACAATCAGAGATGGAGGAATCACCTAAATTTTTATTAGAATAATAACAATAATTTAGTTCCCTAAGGCTTTTAGAACAACATAGCAAGTCAAGCACCTCCAGGTTTTCAACAACCCCATCAAGAACACATGGCTTCAATGGAAAATAAATTAGATAAATTTTTAAAGGCTATGACCAATAAAATAAGCCATTAAGATGAAAATCAGAAGTGGATGGAGGCCAAATTTGATCAGATAACTAAAAACCATTCATCTTCAATTCACAATATTGAGGTACAATTGGGTTAGCTTGCTAATACAGTAGCATAAAGAAATTAAAGGAATCTTCCAAGAAATACCAAAATAAATCCAAGGAGCAACTGAAAGCAATTACACTTAGAAGTGGCAAGGAGATAAGGCCAAGAGATGAGCTCAAGAAAGAAGTGGTGAAAATATAAGATAAAGAAATTCAGAATGGTGATATTACTAAGGAAGGTAAGGAGTAACAAGTAAAGAACAGTGATGGGAAATAGCAACTGTCTATGCTTAATTCATAAAAATATGAGATAAGAATACCTTTTCCATAGAGCTTAAAGAAACACAATGATCAAAAGAGGTTTGCTAAGTTTTTAAATACTTTTAGAAAGCTTGAACTTAATATTCCTTTTGTTGAAGCTCTTGTAGAAATGCCAACACACGCTAAGTATCTTAAGGATATTATCACCAACAAGAGAAAATGGGATGACAACCAGACTGTGGAATTAATAGAAACTTATAGCTCTATTATCACTCATAAAATACCAACTAAATTAAAAGACTCAAGGAGCTTTACTCTTCATTGTGTAGTTGGTGCTCAAGAATTTCCCAGATGTTTATATGATTTGGGTGCAAGTATTAACCTTATGTCATTTTCTCTTTTCTAGAAATTACACATTGGCGAGTTAACCCCTACAAATATGAATTTGCAACTTGAAGATCATTTTACAAAGAAACCACATGGGATCATTGAGGATGTTTTAGTTAAGGTAGATAAATTTATCTTTTATATGGATTTTGTAGTTTTGGATTTGGAAGAGGATAGTAAATGTCCTCTAATTCTTGGAAGACCATTTTTAAATACTGGGAGAGCTATCATATAAGTTCATGAGGGGAAAATCACTATTAGGTTGGTAATGAGAGTGTAAAATTTATGATGCCTCAATTGGTGAAGTACCCAATAGGAGAGGAATTTTGCATAAGAGTGGAAGTTGTAGATGAGTGTGTGAGGAATGTGAATTTGAACAAAGAAATTCTTAACAAAAGTTTAGAGTGTGAAGTAGATAGTAAACCCTCATAAGAAGCTACTTTTATTAAACTTGAAATTTTAGTGTGTAGTGACAACCCCACTCCTCCATCTATTATTAAACCACCTAAATTAGAGCTTAAAACATTAGGAAAATACTTTACCCATTATCATTTCCAACAAGCTATCCATCTAATAAGAGAAAAGGGCATATGAGATAGTGAAAAATAAGGTGAAGTCCATTGGGTGGTAGATTTCATATATAAAAGGGATTAGCCCTCTAATTATTATACATAAAATCCATATGGAAGAGAGGAGTAAAGCTATCACAGAGAGATAAAGGCGCTTGAATCCAAACATAAAATAGGTGGTCAAGAAGGAGATTGTCAAGTTATTAGATGTAAGCATTATTTATCCAATTTCTAACAGTATGTGGGTAAGCCCAATGCAATGTGTATCGAAAAAGAGTGGAATGAATCTTATGGAAAATGAAGTAGGTGGGCTAATTTTAAAAAGAATGGCTGTTAGGTGGAGGGTACGTGTTGATTATCGAAAATTGAACTCAGCCATATGGAAGGACCATTTTCCTCTCCCGTTCATTGACCAAATGTTGGAGATAACCAAATATTGGAGAGGATAGTAAGGCATGCATACTACTACTTACTATATGATTATTTAGGTTACAACTAGATTTTTATTTTTCTAAAGGACCAAGAGAAAACAACATTTACATGCCCATATGGGACTTCTGCTTATCAACGCATGCTCTTTAGATTATGCAATGCACTAGCTACTTTTTAAAGATGTATGACAGTAATTTTTTCTAATCTCATCAAGAACATTATAAAGGTATTTATGTAAAACTTCTCTATTTTTGTGATTCTTTTGAATTATGTTTTGTCTAATCTTGATAAGGTCTTGAAAAGATGTAAAGATGCTAACCTTGTTCTTAATTGAGAAAAGTACCATTTTATAGTAGAGGAAGGGATAGTCCTTGGTCACAAGATTTTGAGTGTAAGGATCGAGGTAAATAGAGCTAAAATAGAAATTACTGAGAAACTACCACCTCTAATAATAGTCAAGGGAATTCAAGGATTTCTAAGACATATAGGTTTTTATAGGTGTAGACGGTGGGGTTTAGCGCATGTCCAATATTTTAGCAATCGCAACACTATTTAAGCTCAGGACTCTAGAGAACACACTAATCACTGTCACAAAGACATGACATGGAGATGAGGAGCTGCCACCTAGGGTAATAACTGGGACAAATCAAAAAGTGGTACTCGATTCTCTAAAAGAAAGCTAGCACCACAACTAGGAGATTTTAAATACGAAATACCAACTTCTTTCAGTCTTGTGTTCATTTAGAATTACTTTATGAATTATTATCTTATTCTCTATTTACATGCTATTTCATATAAACCCTAAAAGCAATCAACTCCAAGGCAAACTAGTCATGAAATATACAAGTAAATAATGCATTCAATAAATCACATAATCGCTAAGTTAGTCTAATCTACATGGATTTTAAATAAATGAGCTAAAGCCTACATATTTTAAATTATAAGTGAACCTAAAGACCTAATTCCTTTTTATTTTAACTAAATGAACTTAAGTCTGCTAATTTTAATTCTAAATATGAGCTTAAATCTATAAATTATAGAATATTTAAATTAGTGGGCCTAATTCTATATGTTTTAATTAAATAGTGATCTTAAATCTACAAATTATAAAAAAATGGCTTAAATTAAGTGGGCTAAGTCTAAATTAATTAAATTAAATTAGGTGGGCCTATGTCTAATTAACTAGATGGGTCTAAGGATATTTCTAACCTAAAATCTAATTAATTATGGACCTAAAAATATTTTTTAATTAATTAAACCTAATTAATTATTAAGTGAGATGGGCTAAAAGAATTACCTAAACTTCAATACATAAATCAAAACCTAAAATGAGCTTAAGACCCCAAAAGCACATAAAAATAATAAATAAGCCTAAAAATAAATAAAAACATAAAAAAATAATTAAATAAGATCAAATAAACAATTAAATTAATCCTTACTAAAACCCTAATTTTATTAATATGCAACCTAAATTAATCTACTTCCTCCATTGATTTTAAATAATTACCTAAATGAAACCTAATTTTACTAACCAATTAAATAAAAAAAAAACAAACAACCATACATGTAATTTTACTATTCCCACTATTGGGGCTGTTACAATAAATAAAAAATAATAATAAATACACCCAATACAAATGAATAAAATAAAGAAATAAATAAATAAAAATAAACCCTAGAAACTATGTCTCTACAAGGCTTTATCCATGATTTTTCATGGACTTCTCATGAATTCACTCTTCCAAATATGATCATCATGCGTTTTCCTCCATAATCACCATAAAAAAAATTATGATTAATGAATAAATTATAATAATAACTCAAAAAAATAAAAATAATCAATAATATCAAAAAGAAATAAATAAATAAGAAGAAGATGTTGATGCTTATGAATGATTTGGAGTACTCCTCATATTTGTAATTTACTGTTCTTAATAAGTTTTCGAATCTTGCTCTTCAAAAATTCTCCAAGGATCTTGAATTATTTGATAAACCAAAAGGAATTTTTGTAAAAAAAACTCACAAAAAAAAAATCAAAAGCTAAAACAATATGTTTTCTCCCTCTTTTTCTTCTTTTTTTTTCATCCTTCCTAGCTCATGTCCTCTTTATATAATGGAAAAAGAACTAAAAAACCTAACTCAATCCTAACGTGATTCTAATTCCTAAAAATATAAGATTCATACTTAAAACTATATTTAGGAATTTTAAACCTATTAGGATTGAGTTAAAAGACAAAAAACAGAAACAGAAGAATTCAATTCTGATCGGAATTGTGTAATTCCGATCGGAATTATGGAATTTTGATAGGTTTTTAATTATAAAAAGACCCCTGGAAGAATTTAAGTTTTGCAATTAGGTCCTAAATTCCTTTAAAAGATACATTTAAACCCTTGAAATTTTAAAGCTTAAGTATCGAGGACCTATTCATGATATTTTCATCATTTGAGTCCTTTATTGCATCCATAACATATCATCCCGAAATTGGGTGTCTACAATAAGCATTTTATTATAAAATTTTCTTCAATTGTTAAGCCTTTAACCCAATTATTAGTTAAAAAATGCTCCTTTTATATTTAATAATGATTATTTAAATGCTTTAATAGGTTAAAGGAAGCTTTGATTTCAACCGTAATTATTTTACCTTTGGATTGGGCACTTCCTTTTGAGATCATGTGCGATGCAAGTGACCACGCTATAGGGGCGATGCTTAGTTAAAGGAAAGAGAATAAGCTTCATGTTATATACTATGCAAGTAGAACTCTTATAAAGGCCCAGTTGAATTACACTACAATCGAGGAAGAGATGTTAGTAGTGGTTTTCGCTGTTAATAAATTCAAGTCATACTTACTTGGTTCAAAGGTTATTATTTTCATTGATCATGTAGCAAAAAAAATATCTCTTGGCCAAGAAAGATGCCAAACCATGTCTTATTCATTGGGTGTTACTTTTACAAGAGTTTAACTTAGAGATCAAGGACAATAAAGGTTTTGAGAATATTGTAACTAGCCATTTGTCCAGGTTAGAGGGTTATGAATAAGGGCGGTAAGAAGAGAACATTAGTGATGAATTTCCTAATGCCTTGTTGCCAGTAATCTAACATTTTAGTTCTCTATGGTTTACAGACATCGCTAATTATTTAGTATGTGGAGTGTTGCCTTAAAAATTCTTCTATCAACAAAGGAAGCATTTCCTTTATGAGGTGAAACATTGTATATGGGAGAATCCATTTCTCTACAAGATTTACAAAAATGGGTTGATTTAGAGGTGTGTTCCTAAAATTAAAATGTTGGAAATTTTGTCTCATTTTCATGATTTTTCATATGATGGGCATTTTAGAGCCATAAAAATTGCTACAAAGGTGTTGGAAAGTAGGTTTTTCTATCTTACTTTATTCAAAGATTCCAAGGAGTATGTGAAACACTGTGATAAATGTTAGATACATGGGAATATCTCTAAAAGGAATGAAATGCCACTCACATCAATTCAAGAAGTGGAGATTTTTTACATTTGGGGATTGGATTTTGTAGGTCCCTTTCCATAATCTTTTGTGAACTAATATATCTTAGTTGAGTTAGACTATGTGTCTAAGTGAGTGGAAGCCATTCCTTCACCTACAATGATGCTAAAGTGGTGATCAGATTTTTAAGAAATTTTTTAGTAGATTTGGAGTACCTAGAGTTATGATAGTGATAGAGGCTCACACTTTTGCAATAAGTAGTTTAAATTATTGCTCAAGAGGTATGAAGTTCACCACAAAGTTGTTACCCTATATCACCCTAAACTAGCAGTTAAGTGGAGGTCACTCATAGGGAGATAAAGAAGATTTTAGAGAAAACAGTGGGTTCTTCAAGAAAAGATTAGGTGTCTAAGTTAGATGATGCCCTGTGGGCATATTGTATAGCATATAAAAATCCTATTGGTATGTGAAAGCTTGTCACGAATCTTGAACATCGAGCTTATTAGGCCATTAAGGCATTGAACTTTGACATGAAGGTAGCTAGTGAAAGATGTTTGTTATAGCTCAATGAGTTAAATGAGTTTTGATTTCAAGCATATGAGAATACTAAGCTTTTTAAGGAGAAAACAAAAATGATGGCATGATGCTCATATTCTCAAGAAGGAATTCAAAGTTAGTGATTTGTTCTTTTATTCAATTCTACACCAAAGTTGTTTTCGAGCAAATTAAGATCAAAGTGAAGTGGTCTTTTCAAGGTTCAGTAAGTTTTCTCTCATAGTGTACTTGAACTTATGAATTCTAAAGGAGAGTGTTTTTTAGTAAATGGACAGAGTTGCAAAGTATATCAAGGAGGACTAATGACTAAGGAAAAGAATTATTCTTTTCCTTCAATAACCTCAATGAACAATTCTAGTTTTGGTCATGCTAGAGACCTAAACATTAGCATTTTATTTTAATCATTGCTTTATATTTTTCAATCTTCATTTTTTATTTATTTTATTCATTTCTAATCTTTATTTTTTGAATATAAGTTGCTTACGCATAAAAAAAATTAAGTGCTTTGGATTTCTTACAATTTTGGTGGTAAATTATAATGCACATGTGGATGTAAATTTGGTTAAGTCAATTTGGTCATGCTTGAAGTGTTTATGCAATCACAGACTTATCAATTCTGCTCTAGTTTTTAGCTAAAGATGCTTAAGACTTTCCCAATTTAGCACTTGATATCATCTCTTTATTTTATTTTAGATTTTTATTAATTATTTTCTTCACGTGAATTATTTTTATGATGCTTTGGAATTTTTAATGAATTTATTAAATTTGTTTGTGTGTCTTTCAAGTTCAATAGGAAAATAATCAATTCTTCTTAATCTATGTAGGTTCAACTTCAATTATGGTTGAAGCCATGTCACGAAAGCTTCATCAACACCTCCATCTTCACCAAAATCACCATCTTAGTGGAGGTTTTTTTTTTTGTTCACTTTCTTTATTTAGTTATTTTTTTTTAGTGTTTATTTGTTTTGTGTGTAATGTTTACATTTCACATTGAGGGCAATGTGAAATTTAAAAGTGGGGGGGGATTTTGCATGCATGGGCATGACATTCAACTTGTGTGTTTTATTTTGCATTTTAAGTGTTCTATTTTATTTTATTGTGTTTTATTACATTACATTCATGCATGGAGTAGGAATATAATCAATTTTCTCCATAACTTTGATGGTTGCAACTTATTAATTTTGTGAGCTTGGCACATTGATATAGCTTTCTTAATTAATTGCTTCAATCTCCATTTAATGTTTGATTTGAGGTTTTTAAGCATTACGAGCATTTTGTGGTTAAGAACATAATTTTATACTTTAATGAATCTAATGCTAAATCTCTTTTTGAATGTGTAAATGTGCATGATTTAAGAGGAATTAAAGAGGTCACGGGTCAGATAGCTTGAGTCATTAGAATTGCTTGGAATTGACAAATAGTGTAAAAAATAAAATAAATAAATAAATAAATTTTTTGATGTGGATGGGAGCTAAAATTTCTTGTTCAAATTTATAAATGCTCATTTACTTTATTGCTCTTAAAAGAGTATAGGTATCCTAAAAGGACCTTTTGAAGGATTCCATACTAAGTAGTGTAGGAAAGGCAAGGGAATTCTGATAATTGGAATAACCATAAGAAAGGTTGATGTAGAGGAAGGGTGGATTAGTAACAATTGACAATTGTTGAATCGCACATGACTACCAATTATCAATCTTTTATGGTCAAACTATGCTATAGGCATCAAAATTTTCATAAAATTTTGGGAATAAGAAAAGAATTCAATAATCATCAAAAACTGCCATCCAACAATGACAATAAGGAGTTTAAATAGTAAACCCTAAAGCAAACCCTAAAAAAATCGAAACGAAATAGGAAAATAAAATCCTAAAAATAGTAAAAACATAAAATTGCCTATTTGAGGGCCTAAATGAAGGAATCTACCCGAAAAGTGATGAACTTCATGAGAAAAGCTCATAACTTTGAATTATTGGCCTGTTTCTGTTAGTATAAGGTATGCCCTAGTGGCATTCTTGTAATTATTTAGACATTGTATATAATCCATGTGGCAATAAAATATTCTTTTAAATAAATATGTTATTTTTTTTAGTATTTATCCTTTAGTATTATGTTGAATAAATTTATTATCAAAGAGTTGATAATATGAGTTACAAATTTATTCAGTACATTTACTATAAATTGTTCATAGTTAATTAATTAATATTTGGATAATATTAATTAGACTATCACCTCTGTCTATTTTCCTTGATTAGTGTGAGAAACTAATAGTGGGAGGTAGTGAAACTCATGCTACTTGATATGAGTAATCAGAATAGACGTATGGATACTCATTGGATGGGTTAATCGAACAGTGACATTAGTATTGTGATTGCAAGGATATTCACATATAATCAACAATCACAATATAGATTATAATGGTGCATATAGTCCTTTGACTTGAGGTGACATAGTCATCCACATTTAGGTGGTTAGAGTTTGTTACCGCTTACATACTTGTGTTAATCATCACATGGGTATATGGCATGTGGTGACTTTAATTAGTTAAATGTAGGGATGAATGTTTAACCAAGATAGGATTCATTACCTGGTGTGAACCGGGATAGATCCTATGCTATCTAAGTTTATTCTTGATGAATAAATTCCTGGCCAGGATAAATACAACACAGTCTGAAAAAGAGTTTCAGTACTATAAAAGTTCTAGTATTTGTTGTATTTTATCAAGAATTAAAACTTAAGATGAGGTCATATAATAAAGCTATTAGAGTTTGATAATACCTTAACTCTAGGCTATATTAGGATCTTTAATGAAAGGAATTTAGTGCACGGTAATTATGATCAGGTTCATGTGAATCATAATATGCATTCATTTCTAATTAGGTAGCTATGACATCGGTACTAGGGGTCACTCACAGCTTATGAGAACTAAATGTGAATAACTGGGATTTTCACATTTAGAATTGAAAAGAGTTTTAAATAATATTAAATGTTAATATTATATTTTCTCATTGTTATTTAGACATGAACCTAGTAAGTCACACCTTAAAGAGTTTTATTTATTCACTATAGTATTAATCTAATTATTGATTAAAAGAGTTTAATCAATTAATTAAGATTAATAGAATTAGATTTATGTTTTGAACAATGATTCTAGTATATCATGAAATCTAATTCAAATAAGAGTATTATTTTTTAATTAATATTAGATATTAATTAATATATATATATATATATATATATATATATATATATATATATATATATATATATATATATATATATATATATATGTTGTCATTTATTTATAGACTTATATTAATGGTCCAAATTGGTTTGGACATAGGCCAAAATTTATTTTGGACCTAAGATTAATTAAAGTCCATATCTAAGTATATGTATAATTTAATATGTAATGTATACTTTACATATAAATTTATATATTAATATGTGTAGGTGGCAAGCTTACAACACATGTATTTATGTCTAAATACCATAACTGATTTCTAACAGTTTCCACATGAAATAAGCTTTTGAATCACTCAAATCCAATACTTGGAACTTGCAAAAAATTATGAAAATGCCACTATCATAAATTATTAAATTTTTCCATAAATTAAAGGGCTTGCTCTTCTATACTTGCATCATTCTCCCTAAGGTGGATAGAATTCACCCTTGAATCTAACTTGTATGATTAATTACCTATAAAAGGAATCAAGTGCTTGACATTAAAGACATCCATAGTTTGAATGTGGCTAGGTAACTTTTATCGGTAGGCGTTAAGGTTGATCTTCTCAACAATCTCAACTGGCCCAATCTTTTTAGCAGACAACTTATTGTATTCACCTGCAAGAAATTGCTCCTTTGTAAGAATAGCCCACATATAATCCCCCACATTGAACTCAACATGTCGCCTCTTCTTGTCAATAGTCCGTTTATACTTAGAGGCAGCATGCACTAGGTTATCATGGATAGCCTTATGAACTTCCTACAATCCAGTAACAAAATTCTTTGCCTTACCATGAACTTTTATCTTTGTTGGAAGAAGAATCAAGTTCAAAGGTCCTTTTTGTAGAACCGAATACACTACTACAATAGAACTGAATCCAGTACTCCAGTTGACTTCATAATTATGAGCAAACTTTTCTTGGCATAGTTTCTTATCCTAACTCTTCACATGTTCACCCATTAGGCATCTGAGCAAGTTACCCAAAGAGCAATTCACCACCTCAGATTGCCCATCTGTTTATAGGTGATAGGCACTACTAAATTTAGCTACGTGTTCACCATTTTCCATAAACTTCTCCAAAAATGACTAAGGAACCTAGTATCACAATCTAACACAATAGATATGGGCAAGCCATGTAGCTTATATATTTCTTTAAAGAACAATTGAGCAACATGAACAACATATGTCATTTTCTTACAGGGTATAAAATGCACCATTTTTTAAAATCGAATAACTACCACAAAAATTGAATCATTCCCTCACTATGTGCCTGGTAATCCTAGCACAAAATCCATATTAAGCTCCACCCAAGACTATGATGGAACTAGCAATGACATGTATAGACTCACATTAGATGTTGTGTCTTTAGAAACTTGACAGATCCGACATCTCTGCACCAGTCGCTTATCTTCTTTATGAATGATAGGCCAAAAATAATGAGTCTGCACCAACTGCACAGTTCTGTCTTGACCTACATGCCCTTCACCATGCAATTCTTAAATTATCTTCAAATGCAAGCTATAATTTGGGGACACATAGTTGGTTTCCTTTAAATAGAAATCCATTATGCATTAGGAATTTTGTCCTTTCACCTACTTTAATCTTGGCCAAAATAGCAAAAAAATATGGATCGGCCTCAAATAATTCTATAAAAGATTCTAACCAGGTACCTTAATGGACATTTAGGTTAACAAGGTCTTTCATCTACTCAATGCATCAACCACCTTGTTAGTAACCCCTGACTTATGTTTCATAACAAAAGTAAATTTCTTAAGATAAGAAATCCATCTCGCATGCCTAGCAGAAACTTTTTCTTGCCTTTGCAAGTGCTTTAACGCTTTATAATCTCTATACAAGATAAACTCCCTCTGAAATAAATAATGACACCAATGTTTAATAGCTTGCACAACAACATAGAACTCGACATCATAAGTACTATAGCGCATTCTGGCCCCTGATAACTTCTCACTGAAACATGCCACTTTGATTTAGAATAACCCCAATACCTACCTTCGAAGCATCTGAATGCAACTCAAAATATTGATGAAAATTAGGCAACACTAAAATAAGAGCTATTGTAAGGCATAATTTAATCAAAGCAAATGTCTTTTCTACCTCATCAGTCCACACAAACTTCCCAACCTACCTCATAGTGTCAGTAATAAGTGCTATAATGCTACTAAAATGTGGAATGAAACGCCTATAAAATGAAGCCAATCCATAGAAACTCCTCACCTCAATTATAAATGTAGGTGTTGGCCAATGTTTCACTTCCTTAACCTTTATTTCATCTACCTGTAACCGCTTACTCGACACAATATAGCCAAGAAACAACACCGTATGAGTATAGAATGCACATTTCTTAATTGTAGTTCTCTTTACACATCACATTGAGGACCTCTCGTTGCTGCTGTAAATGCTCATCTAGGTTAGCACTATAAATCAGAATATCATCAAAGTACACAATAACACACTTGCCTATGAAAGGCCTCAAAAGCTAATTCATAACATGCATGAAAGTGCTTAGTGCATTCGATAACCCAAATGGCATCACTAACCATTCATATAACCCCTCTCTTATCTTAAAGGTTGTTTTCCATTCATCTCCTGCTTGAATCTGAATTTGATGATACCCACTCTTCAAATCCAATTTAGTAAAAATTAGGGCCCCATTAAGCTGATTAAGTAAGTTATCCAGTCTAGGAATAGGAAAATAATACTTAACAATTATTTTATTAATGGCCCAACTGTTTATGCACATCCACTAAGAACCATCCTTCTTTGATGTAACAAGGGCTAGTACAACACAAGGACTCAATCTCTCATGAATATACTCTTTGGTCAGTAGCTCTTCCACTTGCCTCCTCAATTCTTTGTGCTCACTAGGACTCATCTAATAGTATGGTCAATTTAGTAAGGCTACACCTAGTTCAAGGTCAATCTAATGTTGGATATCCCTTATAGGAGGTAACTCCTCAGGCAGTTCTTCAGAAACACATCACTAAACTCTTCCAAAAGTAGCAAAACTACATCAAGGATCACCACCTCTTTGTCCACCATCTTCCCGAACAAGACATAAATAACTTTAGCTTCTTGCGCTACTCTGTCAAATTAGGACAGAGTTAATAAGTTAACGCAACCCTTGCTTTCTCCCTGCACTATCTCAGACTATTCACAATCCTTATTAGGGACCAACACTATTTTTGTTCCCTCAAACATAAAGTTGTAAGTGTTAGTCTTTCCATTATGAGTCACATCTCTATCAAACTACCATGGTCACCCTAACAATAAATGACATGCATCCATGGCTATCGCATCACACCAAATGTCATCCTTATATTTTGACCCGATAGAGAAGGAAACTAAGGCATGTTTGGACACGGTTACTCACCCCCTTTTTTCAACCATGCTAATTTGTATGGCTTAGGGTGCTTGACAGTTGAAATTCCTAATTTATAAACCACCTCTACTGAGATTATATTCTCACAACTACCCCCATCGATCATAAATATGCATACCTTTTCTTTAATAGTGCAGGTAGATTGGAAGATGTTGCTTCGTAGCCAATCATCATTAGCAGCTTGAGGCGTTAGGTAAGATCTTCACACGACCAATGCAGTCCCTATATCACTAGTCATGACCTCATTATCCATAGCCTCTGTATCGAATATTGGGTCTCTCGTTAGGTCTGCGTCCTCCTCTTTGCCATATTGCTCATCTAAATCAGCAAGCATGACCCTCTTTCCCCTGTTTTTACACTCAGCCAACCTGTGCCCTATCTTACCATACGCAAAACATTTAATACCACCAGGCCTTGACACAGCTGCTTGTTTATTTGGAGCACCTGTGGCCATGCCACCACTTGGACAACTCGCACTAGCATTGCTTCCAATATTGCCCTATCCAGTATTCAACAAAAAGCTACCAATACGCCTCCTTTCAATCTGCAAAGCCCGTTAGTGTGCTGTTGAAATAGGCATAGGATCAAACATATTGACTGTCTCCTTATTTTGTTCCCTTAGGCCCCCAATATACCAAGCCACCAATTGGTCCTCTATCTTATGCACTTCATTCCGAGCAATTAATTGATAAAATTCAGTTGTATAATCATCAATTGAACGAACTCCTTGTCTTAGGTTCTACAACCTCTAGTACATTAAACAATGATAATTATAAGGCAGGAATGTGGCACGTAATTATTTCTTCATCTTCTCCCAAGTCATAATTTTTGACTTCCCCAACCTGACTCGGGTCTACTTAGTCTGCTGCCACCAAGCCATCACCCTACCTAATTGCCACTAGTGGTACTCGATGATTTTTTGGCACCCCCTTAAAATCCAATACCTCCTCTACTGTGGCCAACCAATCAAGGAATTCTTTGGGCTGTAAGGTACTATAAAATTCAGGGATTTCAATCTGCATACCTCATTCATATCACTACCTGTCATCAACCTCCACATACTGTCTATGATGTCTACAAGGAACGTCATAATAACCATCACCATCATCATTTCCTTTAGCAAAAGGATTCCTTTGGTCATCAACATTAGGGTTCTGCCACTGACCTTGATTCGGCTGCTCCTTATTTTGATTGAATAATAACTCCCCCATCCTCATTGTGAGTTATTCCATGAGGGTGTCAATCCATTGATCCATCATCTGTTCCATTTATTGTTCGAACCCATTGCTCTAAGCGACATAAATCATCACTTTCATAAACCTCTTCTACTCGTTATTATTATAGTTGTTGTTGTTGTCTTTTATGAGACATCTTATCTGAGGAACACAACTCTAATTCTAAATTGATGTAGTGGAAGGGTGGATTAGTAATAATTGACAATTGTTGAATTGCGCACGACTACCAATTATAAATTTTCTATGGCCAAACTAGGCTGTAGGCATACAAAATTTTCATAAAATTTTAGGAATAAGAAAAGAATTCAATAATCATTAAAAAATTGTTGTCCAACAATGACAATAAGGAGTTTAAATAGTAAACCCTAAAATAAACCCAAACAAAATAGGAAAATAAAATCTAAAAATAGTAAAAACATAAAATTGCCCGTTTGAGGGCTTAAAAAAAGGAATTTGTTGAAAAAGTGATGGACATCACAAGAAAAGCTCATGACTTTGAATCATTCATCGGTTTCCACATGAAATAGGCTTTTGAATCACCCAAATCTGATACTTGGAACTTGCAAAAAATTATGAAAAAGCCACTATCGTAAATTATTAAATTTTTCCACAAATTGAAGGGCTTGCTCTTCTATGCCTACATCAAAGGTAATAGTAGTAATAATAATAATAATAATAGTAATTTCTTCTTTGTGTCTTGTTAAAGGTAGTTCTAGTAAACCAGTTGCTTGGCTTGTGTTCTTTCTTTGAGAATCTTGATTTGTGCATATTTCTATATTCAACGAGAGAGTTTGCTATCCACTTGGTAATCTTTATATATGTGTTCTTGATCATGAGTTGCTTATTTTGTTTCGTACTTTAAACCTTAGATTAAGTGGAGATTCTGTTAGTTGGTCAAATTAAAATTGATTAATGCGCTGAGTTCATGATATTAATAAGTATTATTTTCATTTTGCTTCAAGACAAGCAAGAAACTAAGTGTACGAGTACTTGATTATATGTTAAGTGTGGTGGTTTTTTTAGGTTGTTTTATGCATATTTATAGTGTTTATTTTTTATAATTTTTATTAAAATTTAGTTATTTTTATATTTATGTTTATGGTGTTTATTTTTATAATTTTTATTTAGCCATAGAAGATGCATTAGTTGCAATGTTAAGGAAGGTGAAACTCAGAGAAGATGGAAGTGTTGATGGGATGAAGCTTGTTCAGCTTTTAATTACTTATGCGAAGGCATGTAACTTGATTCAATCCAATGCTTTATTATTTAGTTCTTTTTTCCAGCATGTAGCATCTTGTTTTGTCCAAGACCTTGCTGATAGGTTGTCTATGATTCAACTACTGAGGACAATTAGTTTTGTGGGACTAATAATAAACATAATGGACATTGCCTCAGATAAGAAAGAAGAAGCCTTATGATAATTAAAATAAAGAGGGTGATGAGCAATTCTTTTATGACGTGGCTGCATTGGATTGTTGGTTTTAATTCAATTTTTAATTAGTGATATGGTTGAGACATAATGATATGGAGGTGAGACGTAATGATATAGAGGTGAGATATAATGATATAGAGAGGATATGATTTATGCTGCAAAAAAAAAACACACACACTTAAGTGGTAGGATAATGCAAAAATTTATTAAAGAATAAAATAAGAGAAAAGAAGAAATGTGAGAATTTATATAAAAAGGCATATAGGAGAGGGGTAGAAGGCATGAAGCAAATGAGACATACTTTAGTGGATATAAAATATAGCAATTATGGAAGGAAACAAACAATCATAGGAGAGGATATAAAAAAAGAATAAGTAATGATGAAGACATGTGAAGAAAATGAATAGACAAGAAGAAGGAGAGAAGATATATAGAAGAAAACAAGTAACAAAGTTTTGGGCAGTAGAACTTGGGAGCTGAACAAGATTGCTAAAGTAGAATTTCTGGAGAAGAGCAAAAAACTACAAAAAAAGGAGGGAGTTTCTTTCTTTTCTTTCATATTCCTCTTAATTCTTTAATGTAGTTCTCTTTTGCATTTAAAAACGTGATGAATATTATGTTTAGCTAAATTAATTCATGTTGGGGATTGTTGAACTTATTTTAATTTAAGTTGATTCAATTATTATTATTTTTCTTTTAAATTGCATTAAACATTCATTAAGTTTAATTTTTATGATTTAGCCATTCATAATTAATTTTTAATTAAGATTAATTATTGAGAAATATTAATCTTAACGTGAATATGAATGCTTGTTGATTGATTTAAGTTTAGAGATAGCTTAATTCATTTCAATTCTAATTGGATGTGATTCATGATTTATTTACTGCACTTGATTATATTTTAATAATGAGAATTAGTTGGAGTCTTTTCATTTGATAGAAATAAATTAAGTAATTTTTACTTGAGAAAGATTAATTGCTATCATTGAAATTCCAAGAATTGCAATAGAAAGAAAAACTAATTTCTTGTGATCAGCTTAACTAAAATACAGTGATACAATCTCTAATATCATTCTCATTATTGGTTGTTAAAATATAAATTAATTGATTTTATTCTATAATATCATTTTAGCTATTAAAAATTAGCAATTATAATTCACTGAATATTTGATTTTTAAACAAGTTGAAAACAGAATTAATAGTTGGATAGACATTCAATTCTTATGGGATCAACTTTTATTTTTACTATATTACTTGGCGAACTTGCATACTTGCGAGAGCGAAACAATAATGCAAGTTCAAAAATAAAAAATCAAGTGAGACATTAAAATATTTTGTGATAATTTTTTAAAAAAAATTATGCTGCTAATCCTTCAAAATTTTATTTTTGATTTTTCTTTTTCATATTTTGAACGATTATGGAAACATGAACTTTTAAAAGTAGTTAATTTTAAAAATAAATAAATTTGAGAAATATAAATTAGAGCAAGATGTGTATTTTTTTTTTTAATATAAAATCATTAATGATGATATGTAATTCGATATTGAGTATTTAAAATGAGTAGTTTAAAGAAAAGTGTTGCTAGCATTCTTCGTTTTAAAATAGTTAGTTAATATTAAGGGTACGTTTGGTTTAATTGATAGATATTTTTCCTTAATCAGATACAATTTAGGTATTTGATGAAACTAACTAATTTTCTTCAAAATAGTTGCTAATTTGATAAACTCTATTTTGGAGTTTTTTCTATTAGTATTTATTTGTTATTTTGACTATTTTACTCTTTTTAAAATAAATAATAACAAATAATTTCATTTAAATTAAATATATTTAATTAATTTTTTCTAGTTCATAATTAAATAAATATTATTGTAAATTATAATTAATAATTATATAATTATAATATTTATACTATAATTATTTTAAAAAAGTTATACAATAATATTTATATTTTAAATAATTTTATTAATTATTTTAATAATATATAAATTATAGACAATAAATTATTATTATTATTAAAAATATAATAATAAGTATATAAAATTATATTTATAAATAAATTATACCTTAATGATAATTTGACATACAAATAACAACAGCTAACAAAATTTTACAAAATAGTTTATATTTATCAGTTGTCTACCATCAGATGTTATAAACAGTTAAACAAAACATGCCCTAAATTGTGTTTAGCTTGATTCTATGAAAAATTTCTAATGATTTTTATTTTTGAATGAATTCCAAATAAAATTTATTTATAAATATTTTTTAATAATGTTATATATTTAATTTAAATAAAAATTTTATAAAATTTATTTTAAAGAAATTTTTAAAATAGTAAATTTTATATTTTGTTAGATTATATTTGATATACGTTTAGAATTTAAATTAATATTGTTTTGGTTGAAAAATAAAATTTTAAATTGATGTTGCACGATAAAATAATATAAAAATAAAAATAGAGGTATTATTTAAAAAAATAAAAATATAAAAGGAACCTTTTAATTTTATAAAAAATATAAATCTAATATTTAAAAATTTTAATTAATTTAATTTAGTTATAAGGATTTTCAGAATTACAAAAACATCAAATAAAATTTTTAATTAAATCAAACACTTAGATTTTGACTTGGAAATAAATTTACAAAAAAATGTATAGCAAGATGATATTATAAAAAATTTCCTTGACAGCCGGCTCCCATTAAAGCATCATGTGATGTGTGGGAACGAAATGATTCAGTAGCAATAACAAAAATTAATAAGAAAAAAATATATAATCCATGTGACGCACATTTACCAACTTGCTTCCTAACTGTTGTTTGAAAATTCGCATTGACTTTGGATGTATTACATCAAATATTTATGATTAGTTGTAAATCATAAGTTAAGTAGCAGCATAATTAATCATATTCTGCTTGTCTCAAACTTTTCTTCAATCTTAACTGGCTACAAGAACAGTTCTTGATCATGGTTGACATGGTGATCAGTTTCGTGGTGGATCAAACACTGACCAGGATACTTGCTCTTGTCACGACTGAAATCAAAACTTACATGGTCTCTCGGTCATGAATTAGAACATCTCAACGACTCATTGCAAGTAGCAGAAGGACAACAGGCGAAGCTGAAGACTGTGAAGAGGTGGCTGAATTAACTAAAAGATACTACTTATGATGTTGAAGATGTTCTTGATGAGTTAGCTTATGAGAATCTTTACTGGGAAGTAGAGAAACAAAATCAGTAGGAAATGGATCAGGTATGCAATTGTTTTCGGATCCTGCCATTCTCAAAAGCAGGTTGCTTTGTTAAAAAATTTATATTTCGCAGCAAAACTGCCCACAAGGTTAGAGAAGTGAATGAGTTATTAGATAAGATCAAGAATGCTACCGGTCTTTAACCCCAACTAGTCATCTCCAGAGATAGAAACATCCAACAAATTGTCTTGGACCGAATCACAGACTCGGTACTTGACAATCTAATGGTAGGGAGAGATGTTGATGTCTCTAAAATCCTTAACTTGTTGACTTCCTCCCAAGACCAATAACTTCTTACGGTTGTTAAAATGTGGCTTTGTGTTAAAATGTGGCTTTGTGTTTTTGATAACTTTAATGATCAAAGAATTTTAGGAGAAATGCTGCAAAGTCTCAATGTAAATGCTGGGGGTTAACTAAAAAAGATGCTATCCTTAGCCAGCTTGAAAAAGAGCTAGAGACGAAGTTCCTTCTAGTTCTTAATGATGTGTGGAACAATGCCAGTGAGAAGTGGGATGATTTAATGCGACATCTGTTAAAAATATCTAAAAGCAATGGAAGTGCTACTGTTGTTACAAGCTGTAGTGAGAAAGTCATGTCCAAAGTTGATACTTCTCTTCAGCATCGGCATAATTTAGATGTCTTGTCTGATAATGAATGTTGGTCCATTATCAGGGGAAGGGTCTATGGCAATAGTAAAAGCTTAATCCCCTCGGACCTGGAGACCATTGGAAAAGGGATTACAAAAAAAGCAGCAGAGTGCCTTTAGCTTCAAAATTTTTAGGTGGGACGATGTGTCTCAAAAGGGAAAAGGAAGATTGGTTGTCCATTAAGAAAAGTAAAGTTTTAAATGCATCACATGATAAAGAAAATGTTGACGCAATATTGAAACTAAGTTTCGATCACTTGCCTTCATATTTGAAACCCTGTTTTGCATTTTGTTATGTGTTTCCAAGAGATTCATTAATTGATAAGGATCAATTAATTTAGTTTTTCTTCAGCCATCTACTGGAGATGTAGGTGTTGAAAGATGATTAAAAAAAAAAGAATATTATCCCACATTGGTTAAAAGAGAATGAAGGAGGGATTTAGTTGGTTATAAAAGAACTCATCCCCCTCCTTTGTTAAATATGTCAATCACTATAAATATTTGGTGTGTGTTAATCACCATGTAATATTTGGTGTACCATTGACAGCTATTAGCTATATTAATAGAGAATTTATGGAAAATTCTGTTGGGTATATTTGAACTCTTGGGTATGTGTGAGAGTGTACCATTGAAAGCTATTAGCAACTAGGATAGAATTTAAGAGAAATTCTTTTGGGGTGTACTTGAGCTTTTGGTTATGTATGAGAGTTTTATATTTTGTAGTGTGGTTGTAATAACATTCCACATAATGAATATTTTTTCTTTTAGTTGTCATTTGACAACGTCCGTGATTTTTCTCTGTTTTGGAGTTTTTCATATTAAATTATTATGTATTTATCTCTTTTATTTCTCAAGTATTTTTGTTCATGTTGTGATCTAAAGTGGTGAAAGTACTTGTTGGATTGTAAGGGGCACATTTTCCCCAACAATTGGTATCAGAATCGATGGCTCGATAAGAGACGAGCTTAAAGGCGGTGGCGGAATTTCTTTAAAATTCTTAGTATACTATGTGGTTGTGACTTCATATGATCTTGCACATCAAAAAGACTTTTTACAAATTTTTGTGGTCTAACTAGAGGTCCTTTGACTTATGTTTATAGAGTGTTGTTGACTATTTGCATGATCAAACTCTAAATTTTGGACTTTGACAAATAATTTTTATACTAATAATTTCAATTAAGTGTATAGAGAATCATATACTAAACATATACCAAGCATATACACTTTTGGATAAAATAGTGACTTTTCGGGCAAATTGAACTTCTAAGATTCAAGAAGGCTTTTAACTTCTTTAGAGCTCTTAAATGAGAAAATGAGCTTCTTCACATTTGAAGTAGACATCTCGAGCTTTCTGAATTGGACTTAGTTGTCAAAATCCAAGTTCATTTGGTTATGCAAATTTTGAGTTGAAATCCACGTATACATCTGCCATCTCAAACTGCATATCTCTTAGTATTTTAGACATATCTTAAGTTACAGAAGTCAAATGAAGGTGATTCAAAATGATATGAGAATATAAGTCAAATATCTAAAACTTTCATAAAGAAATTATGGGCAAATTCAAATTTCTTCAGGAGCAAATCACGGTTTCAACTTGTGTATAGTTGTCTAACAGTATTCTACATTTCAAATTGCATAGCTCTTAGTATTTTGGACATATCCTGAGCTACATATCAAATTTAGGTAGCTAAAAATGCTATGGAAAGATAATTCAAATATCTATATCTTTCATGAAGAAAGTATGGGCAAATTCAAATTTCTTCAGGAGCAAATAATGACTTCAATTTGGGTATAGTTGTCTGACCATAGTCTGCATTACATATTGCACAACCCTTAGTATTTTGAACATATCTTGAGCTACAAAAGTCCAATTTAGGTGATTCAAATTTATATGGAAAGCTAATTCAAATATCTACAGCTTTTATGAAGAAAGTATGAGCAAATTCAAATGCCTTGAGGAGCCAATCACGGTTTCAATCCATAAATGGTTGTCTGATAGCATCACTCTCAATGATTCAAAATATAGATGTTAGACACATCATTTGCACCTCCAACAGCTATATTTTTTAGTATAAATACCTCTATAGCCGAATGGAAGTTAAACAACTTGTTTATCATTCATTTTTGCTTAACAAGATTGTGATATTTTTTTAGTTTTTTATGTGTGATTTATTTTTATTGCTTTCTGATTTATATTTGGCTTCAGATATTATTTTATATATTCAAATAATAATAATAATAATAATAAGAGAATTATAAATACTTTCATTTTAAATATTCACATTTAATATTAATAAAATTATGATAGTAATATATATATATATATATATATATATATATACCCTTGCAACATCACACATTATTGTATATATATTTTTGTCAATTTAGAATATTTTCCATTTATTTTATGTTTCTAATATAATAATTTTATACATACTTTAATTTAATGTAGAGTTTCTTGCCTTTTGTAAAATAAAAAAATAAAAAAAAAGCAAGTGAATAATGTAAAAAGTATTATTGAACATTACATAACTTACTTCCTTTTTTTTTTTTTTTTTTTGATGAAAATGCCATAAAGGCTAGAACTAGATTGATAAAAGATCATCTATACAAAAGGGGAGAATCTCAGGGGGAGTCTCCTTTAAGAGAATAAATTCACTATTTAAAGCAAAAGCCCATCGAGCTACTTGATGGGCAACCTTATTGCAAGACCTAGGAACATGACAAAAATGAATAAAAGAGAATGACTTAGTTAACTGAGAAATAACACCCACTACACAAGTTAAAGGAGAAAGAAAAGAACTTGGGGAATTGATACTTTGCACTGCAGTCAAAGATTCAACTTCCAACCTCAAAAAACCACTCCGCTAGGCAAGAATCACCACAGCCATCAAATTGAAATATGTGAGAAGCAATTTAGGGAAATGCATACAAGTCATTCCAACCTAATACACACATTTGCCTCACCTTCTCCCGCTGTGGATTCAATGTGATTGTCGTCTCCACATCAGCTAGTGCTTTACTAAGTTTGACCGATTGTAAAAATGTTGTAGCACGATTGCTGGAAAATGAATAATTCCGTGCAGACCGTACAAGAACAGTATATTTTTTACGCAAAGACAGCAAGGAAGAAACAAGATATCATTAAAATAAAATTCCGCAATTGTAAATCGATTCATATTTAAAGATGGCCAAACCCAGAACGCAAATAGTTGTTACACCATCAATCTGATTCTGTGTCCTTCTGTGCGTTCAAAAGATCATGAATATAAATTATATCTAATCTAGTTAATAGATGACAAATAGGTATTAAGAAAGCCAACTAATTGAGATTCAACAAAAAAGAAAAGTATCTAGATTTTACCATTAGCTAATGAACAACGAGTGAATGAGAAAAGTAATGTCATGGATCAAACAAAAGAAGGGCACGTCAAATATCACTAAATCTAGGACTTGTAACAATGAAACAAAGCCGCTATTTTTAGTCTAAAAATTAAGCAAACCTTGGGAAAAAAAAACCCAATTGAAACAATCAAACGAACACTGTAAATAACCAATCAAGATTGAATTTTGATCAATCTTCAAATAATGATAATTCTTTTCGTGAAAATAATTTAAAAAAAAACCGAACTTGGTAAAGGGTACCTATAGAGAGTTGCATTTAAAGGTTCGAGTTTGATGGCCTGAGTATATAAAGCAGCAACTTTGAGAAAGTTTCCAGCTTTAAAGAATTCATTTCCTAATTGCCCAAAAAAAAAAAATTCCTTTGTCTGTTAATGATGCCTCCTCCCCACCATTTCCATCTGTGGAGACTGCTGTAGCTGATCCCGCCATTGCTGCTCGAAAGCTGCCAACTAATCGCTCTGAGTGAGTGTTGTTCTGGGATTGTAAATACATGACCTCCATGTATTTCCCTAAATTTTTTCTCACACATTACAATCAAACTCAGCCCCAAATTGAATATGCAGAACATAAAAATTGAAGTCTAAAACCCAGCCCTAAGAAATAAACTGATTGCGTTATTTGTTGATGAAAGCATGAATTTGTGTTGCGTGATTTAACAAGGGAGGCTGCAATTTTGAAGAACAAAGTGAGGTAGATTTGAAGGAAAATAAGTTTTCGTCTCAAGACAGGAGCAAGAAGATGAACAAGTCAGAGAATGGAGGAGCTGCATTTTCTATGTAAATGAAAAAGGCGTATTTACGTAAATTTAAAAAACTTAGGAGTATTTTTGTTGTTTTGATTCTGTTTTGGATACTTATGAAAGTATTTATGAAAAAATTCAATAGAAAAAAGTGTATCTTTTTATATATAAAAATAGATTTTTGATTCATATTGCAATATGTAAGTAGTTCATGATCTAATTTGCGGCTATCATCCTCCTTTTTTTATAGAATAAGGAGATAAATAAGAATTATAAGTCCGTTGATCCAACAGCCCACACTTCTTTATCTAAGCGCTAATCCCCTCTAAAACAACCGGATCTCTATCCAACACTGTTAGGTCTATAGTTTTGAGGGAAGTTTTCACAAATAAAAGTAAAAAATATATAAAAATGTCATTGACTTTTTATTCTTTCAAAATTATTTTTTTCAAACAAATTCTTTTCAAAAATAACCTAAACCAAAACACGTTTCTTCTTTTCTCTCGCGCGTTCTTCTCTTTGGCTCTCTCTCTCTCTCATCAGTCTTCCAATCCATTAATTGTTGTTTCTCCTTCTCCTCCTCCTCCTCTGACGAACCTTCTCGCCCAATTGTTGGTGTAGGCTTTACTGGTTCTTTAGCTAGTGCACACCCCAAATTAACGTGGTGACCACAGGTATATTATTGAATTCAGTTGCAACTGCTTTTCAATTCGATTTGGTTATTTTTTCTAAAATTATTTCATATGGGAAATTGAGATATCTGAATTATATGTGTGAAGACAGTGAGGATTATTCTTATGATGGCTTGATTCCAAGAAGTGTCGACAGGTTTAGTAAGAGTGTGAAGCAAGAATTTAATTTGATTAATCAATTGAATTCTTGTGTTTGGGATTTTGAATGAATGGATTGTTGTAGGTAGAGTTTGTACCTGAGCATAAGGCTGTTGTGTTTCCAATGGTGAAACATCCATTTGTTGTTGGGTTCTTGGTTGCTGAATTGCCTATGTTGAAAATGGAAACATCTTATGAGAATGCTCAGACTAAGGAGGATAAGCATGGTTTGGTTCCTGATAATTAAAAAAAAAAAAAAAGCATGGTTTGGTTCCGTTTCAATCTCCGGATGAATCCTATGCTCTGTCTTCAAGCCCAGAAAATAATAAATTGTGGGGAGTTCGGACTTTAAGTAATGAGTCATCCAGAATGTGTAGCTTCACTGCTGAGCAAAGATTGAATGCCATTAATATCTCTCGCTCCCTAGCTATGGCTTATATATATATATGTTATGCATTTTGAGTGACTCTTTACCAATTTATTCAGCTACCACTATTCAACGGCTCAAGCAAAAATTATTCAGCTGATAACTGCTTTCTTTTAGGTTGTCAGCAAAGAATGTTGAATTCATGCCATTTTACCTCTCACTAGCTAATTTCTCTAATGGAGTCTGCTGGCCAATTTTTGCCATCAAGGTAATTATTATTTGATAGTTTCTTAAAAATCCTGATCTAAAGGTGATGAATTATTGAGCTGACAACATTATTTTTGTTCTATTTAGCAAGTTAGCTGGTCTTGAGCATTAATGGGAGCTGTCCAGCTGATAATCTATGTCTACTATGGTTATATCTCCAAGCAACCTACTGATATCAAGCATGGTGATGGTGATATATCGAAGCCTTATGAGTTCCAACTTTGCATAGCGTAGAGGACGACTACTACTACGACAACGATACTACTATTGTTAATGAATACAAAGTTGCAGGGCCCATCGCTGTTTTTGTTTTATAAAAATAACGGAAAACAACATAACCAAGGTAAAAAAGCACAATTAAAATTGTGAGTTATTATATATATATATATATATATATATTGCATGTAGAATATGTAATCAGCAACCATACTTCAAATGAATATAAATTTTATTATGCTATATCATATTAAATGTTAATTATTATTATTATCGAGTATATATGTTTTCATATATATATATATATATATATATATATATATATAATAACTCACAATTTAAGTGTGCTTTTATATATATATATGTGATTCCTAATTTTTATTAATGGATGTTGCATATTTTAATATAAATTTCATTATTTTATTTATTATAAATATTTTGAAGAATTACCATAGAACGTATTATCTAATGGGTCACACTAGAACTATGTGTGCATCAGTACGTTAAAATGTTAGTGTTGATGCTATGAAATTTATTGATGTGAGATTTGAATAATTGATTGTTTAGATTTATGATGTGAGAGTGGTGTGATTACGAAAGCTCAGTTGACTTAGTATCTCAGGGTCAATCACGCCAACAGTGAGACTGTGGAAGCTCAGTTGACTTAGTGTCTTGAGGCCAGTCTACTATCCAAAAATTGAGAAGAGAAATATTTTGAAATTAAGTGAGTCTGTTGGCTACTGAGGTTCAGTGATCGAGGTTGCGAAATATTTTAAGATTCTGTTATGATCCTCCACCTAAAATTCTTCTGCATTTATTATTATATAAAAGTAGATTTTTAGCATCTGTATGAAATGCATATGTATGTATGTGTGTGTATACATATATAATTATTATTAAACTGATGCTTGAGTATTTATATATTTAGGTTACGTGTATATATATAATAATAATTCACTTAATGAAGTCTGACCCCTTTCAATATTTTTTTCATAATCTTCTACTTCAGACCTCCCTATTAGACTTATTCGTCGGACTTTTTCCTCCCTGACCAATTTATGTAAATATTGAACCATTGCTTTTCTTGTATTTTAGTAAATGCTACAGTATTAGTACTTATTGTTGTAGTACTTCTTGTTGTAGTACATGTTATTGTATTAGATGATAGTTCTGTATTTAAAGATTTGTATGAATATATTTTATTATGTTATGATATGGATTTCTTTTATATTAATTAAAGTTTTAATTCTGATGTATTTTGTGTTATTTTTGCATGTATTTTTATTTTAAGGCTTGCAACGGGTTCCAGATTCAAGAGAATTCTCGTTCTTTAGCACCAGTAATGACTCTCCAATTTAGATCGTGACAATTATTTTTTCATTATTGATAATAAAAGTAAGTCCATAAAGAAATTTTTTACTTTTATTAGTATTAATTATAAAAATAATTTTTTTGATATATTTCATTATTTTTTTATTTTTAACAAATATCAACAAAAATAAACAAATAAAAACAATAAAAACAACTGAAACAAAATCAACAAAAGAGCAATAAAAAATTACAATTGTTGGTTTTTATTGTTATTTGTTAGTTTTTCAATTTTTTCATTATTAATAATAAAATTAAGACCATAAATAGAATTTGTTTTTTCTTAGTATTAATAATAAAAATAATCATTTATTTGATATATGTGGAAACCTTTAGTTTGATCGACCCGCAACAAAAGCCCAATAATGAGAAAGTATGAGTTTTGAATGCAAGAGAAGCCCGAAACTTCTCTAAAGTATCCTCTAAGCCCAAACACCAAGCCTTTAAGCCTAAAACTCCAAATTCAAGCCCAAAACATTGAATTCAAGCCCATTACCTTTTGACCCAAATGACCAAACCTTGCCTGGGTGAAGAGATTATTGCCTCAACAAAGAGGTGTTGCCTCTTCATCCCAGACATTGATGAGGTGACGCCTCATCAAAGAGGTGGCACCTCTTTACATCCACCCTCTGCAACATTAAATACCATCAATGGCAACAATTGAAACTTAACTACGTTTGATTTAAGGCATTTTTAGACATAAAAGAAAGAAAAAAAAAAGGAGAAAAAGGAGAAAAAAGTATGGGCAATGATGAAAAGGATAGGGGGTAAGAGTGAGTTTAATGGGAATTGAAAAAGGGAAAAAGGGAAAAAGGGAAGAAGCTTAAAAGGAAGATTGTGGGTAAAAGAGAGAGGACTTTTAGTCTGGGAGAGGCTAGCTACTAGACTTTGAGTCTCTAGAAAAATAAGAGAAAAGAAAAGAAAAGAGAAGAAGAAGAAGAAGAAAGGGATTTTGGAGCTAAAAGACTTAATTTTCTTGATAAAGAAGTAGACTCTCTTGCATTCAAACTAAGAAATTAAGCTCTGAGGGTTTATTTAGGAGCATCAACTTGTCCAAACAGTGAGAATTACCATTTTTAAGCTTTAAGTTCTTTATTTCATTCAAAGCTTTTGATTTATTACTCTTTTACTTATTTTCTTGGATTTAATTACTTATTAAAGGTCAAATGGAAGCATGAATATGTGAAACACTGAGTATTGGTTATTGATCTTTGTGCATTTATATCAGTTTTTACTTGTTTATCTTGATTTCAAAGTTTTTTAGAAGTTAAAAAGTGTAGTCTACTGCAGGGTCTATTGAAGAGGCAACGTCTCTTCATAAAGGCATCGCCCCCTCTCATTGTGGAGATATGAGATTGCCTCCTAGTCAAGAGGCAACGGCTCTTTAATGAGGCACTGCCGCTTTATTAGGATCCTTCAATTTTGCTCTGGTTTTTAATGCTTGTTTTGTATATTTTGTATGATTCCTATGTTTGTCTTGTTATATATATTGATTTTATGTATGATTACTATATTGCTTAATATTATTATTATACAATATTATTTGTTATTTGTGGACTATTTTGTGATTTTATTTCTATTTCCTATCAATCGTACTTGTTAGTTATTTTATGAATAATATGTTATTTTGTGAGAAAGGACTAATTTGTGCTTATTGTAGGACTATTTGGTGATTTTTAATTATCAAATAGTTAGCCTATTAATTAATTCTTAAGAGGTTTTATATGTATAATTAATTAGTTTATTTTTTGTTTATTTTTAGTTTATTTAATGTTTATTTTACATTTCTTTGAACTAAGTATTGTAATCCTTAATCCCTTCCCCCATTCATTTGGAATATATGGTTGTAAATTATTATTAATATTTTTTTACATTGAATGTCAGGCTATAAGCATGAAAATGTGACTAATGTGCAAACTTGAAATAAAAATAAAATTAAAAATGATTGCAATCCACATTAAAATAAGGAAATAATTTAATAATCAAAGGTAATAAAATACAAAACACATATGGAGGCCAAACGCAAGGTTGGGTGGGCATTTTAAAAGCCCATACCGAGTTTCAAAACTTGATATCTGATGACAGCTTCTAGGAAACTCTGTCGAATCCAATTGTTGTATAATATGTCCCGGCTTTTATCCGGGTGGTGGCTCCATCTCCATTTTAGGCCACAAGCCTATTTTGTATTTCCTAGTGGGTTAGGCCCTAAGCTCACACAATGTCATGGTCGCCAAACACTTGGGCGCAAGCCTAACCTCTCCACCTACAGTAGTGACTCCACTGGGGAATAGAGAAACTGATTCCAAGTGTTTTGTAATTTATCATCTTTGATTATTTCCTTATGTCCTTTGCAAATTCTTGCCTTCACTACACATTTCCACACAATGTGCACACCAAGTCCTAAATAAATCGACAATAGTCTTTGCTTTGCTACCTGTGTTTCACTCAAACATGGTGATGAAGTATTTAATTATTGTCACTCATAGCATGTACTTATCTGCATCGTACGGACCATTAAGTAGGGAGACATAATGGATGTATATCGTTATAGGAGCCTAAGCTTATTATCTGAGACCCAACTCATGCAATGACTTGGCAATTTCCATTAAAATTTTTTCCAAATGCATGTGTTTGATGCCATATAGTAATTCTTTAAATAAGGCCTAAGCCCATTATAAAAAAACCTTGACAATATGGGCCTCTTATGCATATTTTAGCCCATTACAAATGGATCTTGACAAGGTGGGCCTTTGATGTTATTCTTGGCCCATTAAAATGGATGTTAGAATTATTTAAAGAAGTTACTACTTGTTTATACCATCTTGAGAGTTATCTTACATCCATTGGTTTTATTATCCCCTACTGATAATTAGAACTCAGAATAACAATCCTAGGACAAGGAACTTACCAATGAACATGTGTGTAGGAGAAATAATGGTAAAAATACCATTTGAGAGCTTTATATCTTATTTCTTGTTGTTATGTGTAAATAGAGTATATGTTTATTTCCTATTTAATTAAATTTGCATCTCATGCATATATGTCATGCATATTTCTAATCCATGGTGATTGTAGATATAGATTCACGACAGTCTTCCAGTTGTAAGCTATTTAACACTGATCATTTGGTTAGGATTTCTAGAGAAACTGAGATGGCATAATTTAATACTAAGGCTTTTGGGGACAGGTTAAAAGCAAAGATAGCCGATTAGACACAAATAATTATACAAGAGATAATGGCCAAAATGTGGGGACTAGTTAGACAGGAACCACTAGCACCTTAGCCACAACCATTTGATTTGGATGCTGAAGACTCCAAAAGGCGAGAAAGAGAGGATGATCATGAAATTTTAGTGGCAAAGCCTATAGCCAGACAGAATGTGAATACAGACACTACAGAAAATATGAAAAAGTTTAACTAAGGTAAAAATATGACCAAGACTATGGTTTAAATGTAGTTCATGATGAAAGAAAAGGGGATAGATGCTCCGATGAACTACTGTGATATGAGTTTGGATGAATATGATGACCCTCTACCTCGAAAGTTTAAGTTCCTTAACATAAAGAAATTTACTAGCACTAAGGATCCCTATCTACATCTAAAGTAGTATATGACTCACATGAAGACTATCGGTTTGACAAAGGCATAAATTGTGAAGCAATTTCCTCTTTCTTTAGAAGGAGCACCCATCATATGGTATTAAGCTTTGGAATCCTATATCCAAGCTCACTGGGACAGATTCTATGTTGCATTTTTAGAGCAGTATAATCTCAATATTCAAATGAAAGCATCTTTAAGAGACCTGCAGAATGTAAAGAAAAAATTCAATGAGTCTTTCGTTGATTACTTGATTAGGTGGAGAGCAAATTTGCCATAAATGAAGCACCAACCCATAGAATATAATCAACTAGTGATAGCAATAGAAAGGTGTGTGCTCCCACTCTCTAAAAATTTAAAAGATTTATAAATTTGGAACTTTAAGGAGTTGTATAGATTTAAGGTGTAAAAAGAATCCGACTTGGCACAAAAGAAAAAATCCTTCAGTGGAAGACTTATAAACAAATAAGGGATTGTATCCAGTAGTGGGATTGGGTCGAGCAGTAATATACAAATCAATGCTATCAGACAACCTTAAAGGTTTTCTAACTTGGGAAGACCCCTCTCTAAAGTCTTAGAGAAACCAATTGAAAATAACCTTTTATGACCCCTACCTCAAAGACCACCTTTTCCAAATGCCGACCTAAAATTATATTATAAATATCACTAAAACATTGAACATGATACTAACAGTTGCACTCGCTCGAAATATGAGGTTCAAGATGTAATTGATTCAGGCAAGATAACTGACCCTAAAACTAGAAAACCGAACACCTAAAATAACCCTTTGCCCAGCTGTCATAATGTGCCACCACCAAATCCACGTAACCTAATGATCAATATCGGATTAATAAAAAAACAAGTCCTTAATTCATTTGTTGATGTCATACTCTCACCACCAAAACCATAACCAAAAGACTTGAACCTAAACTAGCAGTCTATGGAGCTTTATATGAATGTTTTAAACATTTAGAATTTTAATGATAAAGAAGGGGAAGTAATTAATATGTGGAAAAATAATGAAGGGAAGATAACCCAATAAGTTAAGAAGCTTGAGAAGAGGGAAGAAGTAAAAAATGTTGAACTAAAAGAAAGAGAGAGTTGACTTAAAGGAAGAACCAGAAAAAGAGAAGCAAAATAAGGAAGCTGTTGAGACTAAAAAAGATGAGAAAACTCTCGTCAATTTTTAGGAGCTGCTTATGAACTCTCGAGCCCATTAGGAGGCACTGGTTATGGCCCTTAATCATAAAAAGATCCTTCAATGCACACTTTAAAATAAATAGTAGATTCACTGATAAAAAGCCTTCCGAAGGAAATTGTGTTTATAAATGATGACTTACCCTTAGAAGGTAGAGACCATAACAAAGCCTTGTTCATAAAGGCTGAGGTGAAAGGGAAATTAACTTGATGCTTAATGGTCGATAATGGATCTGCTATCAATGTGTGCCCTCTTAAGATCTTACCAAAGTTGGGGTTGGCATGTCACGACCCAAAACAGGGGCCATGACGGGCACTAGGGAACGAGAATTTTTTCGAATCCGGAACTTGTTGCAAGTCTTAAAATAAATAAAAACATGCAATAGTAATAATAATATAAATAAAATCACTCGCAGTGAAAATAAATTTCATAAATAATAAAATAATAATCTACCAATGGATTTAAATAAACAACTCATCTCATATATAAATAATATCTTTTAAATACAAATCTCAATTCGAATATTTATAATACAAATCTTATACAATCATAGTACATAAATATCCCAATTGACTACAACTACTACAGTGTCTAGATTATAAAAATATAATTAAGTAAGCATATTACATAACAAAGTCGGGGCAGAAGAAATCTGGCGTATAGGTCTGCTATTGAGGTCTGAAGATGTAGACTCTCTTGAAAAATAATCAACGGAGGGGAGTCAGACCTCACTGAGTGAATTGTTATAATATATATACATGCATAGCTAAATGACAATGCACACATTCAATAGTATATATAATAAATATATATACAGGCAAACACACAGATGCAGCAAAATCATTTATATAAATACTGAAAACAATAACCAATTATGAAGGATTAAATAGAACCCTAGATGATCGTAACCTCAAACAGTGTTAGACAACACTCTAGCCATACAGGCTCACTTATTCCAAATAAATTCACTTGTTCCATTTGGACAGTAAATTGGCCCCGAGACACTAAGTTAACCGAGCTCCAGCAGCCTGACTGTTAGTGTGATTGGCCTCGAGACACTTGGTCAACTGAGCTCCAACAATCACACTCTCAAATCATATCACACATCAAATAAATCAATCTAATTATAATCCACAAATAGGTTAGCAATAAAGCCTAAATGCTATCGGCATACCGGTACGTACTCGGTCCTAGTGTTGCCCACTAGGTAGCACATTCTATTGAAATCCTTTATTTAAATATAAAACATACATTCATAAAATAAATGATGCATGACATTAATTAAAAGAACAATATAAACCATATATACATTAGAAATATATCAAAAATAAACCAAGTATATTTCCAATATATATACGTCAATAAAATTCAGTTTAACTATAAAATAAACTAGAAATAAACCATAAATATACTTAAAAACATTTTAAGAATAATTCATTAATAAAACATGCATATAATTTGAAATATACCAAAAATAAACTAAAGTAATAATTAAACCATTTATGCATAATTTATAAAATAAATCATATATTTCTAAAACATGCATCTTAGAACACGTATATATAAGATAACAACTCATAGTTATTGCACTCCACGAGACGGGTTCGACAGGCCTGGTCCACTAGGCCTCAGTCTCGGCGCAACTAAACAAACAAATGACAACACGACATTAGAATAAATCTATCGGAGTTCTAAAGACTTGACCTAGAATCTTAGACACAGAGTTAGAATAGGAATTCGACCGGACATCACGTTTTAGGATAATTCTACCAAAAATCCGACAGAACCTCCCCTGTAAAACGGACATCTCTCTACTTAAAGAGTAAAGTCGGTCTTGCAAAGAAATACACTTCGAATATACACAGAACACAATCCCTCGGTCAGACTCCCAAACTACAATTCTACCGACCGAGGTTCACAATTCACGAGATAGTTATAGATCACATTAAAAATGCCAAAAATACCAAAAATGCCCTTCAATACTCAAAATATAGCAAATTAGGTATTCAAAATACTGAAAATAATTATTTTATCGATAAATACATAAAAACCCTAATTTTAATAAAATATTATTAAAAATCGATAATTCTCAATAAATTCATAAATATTGACCAAAATACATTTTATAAATCCAAATTACTTAATTAACCCTAAAACATATCAAAAATCGATAAAAACTCATTTATTTAGAAAAATACTATATTATATATAATTTGAAAATAATTTATGAAAAATAGTTTTAATTAGTTAAAAATACTAAATTATTTGTAGAAATCATTTTTATACCTCAAATAATTAGTAAAACCAATTTAATTATATTTTTAGCCAATTTAGTGTCAAATGATCAAAATACCCTTAGTTACGTAAATTCACTATAAATGTTCAAAAATTCACCAAAAATAGTATAATTACTCAAAAATTAATTTCTTAACATATAATTCAATAATATCAATAAATATACTCAATTAACCAATTAATTTCAATAAAACACATAATTAACCTAATTTTCCAAAAATTACATAAACTAAATAAATTCAAAATAAATATATAAAATTCACAAAAATTACAAATAAATTTCTAAAATTCATTTCAACACCTATAAACACCATAAAACATAATTTCATAATTTATTTAATTAATTTTCAAAAATTAGAAAATATTAATAAAATAATAAAAAATTCACAAAAATCAAAATAATTTTCAAAAATTCCATAAAAATTCAAAAAGCTAGATTAAACTACTAGTATCAATTTTTGTGAAGGAAGATTTCATGAATCATTGAAATCAAAGCTCAAAAAAAATTGAAAACCCTAGTAGGCTGAAATTGTAAAATTGAAACCTAGGGAAATCTAGACCATTTCAAGTGAAAAAAAACTTGGAAATGCACTCACTAGAGCTCAAGGAAGAGATAGAGACCAGTGGGGCTTGAAACGGTGGCCGAAATTTTAGCTTCTTGAGTTATTGCAGCATTCACCGACGCCGAAGAGGGTGGAAGAGGGTGGCTGAGCTGCTGGAAATGGTGGTGGCACACCGAAGGACATAGTGATGGTGAAGGAACAATGAGATCAGCGTCGGAAATGGGAAGAAACTGATTGGGGAAGAAGAAGGAGAGGGAGTGGCAAAATGGTAAATATATCAAACTTTATTTTAGTTAATAATAATATACGTATGTATATATATCTCACTTATTATTTTAATATATAATTAACACACACAATAAATGTCCACCACACACTTTAATAATAATATATACACATATTTAATTAATTAATATAAAAACTATATAATATAATTTAATTTAATTGAATAACCCTAATTTAACTTTAAATGCATGTAGTCATAAATATATTTTATTGACACTTTAAAATCATGCATGAACTCATGCAAATTCACTAAACTAGTTAAAATAATTAATATTTAATTATGCACGTTTTAATTTTTTCGAAAATAAAATTATCGGAAAAATTTTACATAAATATCTTAAAATAATATAAAATAATTAAAAATGACTTTAATAAATAACAAACTCATTAAATAATCATCAATATAAATACAAATTATTAACACTGCATATCCCGATGCAGTTTAAAATTATGTAAAAATCTGAGATATTACATGGCAATAGCTGATCTAAAGCCATCCAATATGGTCATCAAGGCCTATGATGATATGAAAAGGCCAGTTGACGAAACCTTCAAAGCCTTGGTCAAGACTTGACCTATTAAAGTTTAGGTCAACCTCCATATGATAAACATTCCAGTTACCTTTGCCATTCCTCTAAGGAGACCATGGTTTCATCCTTTGAGGGAGTGTCATCTACTGTTCATTAAAAGATTAAATTTTTATATGATGGAAGGGTAGTCACTATAACGATAAAAAATGAAGCTAATGTTGTTGCTTTAAAGTTAACTCCTAGTGAAATTCTGGTCAGTCTGAGTTTCAAGGTTTGCATAATCTATGAAAATGAGTTAAACCTAAGAATTGTGAGTATGATGAAGAACATACAATTTATGCCTGGAATAGGATTGGGAAGGAATCAATAGGGCCTGCTTGAGTTTGTTGAACCTAAAGTGCCAATCTTGAAGCATAGCATAGGGTATCCATAAGTAGATGAGTCTGAAGAAGATGATAAAGCTTAAGGAAAGTCTAGGAAGAATAAAGCCAGAGCTAAACTAAAGTAGAAGATAATGTAGGAAAAATTTATAGAGGAAGGGGCTAACTACCCCTATAAAAGAGCTCTTGAGCCTTTGATGATTGCTGAGAAATTAGTCCCTAAGTTTGAAATTTTTGTTAAACATTTGATTGGGATCAATGAAGTTGCCGTTGAGGAGCCGATAGTGGAGGAACTAGTATTGACTCTGGAATTAGAAAAGGACATTCCTACGATGGAGCTAAAGGACACTACTGACTAGAAAGAGGAGTTCAACTTTGAATCTTATGTTCTTGATTCCATTATGGATGTTTTTTATGATGACCTTGACATTTCTGTTTATAACTTGTTTGAAACTGATGATGTTTTCTTTTCTAAAGTTCATGTGATAAGGTCTGACTTTGCTTATTTGTGCGATATTTTCCCTAATGGTTATTTTATTTGTGATTATCATTTCATGCATATGTTTGACATTAATTCAATGTAAACTAAATCATTTAATCTAGGCACATGTGATGATCCTAAAAATATACTTATTACTTCTAACTTAACTCCTGATGAGAGAGAAAAAATAAAAGAAATGTTAAAAAGAAGATAAGAAGTATTTGCTTAGGGCTATAAGGATATGCCTAGGATTGACAAAGAGATTACAGAATAAAGGATCCCTATATATTCTTATGTCACACCAATAAAATAGAAAAATAGGAGATTAAGGCCAGAATGGGCTCTCTTGATCATAGAAGAAGTGCAGAAATAGTTGAAAGTAAAGTTTTTGGAAGTGCTAGATGACACTTAATGGCTAGCCAATATAGTTTTAGTTCTTAAAAAGGATGGGAGAGCCAGGATGTGCGTGGACTGTAGGGATTTGAACAAGGCTTGTCAAAATTTTCCCTTGCCACATATAGACACTTTAGTCGATAGTACAACTTCAAGTGCTATGTACTCCTTTATATATGGCTTCTTATGATACAATTAGATTATGATGGTAGTGATTGACAAGTTGAAAACTTCTTTCACCACTAAATGCGACATTTATTATTCTACAGTCATGTCGTTTGGGTTAAAAATGCAGGAGCTACTTATCAAATGATGGCTACAACATTACTGCATGACATTGTTCATAAGGAGATAGAGGTATTTATGGATGATATGATGGTAAAATCCCCAACCAATGAAGGGCATTTAAGGCTTTAGATAAGTTCTTGGAAAGAGCTGAAAAGTATAACCTCAGGGTAACCTCTGAAAAGCTACTAGTGCATATTATTAGCTAGAGAGGTAAAGAGGTGGATCTAGATAAAGTGAGAGTCATCAAAGAAATACTTATACTAAAAAATGAGAAAAATGTCAAAAGGTTCATTGGACGGTTGTAATACATCAGTAAGTTCATAGCCAAGTTAAGCACCATCTGTGAGCAAATCTTCAAGCTCTTAAAGAAGAATTAGCCCATCATTTGGGATGATAAATTTTAGCATTAGTAAGGTTTTAAAACTATTAAGTAGTATTTAATGAATCCTCTATTTTTGTAGCCACCGAGACTGAGTAAGCCATTAATTCTTTACCTAGCAATAGAGAAGGATGCAACTAGTGCAATGCTATCTTAAGAAGGAGAAGGAAGAGTTGAGCATGCTATATATTATTTGAGTAAAAAGCTTCTACCCTATAAAGCTAATTAGAGTCTAGCAAAAAGAACTTGCTTGGTCGTAATTTAGGTGACAAAGAAGCTCTGACATTACTTTTAGTCTTATGGAATTTAGGCGACCTCTAAGCATGATCCTCTCAAGTATCTTTAACAAACTCCTTCTCTTACAAGGAAATTAGCTAGATGGTTGGTCTTACTTACCGAATTTAACATAGACTATGTGGCAAAGATGGTGATAAAAGGGAGAGCTATAGCGAACTCCTTGGCTTAGAATCCGATAGATGATGGACAATAATGGGAGTTAGAATTCTCGAATGAAAACCTGGGGGTAATGGAGATAAATACATGAAAAATGTATTTTAATGGAGCAGTAAATAGTAGAGGAGTAGGCATTGGGGTGATTCTAGTCTCGCTAAAAGGAGAAAGATTCCTATGGTAAAGTAATTGGAATTTGAAATCACAAACAATTAAGCTGAGTCTGAAGCTTACATCTTTGGTCTAAAAGCACTCAGGAACATGGTGGCAAAAGAGGTTATAGTATACAGAGACTCGATGTTAGTGACAAAATAAATCTCTAATAAATGGGAAGTAAGTGAAGATAGGTTGAGACTATACTAGGACTATTCAACCACGATTCTGTTATCTTTCACCCAATGCAGATTTGTACATTTGGAACTATAAGAGAATTAGATGGCAGATGCTTTGGCTACTCTAGCTTCAATATGGGGAGGTAAGCAGGCAAAAATTAAGCCTCTTATTTTAGTAAAGTCTCGAACTCCTTGCTATGAAGAAAATAGAATAATGCTAATCGACTCTATTAAAAATCCTTGGTTCATGATCTACAATAATATTTAGAAATAGGATAATTTCCTAACAATGTCGATAAAAAAGAAAGAATGTCACTAAGGATGTTATCTCAGTAATTCATCAGTCATGATGGGATGTTATACAAAAGGATACCAATTGGAGTGCATTTAAGATGTGTTGATAAGGATGAGGCCTGAAATTATGAAAGCATTTCGTAAGGGTGTATGTGGACCGCATATGAATGGAACAGTCCTTGTTAAGAAAAAAACTCATCAAGGGTACTTCTAGCTGACTATGGAAGTAGATTGTGTGAAATATGTGAAGCAATACCATAACTGCTAAGTGTATGGTGATGTGAACCATTTTTTTTCTATGGAACTTCAAGGGTTGAGCTCTCCTTGGCCATTTGTAGTATGAGGAATTGATATTATTGGAGAGATAAGGCTGAAGACATCTAACTGTCATAATTATATTATAGTAGCAAACAACTACTTCTCTAAATGGGTTAAAGTAGAATCGTTCATGACTATTATGGCAAAACATATGGTAAGGTTCATAGAAAAGAATATAATCTATAGATATGGGTTGCCTCATCACATCATTATTGATAATGGTGTTCAGTTCAGGGCAGAAAATGGCCATTTTATTAGAGGAATATAAGATTGAACATCATAGATCATTTCTTTACAGACCACAGGCGAATGGAGCAGTAGAAGTAGTAAACAAGAATGTAAAGAGGATCCTAGACAAGATACTAAAGAACTACAAAGACTAGGCAAGCTACCTACAGGTTGCATATAGGGAAGTAGGACTACTGCTAGAACATCAATAGGAGCTACTCTATATTCTTTGGTGTATAGGTGTAGCTGAGGTTGCAATTTAGTCATTAAGGGTTCTCATGGAATCTAAAATCCCTAAGTATCAATAGGTTGAAAGCCGATTGGCATGATTGATGCTGCTAAATTAAAAGAGATTGAAAGTCATGTATCATTCTCTATTATATCAGAAAGGGATAGCCTAAGCTTATAATAAAAAGATTAAGCTAAGCAAAATCAAAGACGGTGACTTAGTGGTAAAGCTTACTAGGCCATCATGACTGATCTGCGGGAAAAGTTCAAGCCAAACTGGGAAGGTCCGTATCAAGTAAAGAAGCTATTTTCTAAGGGTGCTACTATTTTGTTTGATTTAGAAGGAAATGAGTTTAGAGAGCCCATTAATCTGGATAAGTTGTACTTACCTCTATGAAGGATCTGGTACATCAGAAACTTAATTGATCCAGTAACCAACTCTATTAAGATTATAATTTATGGTGATATAGTGCATCATTGAATGTCTATAAGTCCCATAGATATTGAAACATGGTACATCAGTGAAAACGCCTTTAGCCTTGAAGAAAGTTCTTTTGAAAGTGATGATTGTATGGCATTCGAGAGGAGGTGGAAAAAAAACCTCAAAAGAGGCTACCTGGGTAAAAGTTAAAGATAGAAAAAAAAATAAAAATAAAAAGTCTTACTAGATTGAAAACCTAAAAGGGAGGTCCAAGCAAAAGTAAAGGACATATAAAAGGAGAGAGAAAGAGAATAGTTAGTTGAAAAACTTGCAATGGCAAGCCAATTAATGACAGAAGATATATAAGAAGCAAGATGTATATTCACTTTATACTTAAATTAAATGGAATGGATTGCCTTTATTATTGTTAAACGTTACATTAAATGCTTATTACACATTGTTTAACTAGAAAGGAAATTTCATCCAACAACAAGCAAATAAAGACTATATTTCATAAACTAATGATGCTTGCTTTTCTTTTGAACACCCTGGGCACTCGATGCTTGCAATGCCCTCGATCTTTTGTTTCTTATAAATTCATCCTTCTCTGTCTGCTGTAACTGGATCCATGCTTTGTACTGGTCATTAGTGGACTGACACTACAAAAAATTTGAATTATAGTGACAAAATTTTATGATGGAAACTTCCGTCACAAAATAGTGACTGAAATAAGATTTAGTGACAAACATTTGTGACGGAAAAAATTTCCATCACAAATGTTATGGGAAAAGCATTTGAGGAGATTTTATGACGGATTTATGACGGCAAATTGTGACGGATTTATAACAAAAACAAAAACCGTTACTAAAATATGGCAGAAAGGTCATGTAAAAAATTTGTGACGGATTTGTGACGAAAAACAATCCGTCACTAAATATTCTAGTAAGTAAAATATTTCATTAAAAATAATTTATGACAGATGACATTTCCGTCACAAAATACTGACGAAAAACGGATTTCGTCACAAAATTGTGACGGAATTTAATTTTCATCATAATTTTGTGACGGTAGTGACAAATTTTTGATCAATTTGTGACGGATTTCTATTACAAATAATTCTTTTTCATATTTTAAATTGTATTATACACTATTTCAAAATATCCATAAAAATTATTTCAATTTATTTTAATATTTAAAAATATTATAAACTATTTTAAATTTTATTATTAATATATGTTGTGTTGTATTGTATAAACTTTTAAATTTTTAAAATTTGTGATATAAAAATATTTTAAATTGTATTAAGCAATGCAACAAAAGTCATAAAATATAATAAGTATCAAAATAAATAATATATGCCGTGCTATATAGTTAGAAAATTTGAAATTTCAAAATTTTGAGATATTTCACCCTTAATTTTTTAATTTATCCACCATTGGAGCACATTTAAAATAACTTGTTATAAATTACATATAACAATTTTTAAAAATTAAAAAGTTTGTACAATATAGCGCAATACATATTAATAATAAAATTCAAAATAGTTTAAAATATTTTGAAATATTAATGTTTTTTTTTGAAATAATCTATAATGCTATTTAAAATATAAAAAAAATTAATAGAAATCTTTCACAATTCGGTCAAAAAAGCGTCACAAAATTGTGATAGAAATTGAATTGCGTCACAAATTTTGTGATGGAAATAGCTTTCCGTCATAAATTTTGTGATGGAATTGAATTTTCATCTCAAATTTGTGACGGAATTAGCTTTCCGTCACTATTTTATGACGGAATTCAATTTCGTCACTATTTTGTGGCGGAATTAACTTTCCGTCACAAAATAGTGATGGAATTCAATTTTCATCACAAAATCAATTTTTCGTCACTATTTTGTAATGGATTTTTGATCAATTAGTGACGGACTTCTATTACAAATAATTCTTTTTCACATTTTAAATTTTATTATACACTATTTCAAAATATCCATATAAATGATTTCAATTTATTTTAATATTTAAACATATTTTAAATTTTATTATTAATATATGTTGTGCTATATTGTACAAACTTTTTAATTTTTAAAATTTGTGATATAAATTTTTTTTAAATTGTATTATGCAATGCTACAAAAGTCATAAAATATAATAAATATTAAAATAAATAATATATGTCGTGCTATATAGTTACAAAATTTATCAATTTCAAAATTTTATAATATTTCACCCTTAATTTTTTTAATTTATCCACCATTAGGGTACATTTGAAATAACTTGTTATAAATTATATATCATAATTTTTAAAAATTAAAAAGTTTGTACAATATAACATAAAATATATTAACAATAAAATTCATAATAGTTTAAAATATTTTGAAATATTAATGTTTTTTTTAAATAATCTATAATGCTATTTAAAAATTAAAAAATTAAATCGGGCCAAATCGGACGTAACTGAACCAAACAACATTAGTTCGGTTTTCAATTCGGTCTCCTCAGAGTATTACTATTCACATGGGCTGGATTAATGAACCGTAAATTTACCGCATGTCAAGTAAGATTGAGAAAAATAATACAAAATTTCCAACAATAACATATTTTCAACCACCTAAAATTTTAACTATCATATCAAATAAATGAAAAAAATATATACAGTAAGTTCCTCTCATCTTTATGTTCAAAATGATTAAAACAGAAAATAATTTGGAATTAAAGGAACAACTTTTGATGAATAATAAAATAGTTTCAAGTGATATTATTCATCTTCTTCTATAACCATCTTCTTCCTTAACGTAAATGAATATTTAAATTAACACAAATGAACAATCGATCCAAGCTCGAGCTCCGCGTTGCAGAATTTTTTTGAACCGAGCTCAAACATGAGTTATTTAGACTGAATTGAGCCCAAGTAATTCAAAACTCAGCTTGGTTCGGTTCGAATACACCTCTAATAGTAATTATAATAATAAAATCAGATTAAGATATATAATTGCTAGAAATAAATTAGTGAAATCAGATTAAGACATATAATTGCTAATATTCTTAAAAAAAAATTAATTTAAAAATATTTAAGGGTGAAATATCACAAATTTTTTTAATTTCAAATTTATAACTATACAGAACAACATATATTATTTAATTTGATGTTTGTTATATTTTATGACTGTAGCAGTGTATAATACAATTTTTAACATTGAAATATAAAAAGTTATTCCTTTTTTTAATTTAAAATTGGATGATACAGTATTTCAAAATATTCACAAAACACAGTGTAAATATATATTTTAAAATATATTATACAGTATTTTAAATTTTAGAATAGTGCAAAACTATGTGATTGTGATTTAAAACGACCGTAGTTTTGAACAAAAATTATGTACCTTTGGCTCAAACAAAAATTGGTGGGGTTACAAGAACTCAATTTTTGGTTTCAGACCCGCAAATTTTTTTCCTTTTCCCGCTTCTAGCCGCCAATTTTTGCCAAAGGGTTTTTGAATTTCCTTTTCTCCCTTGTGTGTTATTATTGATCTTCAAACTAAAACTCTTTTAATTTTTCCTTTGCCCGCTTCAAAGTTTCGCTGATAGTCTTCAACTCCATCGACCGGAAGTGCAGCCGCATCTCTCCTTCCGTTTAGAGATTGCCCTCTCCTCCTCCCGTTTCTCTTCTTAACCCAGACATACACACTCCCGTTTCTCTTCTTAACTCACAGAGCGTCCTTTTTTTGTCTCTTCGGTTCCAAAGAAAAAAAAGATAGACCCATGAATTCATTCTTTGCCCTCGTCAACATCACCCCTCACCTCACCTCATTCTCACCGTTCATCAGCGTCTTCTTCTACTTCTGTCACAGCGCTCGTCCAATTACAGTGCTTGTCTCTTCCTAAACGAGGTAATTTGGATTTTTTTTTTTTCATTTTGTTATTGTTGTTTTCATTGTTCCCTTTATTAATCAACTCTCTTGAAGATCTTCATTAATTAATTCTGGTTCTTAATCAGACTTCATTAATTAACTCTCTGTACAATTTCTATTTTGTTTTGGCTAAGTTGTGAACTGTCGAATCCACCAGCTGAAGGGATCTCTAACCTCCGCTTTCTCTTCTCAATTGGTTCTCTGCTTTCTCTGTTATGACCTTCATCAACTCCTACATGTGGCTCCTCACTAATCAGTTCAAGTAAGCTGCTGCTGCTTTTTCCCCCCATCTGGTTTTAGGGTTTTTGAAAGAAAATTTGTGCTGTCATCTGTTCAATTGATGTTGGTTTAATTGAATTTTTAGAAATCTGATTTAGCATTGGGATTTTCATGAGATGTTGTAATGCAGAATTTGATTAATATTGGTGAGAGTCTGATTGAATTTCAATTGTATTTGAATCGGCAATTCACATGTTTAGAAAGCATCATTACTATAATTTAATAGTTACAAGTCTATCAAAATAGTTGAAAAATACAGCAGCTTTCTAGAATATCTTTATGCCTCATTAAAGAAAATAAAAGAGGGCAGTGGACAATTTTGATTTACAAGAATCTAAAACTATGAGTGGAGTGCAGTGGACTAGAGTGGAAGCTGTTCTCTTAAATTTTTTGCATAATTGAAGTTATTGGATCAATCAAATGTGGAATAGGCCTTTTGATAGATTTACTTGTATTGTATGTTTTATTTGTAATGAAGGTTTGTAAGACAACACAACAAGGGAAGTTGGCTTTTGCAATCCTTCACAGAGAGCAATTTGCAGTTGTTTCTCTATGGATTTCCAGCAAAGTAAGCTATTATATATATATATAATATGCTTTGCTTTGGTCCTATCCTTTTCATGATTTTGCTTGTTGTTCTTTGGGTCTGGAAACTTTGGTGTTGCTAAGCTTGATAGAGATAAATGGAGCGGTGAACTTTATGCTGTCAAGTTTATATATCGAGAGAGGCCTAAAGGTTCCTTTTTTTTTTTCTTGTTAAAAACATGAATCGAACTCATAATTTTGTAATATATCACCTGAAATAAATTTTTTACGAGACTACTCAAACTTTAGCTACAACTTGTCAGTTTGCATCCCATTGGATTTCATTTTATAGATCAAATGTATATAATGCTTAATCTGGCAATAATCATTTAGAGTACAATGCAGCCATAATTGATTAGTAATTAAACGTAGCTGCATCCAATTATATTCTAAAGTGCTAAACAGTACATCTTTTGTTACTTGGTAACTAAATATTGAAAACCATTATGTAGAAATTCTTGCATTTAAATTCTAATTTTGTGTTGAATTAATTTTTTAAAAAATAATATTCAAATCAACCATATATGCTTCTTAATTAATTCAATTGTTCAAATGAATAAATATATCAAAATGCATTATATATATATATTTTTATAATTTGGGGGTAAGTGATTAATAAAGATAATTAACTAGACTTGGTTACATATAGTCAATGGAAGATTTATAAAGGAGATCATGATTTTGACGTGGGCCCTAAGTGCTGAAAATTTGAGGAGAGGGAAATCAATGATACAGTTCAACATATAGGTGTATTTGTTTGTGAATGGTTGATGTTATTCACCGTTCATTCCCCATATCCTTCTCTCTTATTAGCTCTACAAAAGTTGGGACTTTCTAGCTAGTTTTTTGGACCACCCTCTAGCTAGAACAGCATCTGGTTATTTTATCAACATAATTAATCAAATTATCTGTTCTTAATTTGATTAATTATACGTGATGCACCCACATGTTCGCTTAGAGATTCACACATTTAATTGTATTTTAGCAACTTCTGAATTAATTAATTGGGCCCTTGGTACATGTATGGAAGGTAATTTTTCTAAGGTTATCGTAGCCCTTAGCTGACTTAATTAATATTTTTTTATTAATTTAAGAACAAGAGTTATTTATTTAATTAATAATTTTTATTTTATTAAAAATTTAAAAAATTAAATAAAATATATATTAATTTAATCATATCACATGGCAACACCTTTGAAAAAGGAGTAAAATAAGAGATAGTAGTTTAATTAAAATTTAGTAGCAAGTAATAATAATAATAATAATAATAATAATAATAATAATAATAATTTTTTATTAGTTTATATATCCCTCAATACTATGTGCATACTTTTTTTCCATGTAATTAGATTAGTTGTTAGTTTTGGAAATATTACTATGTGCATACTTGTAAGATTGTTATTTTTATTAAATTGTAATTCTCTATATATATATAGAATTGAGTGCTTGAACTCATGTTATTTTTATTAAATTGTCTGAGTAGTGAGGTCTCATATCCATCACAGGCTGCTGCATCAGCAACTTGAGTTAGAGAGATTGTGCAGCAGAGATGGATAGAACAATTGCTAAGTTAAACACCCAAAGAGTGTATACATGAGATGGAGAAGCAAATGAGGCGCTTTATGGAGCATATGCAATTTGCTCAAGTTATTTCATGGATTAGGATCTTATGCACCTTAAGCTAGGTGATAACTTCTTTAATGTTTGATGTGTAAAACATAGAACATAGACATTTGTTATTAGTTTTGTTTGACCTATATTACTTTTATGCTTTTTTATGTATACTATTTAATGTTTTATCTTATGAATTATATTTTTAATTATTAAATTTCAATTTTCCTTTAATTTTGTTAAAATATATCAAAATGTATTCTAATTAGAAATAACATTTAATTTATAAAAATTATATAAAATATAATAACATGACAAAACAATAATAATGACATAATAGTGATGAAATAATTTGTGATAGTTTAGTGATGAAAAAGTTAGTGATGGATTATTGTCACTAATTTGTCACAAAATAGTGATGGATTACTATCACTAATCTATCACAAAAGAGTGACAAATTTTTGTCACTAATTCGTCACAAAATAGTGATGGATTATTATCACTAATCCATTACAATAGAGTGATAGATTTTTATCACCAATCCGTTATAAAATAGTAATGGATTTCTATCATTAATCCGTCATAAAATTGTGATGGATTTCTGTCACTAATTCAACACAATTTTGTGATGGAAACACTTTTTCATTGACGTGAATATTTGTGACCGAAAACATTTTTGTCATAAACTTATGATAGATTTCCATCACTAATTTGTCATAATTTTGTGACACAAACAGCTTTTATCGCCATTGAATTTTTAGTGATGAAAACTATTTCCGTCACAACTTTATGATGGAAATTCTGTCATAAATCCGTTACAAAATTTTGTGATGAAAATTTTTGTCATAAAATTTAGCGACGACTAATATTTTGACAACAAGAATTCTATCATAAATCCGTCACTAAACCTGATTTGTGACGGAAATTTTCATCATTATTTTGCTGTTTTCTTGTAGTGTGATCTCTGGTCAATGAACCTCTTAATGATTCTCCAAGGCCAGGTAGTGACCAAGTTGTCCAAAAAGTTTTGAGAAAGGCGCCCTAGCTCAAATTCATGCATTAACTCGATTATCAATTGTTTATGCCCATATTGTCTGTAAAGCTGAGTAGGATTACAGAAGGTGGCAACATGGAGACCGGCCAATGGAACGTAATAGGTATAAGATCAAATGGTCACATGCTGTAACCTTTACCATAGGCATATCCATTGAATCAGAGTGTTAGGGAATGTAGACAACCAACTCTGAATATCCTCTAGAATAGGGTGAAGTCTCCTTGTACGATAGTTTTTAGCCTTATAATGTGCAATGTCTTTGGGAGGTTCGAGCCACCTTAGCTTTTCATGAAACCATGCCTTTGGTAAGAATGAATAGGTAAAAATGACAGAAAATATAGAAAATGATAAAAGGGAAAAGAAAGCTCACCTTCAGCAGAAGGGGACTCCTTGAGAATCACCTAGTTCTAATGGTCTCTGCTAGGATAAGAGGGAAAGGGTTTAGGCCAGCTTCCACTTTGTGCAAAATGTGAAGAACCTTTGGGTCACAGCTGCCAGAAGGGGAAACCAGTAGAAATTGAGCATATAAGCAAAGAGCAATCACCGAAGTCAATAAACCTCGTTGCTATCTACAATCATAACAGTTTTGAGAAAAGAGCTCATCAAAACTTCATTACCAAAGATATTGCGAAGAGAAGATTGAGGAGAAAGGTTGAATAGCCTAGCCATTTGGTATTGGATGGAGTGTAGATCTAGGGTTTCAATTGAAGGAATTATGATCTGATAAGCAGAACCCATATGAGAACCCAAGATAGCTTTGAATTCCTCTAAAAATGGGCATAACTCCATTATGTTGAATCTGAAAACATGTTTTTGAGGATCCTAAAATTGAGGAAGAATATGGAGAAAGGGAAAATTAATCTTCTTAGTATGTAGAGATCAAAAAATGGATAAATGAAATGGCTCCAATTTAGCCCAGGATCCACCATCCAAGCTTTTTAGGATCAGTTGTAGTTGTTTCAAGCTTCTTTCAGTCATGTTGGGTGGTTGGGATGTTGTCTAGAGAGGGAGAATGAAGAGAATTCACGTGAATAGGAAATTGGGGATTTTAAAGAAGAGCTAGGGATTTAAATAGTTGTAAATTGATCCTACAGGTGATCGCCTCTATGATTAGGCGATGCCTCTATATGTTAAGGTGATTCTCTATCTCCTCTTCATAAAGTGGTGATGCCTCTATGAAGAGGCAATGCCTCTCTAATAGGTGAAACATATCCTTGTGTTGCTGTAAAATAATTGTATAGTACATGCAAATTTAGGAGAAGAGCATTTTAGCAAAAAAATTCCTTAATAAATTCAAAGTTCTGCCAAATTTTGAATTTAAATGTTACATCATTCATCTGACATAAAGTATGAAAATACTAAGGTAAAAGGTTAATTCAGGAAGTAACAGAGCAATAATGTAAAGCAGTAAAAATGTCTTTAATTAAAATGATCCTATGCTAGCAAGCCATTAGGGTATCCTTCTACTCATCATCTCCAAGCTCATGAACTCCGTTGTCAGCAGGGTCATTTGCAGGAATAGCTCCATCGTCATCGTTGTCTTCCTCAGCATGCTCATCAACTGCCTCTTCCTATTCATCATCACTCGTGTTATCCTCGTCCTCGTCACCCTTAACCTGGAGAGTAACAAGCTGACATTCAAGAGCAGTAATCTTAGATTGACTAACATAATCTCGGTCCTATCAAGATGAAATAAAAGGTAAGAAATCATAAGAGCATGCATACATATAGAAATAAAGTGTAGTTATTACCTTCCATTGTTGTGTCATCTATAACAAAAAGTCTTAATGTGCCTCAATCACCCTATACATATACTCTTTATGATCTCGAGGTATCTGCATAATCAATATATTATTAGAATTAATCATGTTTTAAGTCAAATTTGAGAACATGACTTCAAAAAAAGGGAACTCACATGTGTAGTGGCCTTCAGAAAAAACTCCAAGCTCTTGTCTAGCATTAAGAACTGACAAGAGAGCTCACCCGAAGGCACCCAATAGTAGGTCAGCAAGTGAGGAGTGGCAACAAGCCTACTAGTTATCATCTTAGATCTAGAAGTAGAAGGCTCCCCAACAAATGGCGCGCTAGAGGAGGTACCCTTACCACTAGGCACAATGCGGGAACCTTGATGAGGCCTTTCCTATGCAATAAGCCTGGGATAAGGGGCTGGTGCCTAAGAATGAAAATTAAGTTAGGAAACAGTATCCACAAAACATAAATATGAAATAATATGTTTAATAGAATTGCATGCTTACTTAAGGGGTAAGTACAGGTAGAGGCACCCTCTGTATGAGATGAGCTTATGAGAAATCCACGTATTAAGACTTCCTTCTCTCACAATAATATGCAGCATCATCTCCCTCTAGTGCTTGATCAAGCTCATCTCCCTCTAACTCATGTGCCCATAAAATATATTAAGGAGTGAGGGGTGGTTGTCTCACTCGAGCACCTATCTGCCACTGGTGTACCCTCTCACCGAGGTACCAAACTCTGTAGTCCGATCCTTAGAGTACTACCCTCCTCTTAGATAATTGAATCAAACGAATCATGGTCTGAGACCATCTAGCCTAAGGACCCTACAAATCTGGGCATAACTGTGAAAACAAGTCAGTAAGTGAATGAATTTAATTAACAAATGTGTTACTAATTACATTTATGTTTATAAGTACCTACTTCATTATGTATGAGAGTGTTCAGTCACTCATAATGAATATGCACGTGAGCAACTGGCCTCCTCTAAGCGCGACTAGAGCCCTATCTTGCCATAGTAGGAAAATGAATGTCAATAACACAAGTGATCCCTATAATCAGCTTAGCTCTAAAGCCCAATCCTGCAAGAGAAAGGAGCAACTATTAACAAATCATGTTTTTGAGATGGAACTTAATAGTCAAAGAGGAGGGAAATACTAGAATGGCATGCTAAAGCCACAAAGCCTCTTGGCTCCATGCACCAACTCATCTATACTCTTGTATAGATAGGTTAGAGCACAGTTGCCTTAATCATATGAAGCCACTAAGTCTAGATCTCTCAGAGGCATTAAAAAGCTCAAGTCTATAGACCTGCAGTGTTTGCAAAGAGAGTGGTGCCTAGTAAGTAAACCAGGAATGCACACATTACCTTATCAATCTGACGAGGTGTGGTAGCTGCCTCAACTCTAGTATAGGTATAAAATCTCTTGATGGAATTGAGCTTCACTGTATGGCCCTTTCATATTTGGGACTATTACCAAGCAGACGTTTAATAAAAGTGAGATGATTTAGAGAAAGGCGATGAAGACTTGCATTAAAAGTAAAAGAATCTCTTATGTAAGCAATACCAGTGATAGCGATAAAGGCAATTGGATAAAGTGTAAACTCCTCGAAAGGAAGGTGGAATGTGTGAGTAGTATGAGACCATCTCTCCATTAAAGTATGTAGAGGCTGGTAGTTTGTATGCCCATATTGCATCGCAAGTGCGAGAATGAAATTAAAAAATTTAGGATCATGAATACGAGTCTTCATACCATCCGTGAGCTCATCATACCAAATGCGAGCACCACTAAAGTTCCCACCACCCTTGAAGGTGTGGCATCGAGCTATAAAAAAAAAACAGGGAGTTGAATTACCATTTTATGTGAATGAGGTCTTTTTTATTTAGAATTCTATCAATAAAGTGCTCCATTAAATAGGTGTCGCCTTTTAGCTAAGAGGTAATCACCTCTCTGTAAGCACCTAGATGCGAAGAGGCGACCGCCTCTTTGTGATGAAGTGATTGCCAGATCAAAGTGGTGATCGTTCCATGCCTTTTTGTGTTAGTGATCTGATAGAATGATTCAATTTTTGCAATTTTATTCAATTAAATTAGATTTCTTTCAGTTAAAATGATAAACATGCATCTATAAATAATAACCTGATGTTATTTAATATTATTTACAGGAAAAATTAAAGAAATCGAGTACTAACCTCTCCTATAGCCATTCCGTAGATATGAGATTGCACATCTATAAAAAGGGGGTTTTTATCTCCAATGCTGAGCTTGAAACTACGTAAGGGGTGTACTAAGGGAGCCACTAGGTCCCATGTAGGTAAATTCAGGGTTCATGCGGCATCCATAGTGATAAAGGATTTGAAAGTGAAAGAAAAGAAACGAAAGAAAAAAGAGAATTTGAAAGTAAAAGTGAAAGTGACTTTGAAAGGGGGCAAAAGAATTTATAGGTCAAAGCATAAGGGTAAAAGAGGAAGATTTATTGAAAAGAAAAGAAAGGAGGAGGGTGAAGCCTATTTGATGAAAAATAAGGTGGCCCACTATAAATATATTCCCCAGCAAAGTGAAAAAAATTATTTCACTTCTTAGGTGTACCCCAAAATTGATGTTAGAGAATTAAAGATATTTTGATCAAAGCATTAACAGCAAGGAGTATCTAGTCAAGTTTGAATCCCCAAAGTGCGCATCACAATGGATGCCTAATCGGATTTGAATCCCTAAAGTACGTGTCACAAATGATGTCTGGTTGAGTTTGAATCCCCAAAGTGCATCTTCATTTAAGGAGTGACCAGTCGGGTTTAAATCCCTGAAGTTCACATTTTAAGATAGTGTCTGGTCAGGTTTAAATCTCCAAAGTGCACGGTGCAGGAAGCATATGATCGAGTTTAAATCTTCGGAGTGCATGTTGCAAGAAGCATATAGTAGAGTTTGAATCCTTGAAGTGCACATTGCAAAGAATGTCTGGTTGAGTTTGAATCCCTGAAGTGCATCTTCTTTTACTGAGTGACTTCTCAAGCCAGGAAAACTTGGGAATCACGCCAAACTATAATGAGTAACTGATCGGGCTAGGAAAACTCAAGGAATACAGTTGCATTTTCATCTTCTTTTACTGAGTGACTTCTCAAGCTAGGAAAACCCGGGAAACATGCCAAACTATAATGAGTAACTGATCAGGCCAGGAAAACCTGAGGAACACAGTTACATTTTTATCTTCTTTTACTGAGTGACTTCTCGAGCCAGAAAAACTTAGGAATCATGCGAAACTATAATGAGTGGTTGATTGAGCCAGAAAAACTCGAGGATCACGATCATATTTTCATCTGTCTTCTACTGAGTGACGTCTCAAACCAGAAAAACTCGAGAATCACACCAAACTACAATGAGCGGCTGATAAGGCCAGAAAAACTTAAGAATCACGGTCATGTTTTCATTTTCTTCTACGGAGTGACTTCTCAAGCTAGGAAAACTTGAGAATTATGCCAAACTATAATGAGTGGTTGATTGGGCTAGAAAAACTCGAGGATCACAGTTATATTTTGAGTAAAAGTTTGACCTCTCATGTTTGAATTCCTGAGGCTGATAACCTGAGTAAAGCTCGAAGGTCAGGTATGTCATTCTTATCCTTTAATACTTTCGTGTCTATGTTGCTTTTTCAAAAAATTGATTTCCAAAAATTCAATTTTTTGAAAAACCATGAGGGTAAATTGTGGACACCTTTAATTTGATCTGCCACAACAAAAGCCTAATGATGAGAAAGTATGAGTTTTGAATGCAAGGGAAGCCCAAAACTTCTTTAAAATAGTCTTTAAGCCCAAACACCAAGCCTTTAAGCCTAAACACTAAGCCTCTAAGCCTAAAATATCAAACTCAAGCCCAAAATACTAAATTCAAGCCCAAACCCCAATCCTAAGCCCATGGCCTTTTGGCCCAAAGGCTTAAACCTGGCCTAGGTAAAGAGGTGTTGCTTCTTCATTTTGGACGTCGGTGAGGCGACGCCTCTTTACATCCACCCTCTATAGCATTAAATGCCATTAATAGCAGTAGTTGAGACCTAATTGCCTTTGATTTGAGGCTTTTTTTTATGTAAAAAAAGAAAAAAGAAGGGAGAAAAGGAGAAAAAAAGCATGGAGAATGATAAAAAGGATGGGGAGAGGGTGAGAGTGAGTTTCTTAGGAATTAAAAGAGGAAAAAAGGGAAGAGGCTTAAAATGAAGAGTGTGGGCAAAGGAGAAAGGACTTTTAGTCTGAGAGAGGTTGGTTGCTGGACTTTGAGTCTTTAGAAAAATAAGAGAAAATAGAGAGAAAAGAAAAGAGAAGAAAAGAAGAGAAGAAGAAAGATAAGAAGGGGATTTTGGAGTTAAAAGACTTGGTTTTCTTAAAAAGGAAGAGGGCTCTCTTGCATTCAAACCAAAAAATCAAGTTCTGAGGGCTTAGTTAGGCGTATCAACTCGTCCAAACTAGTGAGAATTCCCATTTTCAAGCTTTAAGTTCTTTATTTCATTTAAAGCTTTTGATTTATTACTCTCTTACTTGTTTTCTTGGATTTTATTGTTTGTTTAAGGTGATATGGAAGCATGAATATGTGAAATATTGAGTATTGGTTATTGATATTTGTGCATTTATATCAGTCTTTACTTGTTTGTCTTAATTTTGAAGTTTCTTAGAAGTTAAGAAATGTAGTCTGCTGTAAGGTCTTACAATTTTGCTTTGGTTTTTAATGCTTGTTTTGTATATTTGGCATGATTCCCATGTTTGTCTTGTTATATATATTGATTTTATACATAATTACTATGTTGCTTAATATTATTATTGTACAATATTATATATTATTTGTGGACTATTTTGTGATTTTATTTCTATTTCCTATAAATCGTACTTGTTAGTTAGTTTATGAATAATATTGTTATTTTGTGAGAAAGGACTAATTTGTGTTTATTATATGGATTGTTTGGTGATTTTTAATCATCAAATAGTTAGCCCATTAATTAGTCCTTAAGAGATTTTATTTGTATAATTAATTAGTTTATTTTTTGTTTATTTCTGGTTTATTTTATATTTCTTTGAATAAAGTATTATAATCTTTAATCTCTTCCCCATTCATTTGGAATGTATGATTGTAAATTATAATTATTTGTTTTATTTATATCGAATGTCAAGTTATAAGCATGAAAATAGGATTAATGTGCAAACTCAAACTAAAATATAAAATTGGAAATTATTGCAATCCACATTAAAATAAGAAAATAATTTAATAATTAAAGGTAATAAAATACAAAACACATAGGAAGCCAAATGCAAGATTGAGTGAACAATTCAAAAGTCCATACCTAGTTTCTGAATTCGATATCTAATCATGACTTCTTGTAACATCTGTGGAATCTAGTTATTGTATAATATGTCTTGATTTTTATATGGGTGGCGACTCCATCTTCATTTTGAACCACAAGCCTATTTTGTATTTTTTAGTGGGCTCTGAGCTCACACAGTACCGTGGTAGTCAAATATTTGGTTGCGTGCTTAACCCGTCCGCCTACAATATATTTCATAATTTTGTTGTTGTTGTTATTGAAAACAAAAATATTAAAGACTAGATAATTTTTCGTTTAATTTTTATATTCTAAATATTTATTCTAAAAACTGATAAGTTTTAAAATTAAAAAAGTGTTATTTAGAATATAAAATAAAAATTATTTAAAATATACAAATTAAATGACCAAGAAAGAAAGAGACTCCAGAAAAATAGATGGAAGCTTGTCTTTAGTTTTCTTTAGAGGGTCACAATGAGCTTTTATTTATAATATGAATTCCCAACAATTCACTTGACTCGTTGAGTGAATTGTGATGCACATATGTATGGGACAAGATTCTACCCATATCTCACACATGCAACAATTTACTGCGCCAGCCTTTCTCTTTCCCATGCTTATAAATTAATTGCAGCAGCCATTAACCAAGTTAATACCTATTTATCTGTAAAAAAAAAAATCTAATTAATTAATAATTTATTTTAAATAATATTTTCTTCATAATCTCAACTTGAAACTAATAAAATAAAAAAATTTATTCATTAAAATTATAAAAAATTGTCTAAATATCAATATGATTAATAGTAATTAATTAAAAGTATATCTTTAAAAATGAGTAAATTTTTTTTACTCATATTAATTACTGAAGATTATGGGTAATTATTAGTTTAATTAGCTTATTTTTTATATTCTAAATAATAATAAATTAAAAAAATGAAAAAATATTTGTTATTTAGATAATTTTAATATTAAAATTCTGTACGTTTAAAAATATATATATTAAATAATTTTAAAATTAATTATATACGTTTAAACTATAATTCGATTTTGAATTTAAAATATACAAATGTTTGCCAACCCCTTGGTTCACATGTATTCCACTTCTTGAACGTACAACAACGCCACAACATTCTCATCCAGCTCTTTAATGGATATATGTTTCAACATGTATTCCCTTTTGCAGCAACTGCTCTTGTTCACATGTATTCGATTTTTTTGACTAAGAAAAAGGCATTATGATGGAATAAATCAAAGAATAATACATAAATGAACTAAAAGACTAAAACTGAAAAGGAAAAAAAGAAAGCTAAAACTGAAAAGTAAAAAAATAAAATTGAAAAAAAAAACATAAGGACTGAATCGCTAACGAAATTAAAATAGTCATATGGGTCATGCGATAATATTTCTTTAAACTAACTTGATTTTGTCATGTAACCCGCACTTCTCAACATTATTTTAGGAATTTTTATAAAAATACCACTTTTTTGGATTTCATTTTCAACAAAATATTTACTTTTTTAAAAAATAATTACACGTGTATCCATTTTTCTAAAAAATTTTCATGCATACTCGTTTTTTCCTGTCAGCTCCGTTCTTGTTTTTTTTTTTTTTTTTCTCTTTCCGCTGTCCTTGTGCAACTTTTTTTTTGTCCTTCCTTACATGAATTACGAAAATCTTCTCCCTCTCCCTTTCTCCTTCTTCCACCTTCTTCTTCTTCATTCATCATCATCATCTTCTTCTTCTTCTTCTTCTTCAATTTTTTGCATGCTTCTATAAGCTCAGGGAATCAACTAATAGTCATTGTAACTCAAATCTGATTCAAATTTGCTTAATCCTTTTTTGCATCTTCTTCTTCGATTCCTTGTGTCTTTTTCTGATTTTATTCAGGTTTAAACAACAACAAAAATGGATACCCAGTTCAGCTTCTCACACTTTCAACTCTCTTTCCGCTATCAAACCCTACATTTTGTCTCAGCACAAGCCAATTTTTCTTGGCTAGCTCTGCAGCCTTATTTCTGTCTTCTCTCTGTCCTAAATTGTACCTAGAATTAGTCAATTCTCTTCAAATATTGGTAAAATTGATGCCTTTAGATTGAGGAACGAGGGGCTTGTGCTTGCTGCCCTTTTTGTAGCTAAATTGATTGCTACTTATGGGCAGCATTCACTTTTGTGGCAGGCAGCCCTTATGCTGGTTATGAGATTAGGGTTCATGTTTTTGGAAGGGTTTTGCAAAGGGAATTAGGGTTTTTTGAAGGACGAAATGGGGATATTGCTTATAGGATTACTGCCGAGGCTGTTGATGTTTCTGATACCCTTTGTGCTCTTCTCAACGTGAGTTCCATTATTTGTGGTAATTGATAAAGTATCGTTCTACGGCTGCATATAATTATTTTAGAATCCAATTTATGCTCAAAATGGTTGTTTTGTGTATATTAGTGCAGAAACTACCAAATTAACGTTTAAATGCACACCGAAGTAACATCTCTATTGTAATAATTACTTGAGTATGAATTTGTTTATATGATTTCTGTAATAGATATGTATGATGCTTCTAACTAACGTGGCCATGGATAGATGGTAGCACACAAGCTTGTACAAATATTGAATTCCATCTTTAAATTTAAGTAGCTTTTTTTTTTTTTCCATAGGTTTCTTCTGCAGAAAGCTCCTTTTAATTGGAAACGGAATGAAATCCTAAAGGTTCATACAATCTTTGAGAAACAGTAGCCATTCTGCATAAATAAATGTTTTACTGTATTTTCATGTGGGATAGTAATGAAGTTTCTGCGTGTATGGCTCCTTTAATTTCTTTCGTTCCAAGTGAAACCGATGCAAAATTCTACTGTACAACAATTAGATGGCTGTGTAAAAATGTATTAGTTGTCTGACTTGATGTGAAATAATTTTTTCTTTTCATTCATTTCATGAGTATGGGGGGCCATACTAATTCGTTGTATTCACTCAGATTGCAATGATGATGTATGATGAATGGCAGAGGACACGAGCCCAAGTTTTTGTACATGCACTGAATGAAAGGTGGTGAAATAAAGCCTTAGGTTTTTAGTTGCTTCTTGCTATTAAGAAAGCTAATAACATGGTGAAGGATTGTTAAATGTAGGGAAAGATTAGTTATTATTATTATTTTTATGACCTGAATAAGTATTTGACACTCAAAAAAAAAAAAAGAAAATCTAAAAGTAAGAAGTGTATCTGAAATTAAAAATAATATCTCAAACTTATAAAAATAGTATCTGAATATGATAATTTCAATAAGTATCTATTGTTAGAAAAATTATCAAAAAAATAGTTGACCTTAAGTAATAAATTTCAAATATAATCGTATTCAATTAATTAAAATAAATGAATAAATAAAAATAATCGATACATGCATATCAATTAATTTGAATACAAGTGCCAATCTTTTTTCAAATGCATGAACTTGAAAAATATATTTCATTTATTTCTATTTTATTATTTATATGTTTTAGTTTATTTTTTGTGTATAAAATGAATAAAATAATATCAGCCTAATATATATATATATATATATATATATATATATATATATATATATATATATATATATATATATATATATATATATATATATATATTTCAAAACATTTTTCTAGGATATTTGAAAAATTTAATAATTTATTAAAACTAACATGAGTGTTATAATTTAAATATCATAATTATGATCTTTGAAATATAGCACAACACCTATATATATATATATATATATATATATATATATATATATATATATATATATATCCAAAATAAAAACTAAAAACAAAAAAAACTAAGAATAAAAAATAAAAAAGGAAAAATAAAACAATTTTAAAAAATAAGGATAACATAAAATAATAAAAAAATTAAAAAATAAAAATAAATAAATAAGAAGGAAATTAAAAAATAAATATAAGAATAAAAGAAAAATGAAAAAATAAGGATAATAGAGAATAAAAAATATAATTAATAAAAAATAAAAATAAGAAAATAAAAAAAGAGAAAAAAATAAACAAATAAAATAAAATAAAGAAACAAAAAAAGAAAAAATTAAAAAAAAATGCAAAAATAATGGTGAAAATAAAAAATAACAAAAAAATAAAAAGGAATAAAAATAAGATAACAAAGAAAAAGAAAAAATAAAATGGGGAGAAAAAAAAAGGATAATAGAGAAAAAAATAAAAAAAAGGATAAAATAAAAATAAAAAAGGGGGAGAGAAAATAAGAAAAACGATGAAGGAATAAAGATAATACAAAAGGAGATGAAAATGAAAAAAATTAAAAAAAAAAAGATATACTTTTGAAAATAAAATAGGCACTCATGAATTAATGAAAAAGAGAGGATTTTGCTGAAAACTGAAATTCAAAACATGGACACTTTTATAATTTTTTTTATTGTCTTCATCTTTTTTAACGTTAATCAATTCAATTGCATTGTTTTTTTTTTAAACCAACAACTTCAATTTAAATGTATATTTTTTTTTACTCTTTCTTTATTCAAATGAATAATTATGAATTAAATATTGTTAACTGTTATAACATCAAGTAATAAAAAAAATTCTCCCTTTTATGTTTTTAGAGAATAAGGATTTTTATTTTTTTCATTATTAATAATAACATTAAAGTCATAAATCAAATTTTAACTTTTATTAGTATTAATGATAAAAATAACAATTTTTTTGATATATTTCATAATTTTTTATTATTTTTTGTAGTTATTTTTTATATTTTTAACAAAAATTACAGTTGTTGATATTTGTTAATTTTTTCATTATTAATAATAAAATTAAGGTCATAAATAGAATTTTTACTTTTATCAATATCAATAATAAAAATAATAATTTATTTCATATATTTTATAATTTATTTGTTGTTTTTATTAAAAAAATAATTATTGAATATTTTAGGTAAATTTTGGTTTAATTAGTTTAATTTCTAAATTCTAAATAATTATAAAAAAATAATTATTGAAAATTATGGGTAATTTTTAGTTTAATTAGCTTAATTTTCATATTCTAAATAATAGTAAAATTTCAAAATTGTTATTTAGAATATAAAATTAAAATTATTTAAAGTATATAAATTAAATAAATACAAACAATAAACTTGAATTAAAAAAAGACTTCAAAAATAATAAATATGTAAAAAATTACAGAAAAAAATGAAAAAAAAAAGTGAAAAACGCTGAGTTAATGAAATGAAAACATGGATAAAAAACAAGACAAAAGTGAAAACTGCAAAAAAGAAAGAAACGGATCAAGCCGCGGATGTGGTCAAAGTGACCATCACATGAAATTTCCTTATTTTGATACTGAATCAGCAATATTGCCGGGGCTAAACCAGAGAAATTTGGTTAGGCTTGTTGGTTATTGTGATGAATATGAAGAGAAGCTTCTCGCATTCGAGGACATGGGGACATGGGGGGTACACCTCTATATGACTTACTGCACGACAATAATAATAATAATATAAAGGAAATCTCATTTTTACTTCTCAAGCAGAAATTACTTTGATAATGTTTAATCTCCCTAATATTAATAGTGCTGCCAACTCCTGAAAAATGAGGATAAAGATCGCATTAGGAGCTGCAAGAGGAATTCAATACCTTCACGTTTTTGCAGTTCCACCTATAATTTATAGTGTTGACAAGAATTGGACAATAAGAGTTTCAGTTTCAGGTTCCTGAGTTAGAACACAATTACGAAGTGTCCCTAACAGAGACAGTAATAGGAACACTTGGATACTTTGACCCTGCATACCTTAGAGGCAGTGCAATAACCGCAAAATCTGATTTATATGGTATTTTTTTTCTTTTTTTTTTTAAGGATGATATGTATAGTCTTGGTGTAGTGTTTCTAGAACTTTTAACTGGGAAGCCGCCAATTTGTAGAGGCGACAATGATGCAGAAATTATGCCAGACAGACTAGTGGATTATGCAAGGCGTAAAATAATGGCCAATGAGTTGATGGAGCTGTTAGAAACCAGAGTTGTTTTTTATTAAAATCTTCTTCATTGTATGTACATACAAAATTGCTGATATGCCAATGTATAGCTATAAAATTTACTGTCTGAGCAACGATTATACTGTAACCATACTAATAAGAAGTCCAATAATTTTTTTTTTTTTAAAGGCATGGACAGAGTTCAAACCCCAAACTTGAGAAACTCTGTTTAGCAATTATGCCATTTGCACCACTTAGTGCTGGCAAGTCCACAAATTCTTGGGTAAAATGGACCAAGACAGGAATCAATTAGTCCAATGTTGAGTAGACAAATGATAAAAATTTCTTCTATCACGGGTCAGTAAGCTAGTGACTTTCAGAATCTTGATCATTTCCATCGTTGATCTTGCTTACAAAACAAAGAGTTTCTTGGATGATTATAGGATTAATACCTTGGTTTTATTACCCATATCCCAGTATCAAAATTTTTGGAACATTTTCTAACAATGTCGGATTAGTTTGTGTCCTTTATGGGTCCATCAGACTCTATCTAAATTAATCGTGATCTTTATAGCTATTATACCAGAAGTAATTAAAAAAGAAATTTTGACATAGATTAGTTTAATTATGGTTGATGACATTACCTGAACCTGAAGTTATTTCAGGATCATGATACTAGTGCTATACAAATGGAATCATGGTACTAAATCCTTGAATCGGTATGGCAGAACTAGTTTCAACTTGAAACTTCTTCATGTAGGTAGCATATGGACCAAGGTGACCCTTTTGTTTGAAAGTTTAATCTCTAGTAAGTTTCACAGAACTTTGTACCGAGAGTTCCTAGAAACATTGATGTTGTCCTTCTACATTTTCTGATGAAAATAGAAAGAAAGGTTTTATGTTTTTCTTCCTAATTTCAGATTTTCAGGGCTTTTGATGACATTTGTTGATATGAATGGAATAGTTTATGCAATTTCCAATGTATTTTCTTAATTTCATACTAGTAGTTACATCAACTTCAAATCTTTTAAAATTTATAAGACTTAAATTTGAAATTTTATTTAAAGAAATTTAAACTTCTCAGTAATATTCTAGAATGTATTTATAATGTGAATATGGTAAATTGTTTTTTTATAAGCATGGTCAAGGTTAACATTTGGCCTAATATATAGGGTAAGTACAAGAAAAATACAAACTCTAATGCCGATAAAGAAATAGTCAAGTGGTACTCCTCTCCAACTGTATTCTCTAGTGTACAGTTTGATTTGTCATTGTCTATTTTAAAAAATGCCTGCTCCCTATTATATAATTCATCAAAATTTATATAATATGATATCATTATTAAAAAAATCTAGAATAACTACAATTAATTTTTTTTATAAGACTTATCGTTCATACACTATCATCCAAACAATTGCTGACTGGATGAGGCCATGAACATGCTTATTAATACACACGACAAAATCATAATATTAGTCCATGAAAACGGTAAGTTTATGCCATGTGGAGCTAGGCTGACAAAAATCATAATAGTTTTTTACTACTATATTGTATGGCTGTCTCTTCTTCCTTATTTGAAAACAGGTGGAATTTTTTGGGTTATTTCAATAAATTAGTAAGAGTATGGTTGAATCCATCCATATAGACGTTGATCATGAAACTACTATATATATATATATATATATATATATATATATATATATATATATATATATATATATATATTAGACTAGGCTTTTCAGTTGTACTTCAAGCTGTATATATACCTCTGTTAAACATTCAATAAATAATACAATTCCTTTTCATATCATACTCTGTTATATATATATATAACAGAGTATGATATGAAAAGGAATTGTATTATTTATATAATGTTTAACAGAGGTATATATACAGCTTGAAGTACAACTGAAAAGCCTAGTCTAAAGGAATTCAGTACAACTGAAGATCCTAGTCTAAATGAAGTCAGCTAACAAATTCTATACAAAAGAGTTTGAAAAGATTTGATAAAGATGTTCCTTGATTATAGGAATGATATACAACAGTTATGCCACCTAAAGATAGACGTTGGCTACAAACTCTAATCTTGTCACGAAATAGATGAAATTGAGAGTGAGGTAAAGCTTTTGTCAAAGCATCATCAAACTAATCTATAGAAGAAACAAGGGTGACACGCAGAGCTTCATTTTGAACCAAATCACGAATAAAGTGAAAATCTATAGCAACATGCTTCATACGAGAATGAACAATATGATTAGAACAAAGTTGTGTAGCTCTAACATTATCATAACAAATCACTGAACATTGAGGTAATTGAATGTGTAATTCAGTTAGTAAAGAGCAGACCCAGCGAAGTTCAGCAGCGGTGTTGGCAACAGACCGATACTAATCCTCAGTAGAAGAGCGTGCAACTATTCTTTACTTCTTTGAACACCAAGATATTGGATTCTTGACCAAATAAATAACATAAGCTCCAATAGATGTGAGATAATCTTTGTTTCCTCCCCAATCTGAATCACAAAAAGCATGTAAATTAATAGTAGAATTACAAAACAAATGAATACCATTCGAAATAGTTCTAAGCAAATAATGCAAAAGGCATTTTACACAGGCCCAATGCTCAGTTATTGGCATGTGCATGTATTGAGATAAGTAGTTGATTATAAATGCAACATCCGGCCGAGTAATGAGCAAGTATTGGTGATTGCCCACAAGAGCTCGATATTCTGAAGCATTAGTGACCGCAGTATAAGAATTATGCATGAGAATGTTGTTGACAGCAAGAGGTGTTTAAACTGTCTTGGCCTCAAGCATTTTGGCCTAGGCAAGCAATTCTAGAATGTACCAACGTTGAGAAAAAAGAATCCCTTATGGTGTAGATGCCTAAAAAATAAGACAAGAATCCTAGATCCTTTAGAGAGAATTTCTTTGCAAGAGTAGCAGTAAAATCATTTATTACCGAAACATCACTTTTAGTAATAATCAAATCATCAACTTAAACAATGAGATAAATAACATGAGCAGTATTTTTATAAACAAAATATGTGTCTACAATTGAGTTTTGAAAGCCAACTTAAACAAGATAGTTATATAGTTCTCGGTACTAGACCTGACGAGCTTGCTTGAGACCTACATGGCCTTTTTGAGCTTGCATATATGGTAAGATCTATCATGATTAATAAATCCTAAAGGCTGAGTCATATACATATCTTCAAACAGAGCGCCTTGTAAAAAAGCATTGTTGATGTCCAACTGTCTCATTTTCAACCCATTCATTATCACAATGCTTAAGATAAGTCTAACTATAGTTGGCTTCATGATAGGACTGAAGGTGCCATGATAGTCCACTCATGGATGTTGATTGAACCCTTTAGCTAACTGTAGTTAGCTTTGCACCTGTCAACAGAGCCATTAGAGTTTCTTTTAGTATGAAATATCCATTTGCGTCCAATAAGATTGTGGCTAGTTTCAAGTGGAACTAGTTCCTAAGTTCCATTGGTAATCAGAGCATTAAATTCATTTGCTATAGCTTTGCACCACTGGGAATTTTTAAGATCTTGAGAAACTATTAATGGTTCAAGACCATGAAGAGTAGAGAGTTGAGTGTGAAAGTTCATCTTTTGAAGTGGCTTTTGAATATTATGTTTTGATATGGTGATCATGGTATGTGTGGTTGTGTTAGAGGGGTTTTGGTTACAAGAGATGATATAGGTACGGGGTTTATTAGTTTTTGTGAGACTTCCACTAGAGATGTCATATTAAGAGGTTGAGGAGATAATGACATTATGGTGAGAGGTGGCGGTATCCAAGTGGAAATTGTATTAGAGATAGACTAAGACTTTTGAGTAGTTATACTTTTAAAAGGAAAAATTGACTCAACAAACCTTACATGCCTATAAACAAAAATCTTAGAAATGTGTGGGTTAAGACATTAATAGGCACTTTGAGAGAGAGAGTAACCAATGAAAATGATGGCTTAGAATTGGATTCTAACTTATTATATGTGTATAGTCTTAGCCAAGGATAATATAGACAACTGAAAATTTTGAGTTTTGAAAAATTAAGAGACTAATTAAATTTTTTTTCATATGGTGAGCTGAGATTTAGAGTGGGCATTGGCATACGATTGATTAAGTACACAGTAGTGGCATAAGCATATGGCCAATATTTGAGTGGTAGAGAAGCATGTGATAATAAGGCAAGACCTATCTCAACTATGCGATGATGGATACGTTCAGTTAAACCATTATGTTCAAGTGAATGGGGTGGTATAGTATGGTGAGAAATACCATGAGAAAAAAGAAAAATAAACATGGATACATAATCTTCTCTATTATTAGAGTATAAAATTTTAATGGTACAATTAAAGTGTTTCTCTACGATGGTTTGAAATCTTATGAAGACTTGTTTGACATCAGATTTGTGTTTGAGTGGATCAAGCTAAATATACCATGTATAATGGTCCATAAAAATGACATAATACTTGTAACCATCAATAGAGAAAATTGGAGATGTCTATACATTAGAATATATGATTTCAAGAGGATGATATGAAGTGACAATAGAGTGTGAAAAAGAAAGTTTGTGACTTTTATTGCATAAGCAGGCATTACATTCAATAGTAGGTGAAAAAGAGGAAGACAAACTCAAGTTATTATTAGAAAGAATATGCTTTAAATAGACATTGATGGATGGCCTAATCGATTGTGCCAATTGGACATTGATGCCTTAACATTGGAGAATGCAAGAATGGGTTTAGATTTTAGCTACTCATAGACACCATCTTTAGCTTGGCCTTTCAGCAGTGGTACCCCTGTATTGAGTTCTTTCATAAGAAAAGAATCAGGTAAGAATTCAATACTAGTATTATTTTTATTATTAAATTGATAAACTGAAATCAAGTTTCTTTTCATGTTAGGAACACAAAGAACATCTTGTAAATGAAAGGTTTTGTGAGGAGTGGAAAGAGTTGATGAACCAATATGTGTTATGGAGAGCTCCGAGCCATCACCTATCATCATATTATCATTGCCATGATAAGGTTGGTTGATGACTTGGAGGCATAGTTTGCTTTGGGCTGCTATGGAGAATTAAGATTGGTTGAAGTGGTTGTAGCTTGTAAGAAGGATATTGCTTGGCTGTATGCCTCTAGATTCGGCAAAGTTGACAAAACCCCAGATATGGATGTTGGGGACGCTATCCAGAATTTTGACCAGTGTGGCAAAAAGGATTATGGCTGGGATTTTTGTTGATGATTCGCAACTTTAAGTTAGTGCGAGTAGATACATTTTTCATAATTGGGAAAGGTGTTTCCCATTTGTGATTGAGTAGAGATGCTTCAAAAGTAAGCAATTTTTTATATTATTCTTCAAAAGCAATGGGAGTGTCCCTTGCTTGCATTGTCTATACTAATTCCTTGTAGTCCTCACCAAGAGCTTCAAGAATTTTGTCTATCAAATCTTCATTGTCAAACAGCGAGCCAAGAATAGCTAATTCATCAGTTCATGCTTTCACTTTCTATAGAAAATGATTGATTCTGACCCTTTAGTCAATTGTTTGAGTTGATTTTTGGCTTGCTTAATACGTCCTCTTGAAGGAGTGGCATAGGTTTTAGCTGGAGTGTCCTAAGAAACTTTAGCAATTTTAGAATTTGTAACAAAAGGAATTAAGGTTGGCATGATAGCACCAACGATAGCATTAAGGATCAGTTGATCTTATCAAACCCAAAGAGTGTGAGCTAGATTGCTACAAGTGTTATTTTTTTTTGTGATGGTAGGGGTGGATATGGTTTTAAACCATCAATAAAACCTTAAAGGTCATAACCATTGAAGAGAGTTTCAAACTGCAGTTTCCAGGATAAATAATTTATGGTGGTGAGTTTCACAGGTGTTTGGGCAGCAACATTGATTATGATTAGTGAATTTTGAGGATCATTGGTATTATAAATAGTTGGGTTTGAGTTTGTGTTGTTAGCAGTCATGATGGAGAGAAAAAAAGGAAGAATAAGAGGAAGAAAAGAGGAAAAAAATAATAAAGAGCTTATTGCTCTAATATCATAATAGAGTATGATATGAAAAGGAATTGAATTATTTATTGAATATTTAACAGAGGTATATATACATCCTAAAGTACAACTGAAAAGCCTAGTCTGAAGGAATTCAGTACAATTAAAGATTCTAGTCTAAAGGAAGTCAGCTGACAAATTCTATACAAAAGAGTTTGAAAATATTTGATACAGATGTTCCTTGATTGTAGGAACCATATACAATTGTTATATATATATATATATATATATATATATATATATATATATATATATATATATATATATATATATATATATATATATATATATATATATATATATATATATATATATATATATATATATATGTGTGTGTGTGTGTGTGTGTGTGTGTGTGTGTGTGTGTGTGTTCTCATAAAAATACAAAAAATCTAAGACATGTTTTTTGATATAAGAAACTAAGACATTTAACACATAAGTTAAAGCCATTACTAAATTAAATTTAAGAAACGAAAGTGTTCAATTTTATCGCATGAGATGTAAATGTAATGAAGATTTAAATTTGGAAAGGTAAACATAACTCTTTTCTTATCATTACTACTATATATTTTGTCTTGACCGTGTGAATGTAGTTGGTGTTGGGAAATATAGAGTCTACGCAGTGGAATAATATCTACAGAGACAAAATAAAATTACTATAGAAATAAACAAATAAAAATGATACTAATATTTTACGTGATTCATCTTTAATATTGGGTTACATCCATGAATAAAATCTAAAAATATCTTTAACTATAAAATGGTAGGTATAAGAGAAGATATCTCTAAGTTAACAGTAGAGTATACCTCACCAAAATAGTGGTATTCAAGGTATTTCTTAAAAACTCCAAAATAATACCTCACCAAAATAGTAGTACTCAAGGAATTTCTCAAAAACTTCAAAATAATTTCCTTTAAGAAAAATTTCGCAAACTCTTAAAAATCTCTTACCATCGTCAAAGCAAAAACTACTTTAGTTTTTTCCTCACAACCTTACGCCTCTCATTTTTTCTTTTTCTTGTGGCTTTTCTTACTTTACCATGGCAAATTTTTCGGATTTACACTTGTCGGAAGCAAATTTTCTAAATTTGTCTTATTTTTTTGCCTTCCTTTTTTTAATAATTATGGGCTCCATTTAGGAAGGATCCACTACAGTTGGTATTCAGCATCTTAGAACTTTCATTTGAAGCTTCCTAGAATGATGTAGTTGATATTAAATAATGATAATCAAACCGTGTGGAGAAGGTCACCAAAGCAATAACAATATATATTGCTTGATTAAGTATTCTAAATTCTAAGCATTATTCATTGCATCCAATCTCATTCTGTAACTAAATTGTAAAGATAAAATTAGTTGCTTTTAGGCTTTTGGTTCTTTTGAAAAATCAACAATCTTTCAAGACATATATATGGACGAATCCTTCCTTATAAACGTTGATGAAGATAATTATGACAACGATGAGATGCAGGGCAATAACAAAAGAATCTTCAACGAGAAGGTTAACACTAGATTAGAATTTGAGTTACTTTTTTAAAGATATTCAGCTGATATTGCTTCATTTGAAATAGGTTTTTTGTCTGGAACAAGTCATTTTGGTAGCAAATTCATCTTATAGCTTCCGTCAGCAGTTTTTGATCATCTATCCTCTATACACAAGCCTCAATATGCACTACTCAATATTTCAATGTCTTTTATAGTCTTGATCATTTGTGTTTTTGATCTTTCTCTAAAGGGTCGATAAAAAGGAGTTAAATTGATGATTAAGGGGTTAACACCTTGGTTTTATTACCCATATCCGAATCATGAACCTTTTGGCACTTTTACTGACATTGTTTGACTAATTTATGTTGTGTTACAATGTGGTTTTGCATCAGTAGCATATGTGATAACTCCAAATTGATATTTTGCTTGTGGAACCTGCATGGACGATGAGAACGGGTAAAGGGGCGGCGGGATTTCCCCCATAAACACTCTGAAGCTTAAGTCAGTAACAGTATGAGGAAAAATATAATAAAGTAAATAGACATAATAGAGTAGAGAATAAAGGAGCAAAGGATGATTGCTTGTGATGATGAGGTGATGGAAGGATGAAATGATGTCTTGGTGATGTTGTATGATGAGAACATGAATGACATGAGATGTTATGAGATGTATTTATAGGAGAAGATATTTCTCAAACCTTTTAGGAATATGATTCCTTAGTCTTGTAGGATTGCCCTATTTAGTAGAGGAGGAGACTTCCTTTGTAGAGTAGTCTTCCTAATTGAAATAGACTTCCTTATTGAGCTTTCTTCTTATTCAAGTAATCCTCCTCTTTAGGGGAATATATCCCTTATTATAATAGGATACTAATATGGGTTATCAAGAGTCCCCCCTGAAAGTCTATTAGAATATTTATGTCCGATGTATCCGAGTCTATAAGATGATGGATAATGTCATTGTATTTGCCTGGAGAGAGAGACTGCTTGAGTAACTGCAACTAATATGGAAGGGTGAGCTGAGGTGGCCAGCCTCAGTCACAAGAATAGATAAAGCTCGGTATCGAGTCTTGAAATCATCATATAAGAATATTGTTTGAAGTGCCAGCTGGACTTGAGTACACAAAACCTGCAATAAAAATGCTTTGAGGGAAAATATTAACCCATCAGTGTGGAAACAACATGACGGAACCAGTCGTCACTAGAGTTTTGATGCTCGGTGCAAGGACATGAGGCTTACGAGCTCGGAACCTCAATACTATAGAAGTGACCTAAGGGTGCCAGCTTCAGTTGCTGGACTTAGATTCTTTGAGGCTTAGATGCTCAGTGCAAGGACACAAGGCTTACATGCTCGAAATCTCAGTACTATAGAAGCGACCTGAGGGTGCCAGCTTCAGTCACTGGACTTAATCTTGGTGCATTAAAAGTGTGACCCAAGTGTTGTATAGTCTCAGTGCATTAGAAGCGCGGTCTGAGTGCCGTATGATGCTACTTGGTTTATGAACTTTAGTAACTCTTTTGATGGTAGCTGCTTAGTCAAAATAATGATTGATGTTGAGTCTGAACAATATTGCTGCAGATGTTTGATTTTCTAAGCATTTGTTATTGGTAGTATTTTTACAAAAGGTAGGATATTAGGATCCTACTAGTGAGTCTGAGCCCTTTCAATCTGAGTTCCCTAATATGAGATAGTAATTTAGTGAGGGTGTTTGAAATTATGATGAAAGGTGGGTTTTAAAGGACCAAATTTGGGTTTGCCTAATCTGAATTATGAGATGAGCATTTGTAATTTAGGTGAAGGGTCAATGTTGCACCGCTTCTAAAATAGAGGATAGTGTCTGATACTGGCTAGGATATCTTGGAATTGCCTTTGATTTATCTGGCTATGTGGCGGATATACTTGACTCCATTCTTGAATTTCTCTTATCGGATATTCTCTGAAATTTCAAAGATCTAAGGTAAAGTAAGATTTACCAGAGTGCTGTTTGATCTAGCTTTGAGCGGGAACCACCATTTATTATATGAACATGCATGAGTGGTTGTTCGCCTTAGAGTTACCTGGCAATATGTCTAATGTCTTTTGACAAACTTTGCGTGTTGATGTCAAGTGAGATGAACAGAGTGTCCGATTGTTTGGATTGATGGGTGCTTAAAGTAGCATATTCAATAAATACATTTTCCTTATCTGGAGTAATAGACAAAAGAACAATAGTTTTGGGATTGTATAATAGATCTCATTTGATGGTCAGTCCTTGTGTAATAAATATATCAATTGTAATTGATGTAGGTATTGCATGAATAATAATCATGTATATATGAATGAGCATCTATGTGTAGATGTGTAAGCACGCTTATGTGATGAGCTATGAATATTAATATAAGAATAAATAAGATAAATAAAAAAAATAATATCAAGAGAAACTAAAGAAACTTATCTCCTGATGTATTCTTGTCCCGCCTTCGAATTCATGAATATTTATGTTCATCGTTTACTTTAATTATTGCTTGAATGACCTTATCTTTGAAGATACTGCCTGAGTTTGTGTGTATCCAATTGCATGAAAATATATTGCTCTGCAATTAACATCTTATTGTAGTGCTCGTCTCCTTTCTCAATAGACGAATATCTATGTTCGTTGTTGTTCAGTGGTTGTGGATGTATTTAAAGGTCTCTCTATTATTTGTGGTGTTGATGTAATTTGACTATCCAAGAACGTCTATGTCATTGTTTGAGTTTTGAGTATGTTATACTCCTTGGCACTATATTGAATATTGTTGAGTTTCAGATGCAAATCTTTCTAGATTCAATGCTTGAGGCTTGCTTGGATATCCATTTTTGTAATAACAGAGACTTGGATGCTCAAGAATTGATAGGTTTTAATACCATGGTTTAAACTTTGGATGTTCAGACTTGAATGCTTGGACTCTTTAATGCTCGGACTTGGATATCCGGACTCTTTAATGCTCGGACTTGGATGCCCGGAATCTTTGATGCTCGGACTTGGATGTCCAGAATCTTTGATGCTTGGACTTGGATGCCCGGACTCTTCCATCCTTGCTTGCTGCTCAGAGTCTAAGTATCCATGAAATCAACGCTTGGCAGTAGATGCTTAGATTTCCAAGGCTTTAGTGGACGGTACTCTTATTGTTCGCATGCTCGATGAATGGACATCAACATTCAATCTCAACTTTGTAAGGCTTTATGTAGTGTTCATCAGACGATGATAATGATAATCTTCAGTATTAAGAAGCCCAGAGCTCAATGGAAGCCCGGAGCTTAATAGGTACTTGTATCTTACACATCGAAATGAATCCTGACCATAAATGACAGATATGATGTTTTAGCATAACCAAGTACCTGAGTGCTTGTTCTGGGTGTCCGACAGTCTCCACATTTTAGTACTTGAAATCTTGGTGCTTTGAAGCTTAATACTCATAAGCACGGTGCTTCAAAGTTTAGTTTATGCCTTGCTGTTTCTATGACTGGTGACGAGGTCGATGCTCAGAGCTTGGTGGATGTTCGGATATCCAAGACTTTAGTGCTCAGAGTGGCTTGCCTTTGGTGTCCTTTTTTATACATAGCTTTCCGATTCTTATCACCCACTAGTTCTTCACATCAGCTCTCAGAGACAACTTGCTCACTTCAATTAAGTGTTTTGAGGGATCCTGTAGGCTAAAGCTTCAATGAATGCTTGATGTTCGGAGCTCAATGCTTTGGTGAGTACTCTGTAATCAAAACTTTGTTTCTGACTCAAGAACACTTCTTGTTCAAGGCCTTATTTTGTCTTTATCAAATTTCTTTTTTTCTTTTTGGTTTTGTCGAAAATCTAATTTTTGTATCTTCCTTGCGTTATAGCTTATGAATGGTTAAAAAAGATGGTCGTACTAACCACTCAAAATTCTCCATGGATGATGTGATTGGGCCATGAAAATTAATCAGGGGATGCCAAAATCATGTGCCTTCAAGACTGCAGCTAACCATAAATCTTGAGGGTGCCAGAGTCAACTAAACTTATAAATAATAGTGTTTGTGTCTTACTGTATTAGGATATTTATCTCAAATTGAAAGCGAGGCTGTTGAGCTTTTACTCAGAGTCCGAGCACTTGTAAAGTTAATTCTTAATACTTGGCGCTCAGTTCTTCGTGTTTGAAGGGCACTCGATGCTCGGAGCCTGATGGTAGATGCTCATTATTTAAAACTCGATGCTTGATGGGTATTACACGTTAGGTGCTCAGAGCACGATGACCGGCAGACATATTTAAATCTTTGGAATGCTTCAATGTTCAGAGCCTATGTTTAGAGCTTTTATGAAGGTAGTCAATCATCTCTTGAGCTGTTCTTGATCGATAGACATGTTGTCACTAATGGTTGTACTGAGATCTTCATGCTCGTCAATGGGGGTAGATGGACAAATCTTTAAGACTTTGCTATGTTGATGACATGCATGTTGTAATGGTGACAAATTGAATAAGATACTTATAAAACAAGTAAGCTTGTCTCGTCCTAAATATTGGTTTAACAGAATAATAGAATTTTGAAGCTAGGTTACAATAAGCAATAATAATCCAAAATTGAATTTAGTTTATCCCCACAAACGGCACCACTTGATAACTCTAAATTGATATTTTCCTTAAATATTTTCCTTAAATTGATGGTTGTCCTAAATATTGCGGAACCTTCATGGACGAGGAGAACGGGTAAAAGGGCGGTGGGGTTTCCTCCATAAACACTCCGAATCTTAAGTCAGTAACGGTATAAGGAAAAATATAATAAAGCAAATAGACATAATAGAGTAGAGAATAAAGAATAAAGGAGAAAAGGATGATTGCTTATGATAATGAGGTGATGGAAGGATGGAATGATGTCTTGGTGATGTTGTATAATGAGAACATAAATGACATGAGATGTATTTATAGGAGAAGATATTGCTCAAACCTTTTAGGAATATGATTCCTTAGTCTTGTAGGATTGCCCTATTTAGTAGAGGAGGAGACTTCCTTTGTAGAGTAGTCTTCCTAATTGAAATAGACTTTCTTATTGAGCTTTCTTCTTATTCAAGTAATCCTCCTCTTTAGGGGAATATATCCCTTATTATAATAGGATACTAATATGGGTTATCAATATGCCTTCTTGTCTCGACAAGCTGATAATCCTGTTAAAATAAATGTTTGTCCTTTGGTATTTTCCTTTATTCTACTGTACTCTAGATTTTCAGGAAATTATCCTGACATGAGGCTATCAAGAATGTTGAAACCCAGAAACAGTCTGAATATAGAAAGTTATAGCCAATTAAAAAAAATTGCATTCCAAGTGCATTGTAAACCCAGACATCTTTGGACACATTGATTCTGACATCTTTAAACAAATTGAGTATGACATCTTTCAACAAATTGAATATACATTTTTGTCATAACCTGAAATCTATTCCAGAAGAGTTGGGGAACTTGACCTATCTTAATTCCTTGGAGATATTATTTTGTGGTAATTTGAGATATTTTCTGAAAGAAATTTTAGGCAGCCTCACTGGATTGAAGAGATTAAGTGTCGGCTTTTTCTCGAAAGAATTGGTTGATTTATCTTATCTGAATTCAATTTAAAACACCAATACTCTTGAAGAATTAAAGGTATGGGGGGAATCATAAAAAGAATAGTATCAAGTCACTGTTTGAGCAACTTCCACGCCTCTTCCTCACCAGACTGCACCCAGGATTCTTAGTTGTGATGAAAGCTTCATCGTAAGATTTTGATGTACGTTAATTTAATTTTAGTTTTTAGATGTTTATTTTAGAATTTTTATTTTGATTTTATTAGAACTATATTAAAATTTATTTAATTTTTAATTAGAATTTCATTTTTCTTTACATCTGTATCGATTGGCATTTTATGATTTTAGGTTCAATTATCTCGCTCATAGCGTTGTAATTGTTGGAGGAAAAAAATTGTATTTTATGTTCCATCTTAAAATGGGTGTAAATTTGTAAAGATTTTTAGTTTAAAAGTTATCAACCTCTAAGAGCTAGTCCGGTTCGAATGTAAAGTTGAGACCAAGTCAAAGATTGGAGATTCGAAGCACTTAAGCCAAGAGTTGCTTTTACTCCTTTTTTTTTTAAAAAAAAAAGTTTTTTTATTGTATTCTATGTTTAGTAGCTAGTTAGTGTTTAACATTAAACACTCAAATAATTTTTATTAAACTCTCTTAAACACTCTTACACATTTAAAAGTTTTGCTTCCTTACACTTTTTTTTTCTTTGATACATAAACCTCTTTGCAATAGGCCTTATTTATACTACTAGATAATCAATATAAACTATTCAAATAAACAAATAAAATTAAATCCTAACCATACACTTACAACTCACACCCACTAACAACTAATCAACTAATAATTTCTCACATTAACTAATTTTAATAATTAATCACGTTCATTGTTCTTGCATGCACCTAACTTAGTTATTCATCAACCATTTATTTGTGGTCTTATTAAACAATTATAAACATTGAGTTTGGGCTAAAAGACTTGTTGGGCTAAAACAAGTTTATAATCCAACACTCCCCTTTAAACTTGTTTTATAATGCCAAGTGTGTTTCTCAATTTGACAATGTCTTCTTTCTTCAATGACTTGGTGAAGATGTCTACAATTTAATCTTGAGACTTCATATATTCCAATTTCACATCTTACTTCATAATTCGTTCTCTTATATAATGATATCGAGTATTGATGTCTTTGCTCCGATCATGATACACTGAATTCTTGGCTAAAGCTATTGTTGACTTGTTGTCGACACAAATCTCTGTTGGTTCCACTAGTGACATGTTCAATTCCTTTAACAAATTCTAGAGCCAAATTGCATGACTAACACACGTTGTAGTAGTAACATACTCAGCTTCATATGTTGAGAGAATGCCAATTGATTGCTTCTATGACATCCAAGTGAAAGCAATGTCTCCTAAGAAAAATACAAAACCAGTTGTGCTTTTTCGATCATTATTATCTTCGGCCCAATCACTGTCACTATATCCAATGAGCTTATAGTAATTAGAAACTGAATAATATAAGCCAAAATCTATTGTACCTTTAAGGTAGCAAAGAATTCTCTTTGTAGCCTTGAAATGAGTGGTTGTTGGATTCTCTATGTAACAACTCACAAGTCCTGTTACGTAGAGAATGTTGGGCCTTGTACAAGTTAGATATCGTAAACATTTAACTAAACTCTTAAAAAATGTTGGATCAACCTTTTCTGCTTCATTGTCTTTGAACAACTTGATTCCACACTTCATTGGTGTGCTTATTTGTTGCAATCATCCATCTTGAATTTCTTAAGGATCTCCTTTGTGTAACTTTCTTACGAGAAGAAAATCCCATTTTCCTTTTGCTTGACTTCAATACTGAGGTAGGATGCCATCAATCTAATATCTGTCATCTCGAACTCTTTTGTCATTGACTTTTTAAAATCTTCAAACATGTTTAGATTATTTTCAGTGAAGATTAAATCATCCACATACAAGCAAACGATCAAAACATCTCCATCTTTGATTTTGAAAAGAGAGAGCATGTTCATAGGGACATTTGGTGAAACCATTCTCTTAGAATTACTTATCAATTCAATTGTTTCATGCTCTTGGTGTTTGCTTTAATTCATAGAGAGTCTTCTTCAACCTCAGAACTTTGGTTTCTTGTCCTTTGACTTCACAGCTTGGTGGTTGCTGAATGTAGACTTCCTCTTCAAGAACTTCATTTAGAAAGGCAGACTTTACATCTATCTGGTGAATCTTCCACCTATTTTGACATGCTAAAGAAATAATCAGTCTCACAATCTCTAAGTGTGCAACATGAGCAAATACCTCACTATAGTCAAATCCAGCTTTCTGATTGTGGCCTTTGGCAACTAGCCATACTTTGTGCTTTTTGACCTCTCTTTTAGTATTTTTCTTTATTTTGTAAGTCCATTTGACACCAATTGGCTTGTGTCCCCTTGGAAAAGCAATGAGTTTCCATTTGTCATTGTAAGCACCCAATTTTAGGATGACTTGAGTTTGGATGTGATAGAAGACCTAATGATGGAAATTGACTGTGAAATTAGGTTTATTGGATCTGATTTATTGGTTTTGAACTAAAATGTAAATTATTTTTAGGATTTATTTTTAAATTTTATATATTATTATTATTTATAAATTTTCAAAAAATAAAAAGAGAAAATTGGAAAAATAAAAAGAAAAAAAGAATTTTTTTTAAAAAGATGAAAATTTGCCAAAATGGCCTAAAGAAAAATAAAAAAAAAAAAGGGATAGGCCAACGTTGGCCCAAATGGCCAAAACAAATTTGGCAACCAAAAGGCCATTCAATTCAAAATTTTGGTTAAAGTGGCGTGAAGGCCACTTTTGGCCAACACGCTGATTTTTGTTTTTTGTTTTTTTTTTTTTTTATTATTTTGTTTATTTCTTTCTTTATTTATCTAGTTGTTTAATTTGTTAGGATTAGATTAGATTAGATTAGATATTATTTTTATTATCTTATTTTTTTAAAATAAGGGGATTTTCTTTTCACAGGGGAGGCTCCTAGGGTTTTATTTTATTTTTCTTTATTTTTCTGATTTTTAGCCTTGAGCCAAAAAAAATGCAATCTTTTCTCTTTTATTTTTTCATGTACGTTTCTTTAGTTTTTTGTCAAAAAAAATCATATCAAATAAACTAAAACCATAGACAAACACAACAAAAGTTAGAGACTTTCATCAATGGTAATTATCCTTTTGAGGAAAATTAATATTGCATCTCATTCTCAAATTTTCTTTTCTTTCTTTTTTTTTTATTTTGATTATGTTTTCATATTTAATTTTGTTTATTACTATTATTTTTAATCATTCATTGACTATTTTTTTATTTTCCTGATGGATTTGGTGACATAAATACTATGAATAACAAAATTAATGTATAACCTATGAAGGTATATGAAATGCCATGGATATGCCCATATATCATTTGAACATAGATTAGGGTTTTAATTTAATTTAATTTATTTTTATTTTTTCTATGTTGTTTTTTTATTGATTTATATTTTTATTATGGGCATGTATTTATTATTTTATTTATTTTTATAGTAGGTTGTAATAGTCCCAATAGTGGGAAATAGTAAATATTCTTTAATTTTTTGCACTATTAAAATTAATTAATAAATTGGGTTAATTTGATAAACTCTAATTAAAATCAATGGAGATAGTATGTTAATTTAAGTTACATATTAATTACATATTAATTAGGGTTTTTTAGAAGAAATAATTTAATTGATTGTTTGATCTTTTTTATTTAATTGTTTTTATATTTTTTTTTTATATTTTTGGGCTTATTTGTTTATTTCTATAAGTTTTGGGCTCCAAGCCCATGTTAGACTCTAACCTATTTAATTAATAGTTTTTTTTTAAATTGGATTTAGGTTTAATTAATTTTAAAGTTAATTTAGACCTAGGCTCATTTTTAGTTTAATTAAAATTTAATTTAGACTTTAGCTCAGCCCATTAATTTCATTTCTTTTTAAAACAAATAGACTTAGACCTATTTTTTCATTTAAATTAAAATCAGGTTAGAATTAGGCCCACTAATTAATTCCATTCTTTAAATTTGTAGACTATAGGCCAATTTTTAGTTAAAATTAAAATAAATAGACTTAAACTCATTTATTAACATGTAGGTCCACATTTAATTTATTTAACTTGTCAATAAAAATGTAGAATTAGCTAACGTTAAAATAAAATAAATATAGTTTAGACCTAGGGACGATTCACTTCGTATGCTTTTTTTACATGCAATTTTATGACTAGTTTGCGTTAGGGCTAGATGGATGTTTAATTAGGGTTTCATAAAATTGTGTGTAAATAGAGAATAAGATAGTAATTCATAAAGTAATTCAAAATGAACGTAAGACTGAAAGAAGTTAGTATTTCATTCCCATAATCTCTTGGTTGTGGTGCTAGCTTTCTTTTAAAGAATCGAGTACCACCAAAACGATTTGTCCCAATTATTACCCTGGGTGGCGACTCCTCATCTTCACGCCATGTCTTTGTGATAATGGCTAGTGTTTTCTCTAGGGCCCTGAGCCCAAATAGTGTCACAGTTGCTAAAATCTTGGATGCACGCTAAACCCCATCGTCTGCAGTCATTCTTTTTAATGGCTTTGATTTCATCATCCATTTCATTTATCCATTTTTCATCTTGCGCAGCTTCTTGGAAGTTCACTAGTTCATAATCAGCAAAAAGGCAAAAAAGAGTGAGATTCTCTTGTCGATCAGTCACTTCATAGAGATCTTCAAGACTTCTTATGCGTTCTTCATTTCTTTCAGCTAAGAAAGATGACAGTGAATTTCCTTCATCATTTCTTATTGGTGAATTAGGTGGTGTTCTATGCTCTTGCTGAGGTTCACCGAGTGGCTCCAATGTTTGCTCTGTTTCATCAAACTAAGGAAAGAAGTTGAATTCATCTGTGGAAGAGTTGAACTACCATTCACCTTCTTCATCAAAAATCACATCTTGGTTGATCACGAACTTCTTATTATTTGGATTATATAGTTTGTACCCTTTTGAATTAGTAGAATAGCTAATGAAGATGTGTCTTTCACTTTTGTCATCAAGTTTGGTTCTTCTTTCATCTAGTATATGAACATGGGCTACACTTATAAATACTCTAAGGTGAGAAATTCTAGGCTTTCTTTCATTCCAAACTTCTTGTGGTGTTTTTCCCTAAACACTTATTGTTGGAGATTGGTTGGGCCAATAGATTGCTGTAGTTACTGCTTCAGCCTAAAATTCTTTCGACAAATGTTTTCTTTTATGCATGTTTTGTGCCATATCAAGGATAGTTCTATTTTTTCTTTCTGTAATGCCATTTTATTGTGGAGATCTTGAAATAATGCAAAATGTCAAATGCCATTTGTTGCGCAAAAATCTTGGAATTGCTTTGAAGTGAATTCTCCTCCTCGATCTGATCCCAATGCTTTGATCTTTCTACCACTCTCATTCTTCACAGTAGCTTTAAATATCTTGAATGCTTCAAAGAATTTCAAAAAATATACCTAAGTTTTTCTAGAAAAATCATCAATAAAAAGAAGAAAATAGTTATTTTTACTGAGAGAGCTTGGAGTAATTAGCCCACGCACATTAGTATGAATGAGCTTTAATGGCTTCTTGGCTCTTGAGTATCCTTGGGAAAGCTATTTATGAATTGCTTTCCAAGTAAACACCTTTCATAAAACTGATATGGATGTTTGATGCAAGGTAGTCCTCTCACCATTCTCTTCTTCGATAATAGTTCCAAGCTTCTAAAGTTAAGGTTCCCAAATCAAAGATGTCGTAACAATGATGTATCTTTATAACAAACTTTAAAACACTTTGCAACATCATTTTAAATATTCAAAGGAAAGAATATATTCTTTAACATTTTTACTTTGTCTATTAAATCTCCTTTGCCATTTTTTTTATAAAAAGACTATAATATTTTATGTAAAAAACATAGCCTTTTTCTAAGACTTGACCTATACTCAAAATGTTGCATGTCATATCAGGCACATAATAGACATATGAAATTAATTGATGACTACTATTTTTAGCACAAATAAGGATGTTACCTCTTCCTTTTACTGATACTTCTGAATCATCACCAAAGGAAACATTACCAAGTTCCACGAACATTCTTCTTTTTCCACACATATGATTGCTTGTACCGGTATTAAAGTACCAAGTATTTATTTGATCTCCAACATTATCTCTACAGGCTAGTAGAACTACCTTCTCCTCGAACTTTATTTCTACATAGTTAGTCTTTTCTTCAACCTTATTGCTGAGAGCTCTGTATTCTGATGCATAATGCCCATAATTCTATAAATTATAACATTGAACTTAGGATTTATTATACCTTGACTTTGGATTACCTCTCCCATGACTTTTTATAGAACTTTCACCTTTCTTATAGTTATTGAAGTTACTATTGTAAGAACTCCAACCTCGTCAATGACCATGGCTTCCACCTTGTCCACAACTTTTTCCTCTGCCTTAGCCACATTGATTTCTTTCATTGCCTTGGCTTTCATGCATATCCTTGAGCTATAGTTTAAGAAGTTGCTCAATGATTCCTTGCTGCTTCTTGTGCTTCTCTTCTTAGGCTTGTAATAAGTCTAGAAGCTGCTCAATCTTTATTTCTTCTAAGTCTTTAGTCTCTTCTATATTTACAACAATATGCTCAAACTTTGGGTTTAATAAGAGAAGTAAATTTTCCATTATTATCACATCTTCTAGCTTTTTACCATTTCTTTTTAGCTGATAAGAAAAAGCCAAAACTTTAGAAAAATAATCAAACGCAGACTCACCACCTTTCATGTGCAGAGATTCAAACTCTCTCTGAAGTTTGAAGATGCACCTTCTTCACTTTTTCTTCTCCTTTATATAATGTTTGCAGCTTCCCCCATTCTTTTTTAGCAAAGGTTGTATCTGAAATTTTCTCAAAATTGTCATCATCTAGGGCTTGATAGATCAGAAAAAGAGCCTTCTTGTCTTTTTTTCTTTAATCTTTTAAACTATCATATTTGGACAGGGATAGTGATTGTAAGCACCCAATTTCGGGATGCAATTGTGCACAATTGCTACGTAAGCCCCTATGATGAAATTTATTCAAAAATTGAACTTGGTTGTTGATTTTTTGGACTTTAAGGACTATATTGCAACATTTTTTAGGATTTGATTGCAAATAAGTCATTTTTTCAAGGGTCTTTTGGTAATTAAAAGTTAAAAAAAAAAAAATTTTTTTGGATCGGCATTGGTGCAATGTTAACTGGCATTACACAATGCCGATCAACATTAGACAATGTTGATCGGCATTGCACAGTATCGATGCACAATAATTCCTTTTTTTGCGTATTTTTCCTTATTTTTATCGATTTTTTCAGTGTTTTAATTGGTTGAAAAATTCAAATTTTATCTGATAAAGTTTTTTTTTTTAAAAAAAAATGCAGAAGATTTTTTTTTTTTAAATCAAAACAAACACTATCTTATTTGATCAGATAGGTCTATTCCTCCTTTGGAGGAAGTTCAGTAGGCGCAGACTTTGCATTTAAAAACAGAGTCTGCATGTGTGAGAAGGGAGGCAGGGTTGAAGGTTTTTTTTGGCCAAAGGATTTTTTACAGACAAAAAAAATGCTTTGATTTATTTTGTTCTTTAAAAAAAGCCCTAGTTTTTGCAGTTCATTTGAGGAAGACGATACAACGATTTTTAGTCTCAGTCCATAAATAAATCAACACTGAGTCAATTTCATCGGTGAAAATCCTAATTTGAGGGGCCAAAAAGGGGTATATGCACAACATTCATTTTTTCTTTCCTCTCTTCTATGATTTTTATTCATTCCGTTAATTGTTTTATTATTTAATTTCACTACTAATTTGATTGCTTTTTTTTGTTTTTTTTGTTTTTGATGTCCGTATGTGGATTGAGGAGGAGGATACCGCCTGTGTTTAATCGAACAGAAGATCCATGGAATGTCATGGATGAACCTGTACTGTTTTAATAATAGTTCTTAGGATTTTAATTTTTATTCTGCATTTTGGTATCCTGTGTAGTTTATTTTTAATTCATGGGTGTATAATTATTTAATTTTAATTTTGTACGTAGTTTGTAATAGCCCCAGTAGTGGGAATAGTGAAAGATTTAAATTTCTGTGTTTTAAAATTGATTAGTCATTAGGTTCAATTAGGTAATAAATCAATTAAAATTAATGGTGGCTTTAGTTAAAATAGGGTTTGCATGCAATTAATTTAGGGTTTTTTTAGAAAATCACTGTAATGTTTGTTTGATCTATTTTTTTGTGTTTTATTTATTTTGGGCTTATTTTTTTTATATTTTTAGGCCCCAAGCTCACGTTTAGGTCTAACCCACTTAATAAATAGGCTTAAAAATGGTTTAGGACTTTAAATAATTAAAATCAACTTAGACCCATTAGGTTAATTAGATTTTAGGCCTGTTTAGTTAATTAAAATTGTTTAGAATTAGCTCAGTCCATTTAATTGCATTTCTTTTAAAATAAATAGACCTAGACCCACATTTCTTTTAAAATAAACAAAGTTAGACTTAGGCCCACTATTTTAATTTTTTTCTTTAAAATTGAATAGACTTAAGTCCATATCTTAGAAAGACTAAAAAATAGATTTAGCCTTATTAATTAATAAAATGTAGGCCCACTTTTATTCTATTTCACTTGTAAATAAAATGTAGATTTAGCTAACTTATTTAATAAAGTTAACATAGTTTAGACTTAGGGACAATGTGATCTTGAGTGCTTTTTTACTTGTAATTTTATTGACTTGTTGCCTTTTTGGGTAGATGGATGTTAATTAGGGTTTAATAAAATTGCATGTAATTAGAGGATGAAATAATCATTTATAAAATTATTCTAAATGAACACGAGACTAAGAGAAGTTAGTATTCGGTATCCAGAATCTCCTGGTTATGGTGCTAATTTTCTATTAGAGAATCGAGTACCACCAATCAAATTATCCCAATTATTACCCTGGGTGGTGACTCCTCATCTCCACGCCATGTCTTTGTGACAGTGGTTAGTGTGTTCTCTAAGGCCCTGAGCCTAAACAGTATTGCGATTTCTAAAATCTTAGACGCGCGCTAAACCCCGTCGTCTACAGTGGCGACTCCACTAGGGATAAGAGATACTGATTCTACTTGTGTTCTTTAGAATTGTTTTATTGATTATTATTTCATTCTTGCATTCATTCTGTATGTCCCTACTAAACCGATGGCATTGGTTTATGATTCCATGATTCCACTAGCTGCATGGAGTTGTAGATTGGCTAACCATCACTCTTAGCCTTAACTCGGTTCAAGAGAGATTACTAGGCTTATCTGACCAGAGTCTGTAACCCAAGCCCCTAAGGGGGGCAATCTTCTCTCGAGTTGGTAAAGGATGTTGGGCCCCTCTGACCTTGGCCTGTAACTCAAAGTCCATATTGCAGTGCATCTTACTAAGGGAACCTTAACTTTTCATCGGACTCTAACCACATATAATGGCATAGTTACTTCCCTTAGGATCTTCACCCAAAGTGCTTGTTTGTTTGAATTACCATGAGGTATTTCTATTTATAAAAGCCCAAGCCTATACCTTTGAAGCTCATTCAAGCTAATAAGGATTAGGCTAGACCTTTATATATAGAAACGTTGCTTCTGTGCTTTATCTTTTAAGAGAGATTTGGCATGTGCGTTAGTTTTTAATATCCCCTGTTGATATGAAGGCCAAGACCAAAAATCCTAGGAAAAGAAACTCATAATTGAACACGTGTGTGGGAGAAATAAGGTTGGAAGGCGTATGCTTGTATGTTGCCTATTGATTACTTCTTGATACTTGCTATTTGCTAAGTGCTTGCTTACTACTTGTTGCATAGCACCTGCATCATGCATACATGCATATATACAGTCCATGCATCATACTAATACCTTATTTTGCAGCCATCATAGATTCATTTGGGTCTTCTCATATTTGGGGACGAAGAGGTGGTAGATTGACCATAGTTGATTTAAGTCCGAAGTCCATAGCTCAAAGCATTCTTCACAAACTAGAGAGACTAGAGGGGAGTCCAATTAACCCATTATTCCTAGAAGCTGAACCAGCTCAGACTGAACAGACTGAAATGGAACAAAAACTAGAGATGTGGACCTTAGAGGACATTAAGGGAGCTTTGATGGATGACAGTGGAGCTATGATGCAAGATGAGCTGAGACAAGCTTTAGCTGGACTATTTCAACCTATTGTTGGACAACCACCTGCTACTGTTATTGAACAACCACCTGCTGTTGTTATTGAACAACCACCAGCTGCTACTATTGAATAGCCACTTATTGTAGGAGCTCCAACTGTTGCTCCTCCACCTACTGCTAATAATGCTGGGGGGCAACCTACTCCTAAAAATGTGCCTAGTACTGATGTGAGAATGGAAGACGTTGAAAACTATATGGTAGAAAAGGCGAAGAGAGAATCACTTGAATTGGTTCAATACCTTGAGTCTAAGCAGATGTAAGCACTGACTCAGAAAATGTCCAAGATGGAAGAGCTGATTAGAGGACAAGGAATGGGATATTCTTTTGACTTTGATGACATGCTGCAAATGGAAGGAGATAAGCTGCCTGAAAAATTCAAAATGCCTCAACTATAAAAGTTTGATGGGAGAGGAGATCCAAGGATTCATTTGAGTCAATACACCACAACCATGAGCACTACTAAAGCACCATTGTTAGTAGTTGCTAGGCTGTTTATGTTATCCCTGGAAGGAATGGCTGTAAACTGGTACCATGGGTTAGAAAAATCTGTTAGGGCTGACTGAAAAGCACTATGTACTACATTCTTGAAATAATATGATTAAAACACTCGATTGGAAGTGTCAATTAGGGATTTGGAGTTGACTAAGCAAAAACCAAATGAGTCCTTTTCTTATTTCTTAACTCGTTTCATGAATAAAGCAGGGATGATGAAAAACAAGCTTGTTGAGAAGGATCAAGTTAGAATGATAGTTCGTAATGTGTCACCTAATTTGGTCGAGAGGCTACAGATGATGAATCCCAAAACCTTTGTGGATTTGTATGATGATGGGTTACAAGTTGAGGAAATTGAGAGTGAGAAAAAGAAAACTGCTAGAGGCATAGGAACTTGAAACTACCCAACTGGGGGCATACAATAATGAAGTACTAGCCGAGTTATAGAGGTGCGTGCAGTTCAGCAACCCCGAAGGTTCTCCAACTTTAACCAACCACTCTCCAAAGTCCTAGAGAGGCTAATCCAAAAAGGAAAACTCAGACCTTTAACCTTTTCTAAGCCAAACCCAAATATCCCTGATTTTGACCCCAACAGTTTCTGTAAATTTCACCAAGCTGCTGGCCATCCTACAGACAATTGTATCCGCCTAAAACATGAGATCCAAAACCTGATAGACTTTGAAAAAATCACCGACCCTGAAAAATCCAACTCTAACCCAAACACCAGAAACAACCCTTTCCCAAACTACCAAAATGTTCCACCACCAACCACCATGATGATCAACTCAGGGGTTAACGAAGAAGAAGTGTTAAGCTCTTTTAAGGACCTCAACCTTATACTCAATAGAGAACCTTTTAGATAGTCATAGAGAGGAGTAGAAGACTTATTGGGCCAGCCCTTAGGCAAGTTTAATTACAGAGTATTCTACTCAAAACCACCCTCTACAAATATCCCTATTGAATCAATTGAGCCCTCAGGTTAGGGAGATGAGTTTGATGATAACCCAGTAAAAGAAGAGCCTAAAATTCCTGAGCAGTCACTAAGAGGAGTTGAAGATCTGTTGGGACAACCTTCGGGCAAATTCGATTACAGAGTGTTATATTCTAAACCCACTTCTACTGATATCTCCATTGAATCAATTGTGCCAACAGGATGGGGTGATGAGTTTGAAGAAGATGAATTCTTAACCCCATAAATGTCCCAAAAAGAGGTGGAAGAGCTGTTAAGCCAATATACGGACAAGCTAAGGGAGTTGAAAGGAAAAGAAACATGCACAATGGAAGTGTGGAAGGATGGGAAAAAAGACCGAACCATTGGAGTTATTAACATCTGGTATAACTCTGATGAGGAAAGCCTAGGCGATTTCGATGTTTGGAGTGATGATCCTAAAGTGAATCATGTCACTAAAAGTGGGAAGAATTATAAAGTAGCTGAAAAGAAAATAGAAGGTGTAATAGAAAGAGAAGATGCAGAAGATCCAGAAGTAGAGGAAGAACAAAAGGAGGATATGATTTTAGAACAATTCAAGAAGGCTAAAGCGAGTGTGAGCATCTGGGAATTACTGATGCATTCGGGTAGTCACAAAGGGCTCTGGTTAAAGCTTTGTCGAATATGAGCATTGAAATGGCAGTTATGCTTGAGGCTATGGTAGCAAAGGTAATAGAAAAGAAACATGGGCTGATAACATTCTCAGATGATGACTTGCCTTTTAAGGGAAGAAACCATCACAAGGCATTATTTATCCAACTGAAGTAAAAGGGAAGAGAACCAACTTTGTAATGGTGGATGATGGTTCAGCTATAAATATATGCCCACTAAAAATCCTACCCAATTTAGGTCTAAAAGTAGATGACTTGACGACTTCAAACCTCATAATCAGAGCCTATGATGACAGCACTAGGAATGTGGAGGGAACATTTCAGGCTTTGGCCAAAACAGGGCCTGTAAAGTCAACTGTTGAATTTACTGTACTGGACATCCCTGTTACCTATGCCCTGCTATTGGGAAGGCCATGGTTTCATACCCTATGAGGAGTGCCTACAACAGTGTACCAAAAAATAAAATTCCCTCATGAAGGAGATATCGTGACAATAGAAGCTGGAACCAATGCAGCTGTGGCAGCCATACTTGATAAATAGAAACAAGTGGGTGCACCCCCTGGTTTCCAGATTGCTGGGATATTTGATGGGACTGAAATGGATCCAAGAGTAGCAAAAATGATAGAGAACATGAATTACTGGTTTGGACGAGGATTGGGGAAGAATGAACAAGGAGAATTCCCAAGATTTAAAAATCAAGATAACACAATAGGATTAGGTTTTACAGGGGAAGCAAAGCCAAAAGGTAGAAGGGCAAGGAAGAGATTCAATGCAGAAAAGAGGAAGCTTTATGCAAAAGTTGGTCCTTTGAGTCAGAACTTCATTAGGTCAGGGGAAGGCAAATACTATCTGAGAGCTAAGGAATCAATCAGTGTTGCTGGAGCAGATGTCCCTAGGTTTGAGATCTTCAAGGAGCAGATTGTGGAGAATCTAATGAAGGACAACAAAAAGGAAGTGATGAAGCTGGGAGCTGAGAGGATGGGTAGTACTGCTGTTAAAGAGTTGTTATGTCAAACCACCTCAAGGACAACCATAATGAGACTCAGCATCGCTAGCATCTAGAATAGGTAATAAAATTTCTCATTATCTCATTGAATAAAATTTTATTTTCTAGTGATCGATGATATAAATTCTAACCATGTTTACTTATGTAATGTACATTTTGATAGTTCTGTGCATTATAATTTAGATCAGTATGTTTGACATAAATTCAATTCAATTAGATTCATTTAGCATGGGCACAAATGCAAATTTAAAGAACATCCATATATCACATAATGTAACTTTTGAAGATAGGAAATGTGAGAAAAATAAAAAAGAAAAAAGAAAAAATAAAGAATATAGAGAGAGAAAAAAAAGAGAAAGAAAAAAATAGTACGGTAAAAATTAGAGAGGAAAATTCATGATTGACTGATAACAAGAGTTATATCATGTGATATAATGGATGTTCTAATTTTTGCCCTAATGAATGATTAAAATTGAATTTTAATTTTTGTTCAAACATCGCATATTGGTCTTTATCATACTGTTTAAGTATCTGAATAGAAAAAAAATACATGATGAAAGCTAAATCATAGCTATGAGATTACTATTTTAGTTACATTTTCTTTTTGCCACCTCTTTTGTAATTTTCCTTGTAAGCCTAACATCTTTTTATACCTTAAGAATTCAGGTGGCTCAATAACTTGCTTTTCGATCCATACATTGTAACTATCAATTATTGCATCAGCATCAAGCCTCATATTCTACTCCAGAATTCTTCGAAGTGCAAGTCCAATTAATTTCATCTTCCAGAATTTGCTTCAATTAGTTCGCCCACTCTTATGCATCTTCAATACATGAGATTGTAGCTAATAAGGTTAGTAAGACAAAGGGCCAACAACAATAAATGACCAAACTGAGTCTCTTGTGCACATGAAGAAAGTGATTGCTAGGATGAATTCAAAACGAAGATAGGGGTAAAATGTAACTTCGGGACAAGTTAGGGGCAAAATGGTAAAAATAGTAGAACTTCAAAGTTAGTGAAAATGATCTCAGGGTAGAAAGGAGTATACTGCAAGCATACAGATATAACAGTTATCATACAGCAGAAGCAGTAACAAAAAGAAAAGTTCAATAGTTCATCAGTCAATCATGAGCTCCAGTGTAAAGCCATGGACCCCACTCACTGGCTTGGTTATTTGTCCGATAGACTATATCAGAAGATCAAACATCAAAAGCACCAACAATGAAGCATCAAGTGCTCGAACCTATAAGTTATTGATGAGGCACCTCGTTCTCACACTCCAAGCTGCGAACATAGCTTCGCCCCAAATAGAAGACCTATTAGGATCATGCATACACTTGCATACTTTCTTTGCATAATAAAGTCTTTGAGCCTAGTCAAGATTGTCTAAACACTTTGCCACTAACATTCAAGATTAGTGTTGTAAAAGTGCAGGAAAGTAGTCAGAGTATTCACATGTAAGCATCTGAAAGTAAAATAGGAGGAGCAACATTACCAAAAAGCATCATCCTGGTAATCTCAAAGAGGGTGTGGAATATGGTAGTAAAAAAGTCCAACATGTCAGCGATACATATGCTCGGCCTTAAAAAGGGAAGAATGCACTCAAAACTTGAGATGAATGCACTCTGAAAAATTCTTTGATTATGAAATAAAAAACCTCTAACTCCCAAATCTTTTCTTTTGCAGTGAAACATTAGGAAGAGGAATGATGGAGCTCTCTACCATAGCATTAACAGAAGAAAGCCACAACTTTGATTGCAGAACATCGTGACCCTGTAACTAGAGACATCATCACCACAATTAAAAAAGGAAGAATGCAAAAGAATGACATTGCATTTTGAAAAAATTTCTTTACTTGCAAAAAGACCATACTAACTTGTAGTATTTTGTGCAGGGAAAATAAAAGAGAAAGAAAAGAGGAAAGGAATCAATACATCAATGACTAGGATAGCAAATGCTAATCACTCGTCAAAATCTCACTCTATGTGACAAATAGCCTGACAAATACCAAAGGGAAGTAGTATAACTCTATCTATTTTTTATTCTATAGTAAAGTACCAATTGAAAGAAAATTTATAAAATTGAGAGTAAATTCATCCACTTCATGATATCATGTGCGAAAACTTACCTCATGACCTTTGATTTTAGTGGCTTTCTTTTATTAGCCTTGCAGAATTCAGATGTCTTATTGATAGTTCTATGCTGAGAGTTTCTAAAACTCTAATCAATATAATATTTACTTTACACCCAGACGAGGGGAAGAAAATGCAAAGACAAAATCTATGGACTTGCAGTATAAATTGGTTGAATTTTAAAGTGTCATTTTAGTCTTTTGAATAATAAATGTGCATATAATCTACTCCAATGCTCAGAAATGAGTACGAGTACAAATCCCTCAATGGTATCCACGTTGAGTAATACGAGAAAGGTGGGGGAACACTGAGAGGAGAATTAGAATAAGAGCAAACATAAAATACTCCAATGCCCAAAAATGAGCAAGAGTATCAACGTGAACCTTTGGCGGTATCCACACTGAGTAATACAAGAAAGGTGGGGGAATACTAAAAGAGGACCTACGTTAAAAAAAAAAAAAGAATTGTTGTATTTACTCCAATGCTCTATAAGAGTATGAGTATCCAAAGGACCTTTCCAATGGTATCCATGCTAAGTAATATGAGAAAGGCAAAGGAATACTTAGATAAGGAAGAAAAGCATAAAAATAATTCAAAGACTGTTTTGATACTCTGAATTCAATATTTTTATGCTTAATTTCCACAAGTTTTGTTTAGCAAATTCTCCCTAAAATTAGGTGTGGAAGTAAGCTCTTCACTTGGTAAATGCTATACTCTCAGCATAAGATGGTCAACGATGCCTTTGACCTTTGTGAATGGCAAATAAGTGACAGTCATGAAAATAAAAAAATAGTGAGATTTGTTAAGTACATGCTAAATTTTCAACATCATAATGTACTTTTATACATTCATAATGGTTGAAACTAACTTCAACAAGTCTACAGGAATTGTAAATCTAGAAAGAAGTGCATCTAACTTGTAAAGTTGGTTAACACATCAGTACAATAGAGAGCAGTTAGATACAGACACACAGAAAGTTAGGAATACAAAAACTTTAAATCATTCATCTCATGCTCTAGTATCAGGCCATAGGCTCCATCCTCTGGTAGGGTCATCATGATGATGAGTGTCTGGGGATCTAGCAGATGAAGTCCCAGCACTATACGGATCAAAGCCCAAGGCTGCAAGCTACTGACGAAGCATCTCATTCTCCTACTCTAGACCGTTAGAATAGCTCTGCATACACTGAAAACATATCATGTACATTTCTTGCATAGTGTGCATACATTTGCATCTTTATTATACATATACTTACCCACCAACTGTCTGTAACTTGCATCGTAAATAATCTCTGAGATGAGGCAAGTCTATATAAATACTTCGCCTGTGTCCAGGGAATTTGTTTTGTAAAATTTTATTAATATCAATGTCAAGTGTACAGATCCATACAAGAAATAAAGCAAACAGACTCACATGAGAAGCATCTGGTGGATAAAAACTAGGAAGTTAAGCATCACCAAACTGCATCTGCTGCTCAACTGGAGCCTGAACAGTGGGAGCCCAGTAGAACATAGACTTATTTGGAAGAGAGACATCACCAAGCATAGCATCGATAAAGGCCCTATCGTGAATAAACCCAACGTGTTGAGCAGGATGACCAGGACTAGGTCTGGGCTCACGGCTCTCAATCTCTGGAGCAATCTCAATCTCTGAAGCAATCTCAGTCTCCTCATCGGTATCAACAGGAGAGCGAACCTCCTTAAACTATAAATAGAAAGAGTGAGTCATGGGTTCTAGAACCAAAAGCTGAAATAATGTGAAATTACCTTATCATCGTCAATAGGAACATGCTCCATGAGGCTCTCACGGATAAACTGCTGATAATGTTAAAAACGCTCAAGGAAATCTGAGGCAATATATCCCTGTAGTGCATCTCTTAATTCTGAACCTATAAGATGCGAGCTGTGGAGCATAGAGGAGGGGACATCAGATGGAATGCGACATCGAGAAGGGCCAGCAGACCAGCGATACACTCGCTCTTCTAGATACCACATCAGATAGCCATAACCATGAGCACTAGGATCCTCATAGGCTCCAAGCGAGCTGTAGCCGCCATGAAATCATATCAGTGGATGTCTTCAGCACCCTCCAACCAATCAGAATTTATCTACAATTTATGTAAATTAAATCTAATTTCTATTAAACTGTAGCATACTAATGATTTTATTTTTCCTTACCAGGTGCCACTCGACAGTGTTCAACTGATCACGGTACGTCTGCAAAATGTTCCTGTTGCTAGCAAGGCAAGAAGAACCCCATCTCATCATCAGAGGAAAGGTCCTATTAGAACTGATAGCGTTAAAGCCTCGAATCAGCCCGATCTCTATGCTCCAGATCTGAAAAAAGAGAACACATCAGAAAAAGCAAAGAAGAGCAAACTATAGAGATCAAATGAAGGAGAACACACATGTAAGACGTGCCAAAAGCCACACATCTTGACAACACCTCTATAGACAGTGTCCAGTCTGTAATAAATATAAATGAGTATAGCAGATCCCCAATCTAATGTGACAACTCGATCCAAGTCATGAAGAGGACCCAACAGAGCAATACTGACCTCATGACTGGTCTCGAAAAAGAGGGTCGTGTCTAATAATATCAAGAGGAAACACCTCGCCTTATGAATAATCTGACGAGGAGTCGAAGTATAAAGGCGTTTAAATCCCTCAGCTAATGATGAAAGAAGAACGTTCTTCCGATTCTTCCATGCTAGGGTGAACCCTATCAAGTCACGTACGTACTGACTCTGTGCATGCTCTGGAAGACTACAATAGCTAATGTCAAATGGAACTAGGGATCCCCCAAAGGCAATCCCAGTGATAGCAGAGAAGCTCATGGGTGAAATGGTCAGCTCACCCACATGAGTATGAAAAGTGTGGGTAGTATCCATCCATCGCTCGATCAAAGAAAATAAAGAATGATGGTGAGACCAGCCTCGAACTGTCGAAAGTGCAGTAATGAAATGCCTAAATGTGGAAGCCCAAATTAGATTATACGATCGAGTGTAGTTGACATCGTACAATCGAGTGCAATGTATCCTCAATCTATTATACAACTGAGTATAATCAACATCATACGACTGAGTGTGATGTTCCTTTTCAAAACAGACTATACGACCGAGTGTAGTCAGCATTGTATGACCGAGTGCAATGTATCATGTATCCTCAATCAATTATATGACCGAGTATAATCAACATCATACGACCAAGTGTGATGTTCCTTTTCAAAATAGACTATACGAATGAGTGTAGTCGGCATTATATGATCGAGTGCAATGTATCCTCAATCGATTATACGATTGAGTATAATCAACATCATACGACTGAGTGTGATGTTCCTTTTCAAAATAGACTATACGACTAAGTGTAGTCGGCATTGTACGACAGAGTGCAATGTATCCTCAATCGATTATATGACCGAGTATAATCAACATCATACGACCGAGTGTGATGTTCCTTTTCAAAACAGACTATACGACCGAGTGTAGTCGGCATTGTACGACTGAGTGCAATGTATCCTCAATCGATTATACGATCGAGTATAATCGGCATCATACGATCGAGTATGATGTAATTTTTCAATTTAAGACTATACGATAGAGTGTAGTCGGCATTGTACAATCGAGTGCAATGTATCCTGAATTGATTATACGACCGAGTATAATCAACATCATACGACCGAGTATAATGTAATTTTTTCAATTCAATTACACTAGACATCCCATAGGGAATATAGTGTGCATCGTTAGACGTCCCACAGGGAATATAACGAAATTCATCATTGCTAGACGTTCCATAGGAACTATAGCAAATTTCAATTCAACTACATTAGACATCCCACAGGGAATATAGTGTGCATCGTTAGACGTCCCATAAGGAATATAATGAAAATCATCATTATTAGACGTTCCATAGGAACTATAGCAAATTTCAATTCATCTACACTAGATGTCCCACAGGGAATATAGTGTGCATCGTTAGATGTCCCACAAGGAATATAACGAAATTCGTCATTGCTAGACGTTCCACAGGAACTATAGCAAGTTTTCAACTTATCATCGCTAAACGTCCCACAAGAAATATAGCAAAACTCATTTGCATAAAGTCCACTAGACGTTCCATAGGAAATATAATGCGACTTATCAAACATTACACCTTGCTCAATAATTTGAGCATCAATCTGTCACTTAGGATACAATCGAGTGTCCTAATTTCTTTCTTTTAAAATTGTGTGCTTCTATTGCTTTACCATAATTTGTCAAGCAAACAGTGACAAAGGGGGGTAACTGTAAGCGCCCAATTTTGGGATGCAATTGTGCACAATTGCAACGTAAGCCCCTATGATGAAATTTATTCAAAAATTAAACTTGGCTGTTGATTTTCTGGACTTTAAGGATGAAATTGCAATATTTTTTAGGATTTGATTGCAAATAAGTCATTTTTTTAGGGGTTTTTTGGTAATTAAAAGTTAAAAAAAAAATTTTTAGGATTGACATTGGTGTAATGCCAACTAGCATTAGACAATGTCGATCAGCATTGTACAATGTCGGTTAGCATTGCACAGTACCGATGCGCAATAATTCCTTTTTTCGCATATTTTTCCTTATTTTTATCGATTTTTTCAGTATTTTGATTGGTTGAAAAATTCAAATTTTATCTGATAAGGTTTTTTTTTTAAAAAAATACATAAGATTTGTTTTTTGAAATCAAAACAAACGTTATCTGATCTGACCATATAGGTCTGTTCCTCCTTTGGAGGAAGTTCAGTACGCACAGACTCTGTATTTAAAAGTAGAGTCCGCATGCGTGCAAAGGGAGGCAGGGCTAAAGGTTTTTTTTTGCCAAAGGATTTTTTACAGATGAAAAAAAGAGCTTTGATTTCTTCTGTTCTTTAAAAAAACCCTACTTTTTAGAGTTCATTTGAGGAAGACGATACAATGATTTTTAGTCTCAGTCCATAATTAAATCAACACTGAGTCAATTTCATCGGTGAAAATCCTAATCTGAGGGGCCGAAAAAGGGCATATGTACAACATTCATTTTTTCTTTCTTCTCTTCTGTGATTTTTATTCATTTCGTTAATTTTTTTATTATTTAATTTCACTACTAATTTGATTTTTTTTTGTTTTTGATGTCCGTATGTGGATTGAGGAGGAGGATACCACCTGTGTTTAATCCAACAGAAGATCCATGGAATGTCATGGATGAACCTATACTGTTTTAATAATAGTTCTTAGGATTTTAATTTTTATTCTGCATTTTGGTATCCTGTGTAGTTTATTTTTAATTCATGGGTGTATAATTATTTAATTTTAATTTTGTACGTAGTTTGTAATAGCCCCAGTAGTGGGAATAGTGAAAGATTTAAATTTCTGTATTTTAAAATTGATTAGTAATTAGGTTCAATTGGGTAAAAAATCAATTAAAATTAATGGTGGCTTTAGTTAAATTAGGGATTACATGTAATTAATTTAGGGTTTTTTTTAGAAAATCACTGTAATGTTTGTTTGATCTATTTTTTGTGTTTTATTTATTTTAGGCTTGTTTTTTTAATGTTTTTAGGCCCCACGCCCACGTTTAGGTCTAACCCACTTAATAAATAGGCTTAAAAATGGTTTAGGACTTTAAATAATTAAAATCAACTTAGACCCATTAGATTAATTAGATTTTAGGCCTGCTTAGTTAATTAAAATTGTTTAGACTTAGCTCAGTCCATTTAATTGCATTTCTTTTAAAATAAATAGACTTAGGCCCACATTTCATTTAAAATAAAACCAAGTTAGACTTAGGCCCACTAATTTATTTTTTTCTTTGAAATTGAATAGATTTAAGCCCATATCTTAAAAAGACTAAAAAATATATTTAGCCTCATTAATTATTAAAATGTAGGCCCACTTTTATTCTATTTCACTTGTAAATAAAATGTAGATTTAGCTAACTTATTTAATAAAGTTAACATAGTTTAGACTTAGGGACAATGTGATCTTGAGTGCTTTTTTACTTGTAATTTTATTAACTTGTTGCCTTTTTGGGTAGATGGATGTTAATTAGGGTTTAATAAAATTGCATATAATTAGAGGATGAAATAATCATTTATAAAATTATTTTAAATGAACACGAGACTAAGAGAATTTAGTATTCGGTATCCAGAATCTCCTGGTTGTAGTGCTAATTTTCTTTTAGAGAATCGAGTACCACCAATCAAATTGTCCAAATTATTACCCTAGGTGGTGACTCCTCATCTCTACGCTATGTCTTTGTGACAGTGGTTAGTGTATTCTCTAAGACCCTGAGTCTAAACAATGTCGAGGTTGCTAAAATCTTAGACACGCGCTAAACCCCGCCGTCTATAGTGATACCTCATTTTGTGGCTCAATGTAGCCTTTCTCTATTGTCATGACCCGAACCCAAAAGGGGTATGTGAGCAGCACTAGTGAATGGAAATACATAAAATACCCGAAACTCATAGAAAGCCTTAACGCAAATTTTAATAAAATAAAGATGATAATAAAATGACATAATTTAAATAAAAATAAAAGCACAAATGAATTAAAATCGAACACAAACTTAGATAATATATATAATAATAATCTTTAGTACACATTCTTCATACATATGACAATCCAAAAAAATACAACATAATAATTAACCATCCCACTTCTACTATGGTGTTCTAGATAAAAAAAAAACATATATGATAATAATATATATCAAATAAATCTACATAAAATAGCTGGAGAAAAAAAACCTAGCATAAGATAGGATGACAGACAAGTGATCCCTGAAATCCTGAAAAATAATTGAGGGGAGTTAGACCTCACTAAATAAGTTAATAAAAGAAACATATATATTATAAAAGTCTCCTTTAAAATATATTTATGAAAATAAGAAATTTATATTTTATAATTTAAACTGTTTAATTTTTATTGGAATAATCTTTTATTGAAATAAAATATTTTAAAATCATAAAATACTATATAAAATATAAATAAGCTTTCTTAAATCATTTTTATATGAAAACTAGGTAGAACCCTAGTTCACAAATTTAATAGCCTTTCGGCTTTTTTATAATCCAAAGACTACCAATTCCTGAGAGCAAAACATCAACCGAACTACTAGTCATAGTTAATTCACTTAAACTGATATTTACTGGCGGTTCTCGAGAGCAAAGCATCACCGAGCTACTAGCTCCAGTAATATATATAAATCACACTCAAGGGCAAAGCATTACCGAGCTACATACATTCACTACTCACTCTCAATTCTACCAGTATGTACACAGTCCTGATGAAACCCATTAGGTAACATGTTCTACCGTAGTTTATTTTAAAATAAATAAGAAACATTACAATAAAATAAAATTTACTAACTATGTGAAAACTTAATATAAACATGATAATATATATATATATATATATATATATATATATATATATATATATATATATATATATATATATTCCTATATTCCTATACACAATTCAATTATTAACTTATAGGTTGAATGTGCATTTTTGCACAGTCGCGCTTGACCCCGACCAGTTGGCTCGGCTAGAGGCACGACTAAAGAAAAGAAATAAATAAAAATGGAATTCCTACAAATTTTAAATTTCTAAGGAAAGACTCGATTAAAAATACGAATCTAATAAAATAAACCTGATGTTACATTTTACGATAAATCTACCAAAAATTTGGTAGAGTTTTCTATATAAAATAGACATCTCTCTACATGAAGTAGAGTCAATCCTGCACAAAAAAACACTTCAAATAATCGCAACAATTCCAAATCTCGAGTTGGGCCCTCGAACTACGTTTAACGTCCAACCGAGAACCAATTTTACAAATTGCAATATAAATCAATAAAATTTCATTTAAATTTCAAATTTTATTTATTTACACAAATAAAGCATAAAAGACATTTATTTATAAAATAATTAATAAAATTCACATTGAAACCAATTTTTGTTATAAAAGTCCTTATTCAAATTTTCTTAAAATTAAATAGCATTTAATTATCAAAAATTTATTAAATCATTCAATTTTACAATTAAGTAACCAAAAACTCATTTAAATCATAAAATCATAAATAATATTTTATTCAAATATTATTTTAATAATTACTCATAATTAGCTAAAATAGGAATTAATTCATAAAAATTATTGTAATAGTATTTATTACTTAAAAATTATCCAAAACATCATAATTCACCATAATTTCAATCAAAACATAAAATTCACCAATTTATACTAATTTTTCCAAAATTTCATTTTTGACATAAATATTCAAAAATTCGTAATAAAAATTTGGTACACAATTTTAATAAACTTCCTTAATGAAACTTCCTCTAAATAATATATAGAATTTAATAAAAATAAGAAAATTTTTGGACCCGAGACTGTGAACAGTAACTAAACCCGAAGAATATGTATTTTATTATTAAAAATTTCAAAAAAAATAAATAATTTTAAAAAATAAATAAAAATAATATTTAAGTAGATCTTAGCTTAAAAATAAATTTATCTAACTACCACATCTCCAAATAAAATTAAATTTAATAAGAAAAATCAAATTAAACATATTGATATAAATATAAAATCAAGTTTTCGGAGTTTTTATCGGTCGATTAACTCGAAATGAACCATGTATTATCAAAACTCGTAGCATGAGCTTCAAAACGAGTGCAAACTCAATTGAATTCCTCGTCGATAACCGGACCGCACCGTACTGTCACACACTATGACCATGTGGTGAGGTGGTGGCAGGGCTGATCATGGCTGGGTGGCGCTGTAGTGATGGATAGAGCTGGAAATGAAGGGGAAAAAAAAAAAGAAGAAACTGGTGCTAATGAAGCAGCAAGAACAAGAACAAAAAAGAAAAAATAAAAGTTGAAGATCACGCTTTACAAGAGAAAGAAAAAGAAAGAAAGTTGATATAAAATGAAGAAGGAAATGGTAATGGGCTAAATGGCCCAGCAAGCTTTTTTTTTTTACTTTAATTTTTTAAAATAATTAAAACTAATAATAATATAATATAATATTTTAAACTTTCAAAATTAAATCTCTACCCACATATATAAATATATAATTAAATAAATTACATAATTGATATTAATAATACTAAATAATATAACAATGAAATTTAATTTAAATTTTTAATCTAGCAATAATACTAAATAATAATAAAATAAATAATAATTCTCAAATTAAAATTTAATTTCATAAATGGTCAAACACCACAATTTAATAAAATACATAAATAGAATAATAATAATATCAAAATATTAAAATCATCATTAATAATAATATTTATTAACACTGTATATTTTATAATTTAATTTTATAAATTATAAAAAATTCAGATCATAACAATCTTCCCTATTTATAAAAATTTATCCTCGAATTTTAGAATAAATGAAAGGGGATACAAAATTCATTGAGGATAAATATAGGGGTACGCTGCTCGCATCTCAGCTTCTGTCTCCAACGTGTACTCCTTCACGTTGTTGCTTCTCCACAACACTTTGACCATCGGGATCTGCTTTGATCGCAACCGATGAATTTGAGATTCCACAATCGCTGTTGGTTCTTTCTTGTACATTAAATTTTCATTCTATAGCCTCAAGTTCACACTTTCAATAATATTAGCTTTCTTTATCTCTTTCATTCTTATACCATCAACTAACTAATACACTCTAGCATAAATCAACTTATACCATTTATTAATAGCAATCACCACAGTTTAATTTTTATACCACAAGATAGATTGAACCTACTTCTCAAACTTATTTTATTATCATCAATTGCCCTCAAACTCCACGTCATCAGTTATTATAACTAACAGTCTCTTCTCACTATTCTTGCAATTGCATACTATATTAATTCCCTTGATTAATCCTTCCAATGACCATATTCTATACACCATGGCACATTTAATATTTGTCTCATAACTATGCTTACTATCTACCAATCATCCAAATCCAGTAATAGATTTTCAATATATATCACAAATTCTAATTTGCTAGATTAGTAATTCACCATCTAATAACCACAAAATTTTAATTCTTCCGAGTGTCAGCAAAACCCGTCATACTTATATTCATTATTTATAATCCTAAATATTCAATTCATTATCAATCTTCAATCTAATCAGAGATTTGCTTACCATGCTTTCACTGCGCTACTCTAATGTATAACTTTATATATTCAGCTTATCATTTTCAAGGTAACTAGCATAGCTTAATGATATAATCTCAGCTCGAATTTAAGGCTTTTACTTAATCTTCAAAGATATGCACCTATTTCTTATAATTTCAATAGTTAAATTCTCAAATCAACTTTTCTTATAACTACACCTTTAGTTTCCTTAAACTGAAACAACTCTAATTAAAAATTTAAATTTATAATTCTATTTCCTTACTCCGTACATTTATTCATGAAACCACTATTTTATATCAAATTTTCTTGCCTGGTAAATTCATATGATTCACACTTACCCACGATGCTAGTATCATATCATTATAGAGTAGCACCCAATAATAGTATATATATTCAAGTCTTTTAAATACATTTTACTTCATTATCATTAATTTTCATATCAACTCTTAAGATCAAACCTCAATACAATTAATATGAAAAAGCTTATATCACTATAATATTTTAACTGGAAATAAAATTATTAAATCAATTAACTATACCTTTATAAACTTATCATCGTTGATAACTTATTTGCTAAATATGCTAACTTCCATAAAATTTTAATAGGTCTACAATTAAAGCATTAATTGATTATCTCATCTCCTTATTCCACCATGTTATTATCATATTATCTCTTAATTAAACTAAATATCAAGTGTAAGCTTACCTACATATTTCTTTTTCTTATCCAGCCCTTTTTGTCTCTACACTATCCTTAGTGAATGAACTAAATCTCCCTGAAACGCTTACATAAATTCTCATAAAAGCATCATTTCATTAATTAATCTGTAATTCGATCTCCATAATTTTTATAATTTAACTCTTATATCATAAAATGGAATAAATCACCTTATTATACCATTGAATATAAATTACATCCATCATCCAGATAAAGTTCCAATAAAGTCGTCAATATATTCAATGTCCATCAACTATATTCAAATCCTCAAATTTTCATTATAATTCACAATTTCATTATATACATCTATACACAGTTCAATTATTAACTTACAGGTTGAATACACTCCTTTGCACAGTCGCGCTCGACCTCAACCAGTTGGCTCAACTGGAGGTGTGGCTAAAAAAAAGAAATAAATAAAAGTGAAATTTCTACAAATTATAGATTTCTAAGGAAAGACTCGATTAAAAATACGACGCTATCAAAATAGATTCGATGTTATGTTTTACGAGAAATCTATCAAAAATTCAGTAGAGTTTCTTCTATAAAATGAACATCTTTCTACACGAAGTAGAGCTAACCCTGCATAGAAAAACACGTCAAATAATCGTAATAACTTCAAATCTCGAGTTGGGCACCTAAATTATGCTTAATTCCCAACCGAGAACCAATTTCACAAATTGCAATATAAATCAATAAAATTTCATTTAAATATCAAAATTGTTTTATTGACACAAATAAAGCATAAAAGACATTTATTTATAAAATAATTAATAAAATTCACATTAAAATCAATTTTTATTATAAAAGTCCTTATTCAAATTTTCTTGAAATTAAATAGAATTTAATTATCAAAAATTTATTAAATCATTCAATTTTACGATTAAGTAACCAAAAAATCATTTAAATCATAAAATCATAAATACTATTTTAGTCAAATATTATTTCAATAATTACTCTTAATTAGTTAAAATAGAAATAAATTCATAAAAATTATTTTAATAGTATTTATTACTCAAAAATTACCCAAAACATCATAATTCACCATAATTTCAATTAAAACATAAAATTCACCAATTTATACTAATTTTACCAAAAATTCATTTTTGACATAAATATTCAAAAAATTCGTAATAAAAATTTAGTACACAATTTTAATAAACTTCCTTAATAAAACTTGCTCTAAATAATATATAGAATTTAATAAAAATAAAAAAATTTCTGGACCCGGGACTGTGGACAGTAACCGAACTCGAAAAATATGTATTTTATTATTAAAAATTTCAGAAAAATAAATAATTTCAAAAAAATAAATAAAAATAATATTTAGGTTGATCTAAGCTCAAAAATCAATTTATCTAATTACAGCAACTCCAAATAAAATTAAATTTAATAAGAAAAATCAAATTAAACATATTGACATAAATATAAAATCGAGTTTTCGAAATTTTTACTGTTCGATTCACTCAAAACGAACCTCATATTATCGAAACTCAGTAATTTGAATTTCAAAATGAGTTCAAATTTGACCAGATTTCTCGCCGATAATCGATCACACCGTCACATACAGTGACCATTTATGTGTTGTCACTGCTCTCGTTGTTGATGCTGTTGATGGTGGCAAGGCTGGGTGGCGCTATGGTGCTGGATAGAGCTGGAAATGGAGGGAAAAAATGAAGAAAATGGTGCTGGTGACGCGACAGGAATAAGAAAGAAAAAGAAAAAAAAAAGTTGAAGATGACGCTGTACAAGATAAAGAAAAAGAAAGAAAGTTAATATAAAATGAAGAAATGGTAATAGGCTGAATGGCCCAACAAGTTTTTTTTTTTTTACTTTAGTTTTTTTTTAATAATTAAAACTAATAACAATATAATATAATATTTTAAACTTCCAAAATTAAATCTCTGCCCACATATATAAATATATAATTAAATAAATTATATAATTGATATTAATAATACTAAATAATATAACAATGAAATTTAACTTAAATTTTTAATCTAGCAATAATACCAAATAATAATAAAATAAATAATAATTCTCAAATTAAAATTTAATTTCATAAATGGTCAAACATCACAATTTAATAAAATATATAAATAGAATAATAATAATGTCAAAATATTAAAATCATCATTAATAATAATATTTATTAACACTGCATATCTTATAATTTAATTTTATAATTTATCAAAAATTCAGGTCATAACATCTATGATATTCCAAACATCATGTGTATTAAGGAGAGTCTTCATTTTGATACTCCAATTGTAATAATTATTATTGTTGAGTATTGGAACTTGTAAGGATGCTACATTATTTTCCATATTGCTTAATCTGGAAAGAATTTGCAAAATCTGATTGCATCGATGGATTCAGAATGCCGAAAAACCTTAAAATGGACTCCAGTAAAAAAGTTAATGGCCGTGCGGCTCAGTCAATGGCTTAGATACCCGGTTAACAACTTAACAGCTCAATCAATTGCTCGGCTTGACTTGGCTTCACTACTCAGCTTGACTCAACTTCACGACTCGATCCCTCGATTCGGCTTAAACTCAGTGAGTTGATTGGGTTTCTGGCAACAAACTTCCGGCAGCGATTGGCGGCATGTCCGACCTCCGATTGCAGTGATTTAGGCGGCATTGGATTCGGCTTTCCAAGAGCTTTGATTTGGCATACTATGTTCTAATATTTGGCTCTGATACCACTTTGTTTAACACTAAACACTCAAATAATCTTTGTTAGACTCTCTCAAATACTCTTATACATTTAGAAGCTTTACTTCCTTATACCTCCTCTTTTTTCTTTTTCTTTGATATAACCCTATTTATACTACTAGAAAATTAATCTAAACCATTCAAATAAAAAAAATACAATTAAATCATAATCATACACTTACAACTCACACCCACCAACCACTAACCAACTAATAATTTCTCACACCAACTAATCTTAATAATTAACCACATTCATTGTTTGTGTATGCACCTAACTTCATTATTCATCAACCATATGTTCGTGGTGCTGTCAAACAATTATAGAAACTCAGTTTGGGCCAAAAAACTTGTTAGACTAAAACAAGTTTATAATCCAACAGTTTGGAACTAGTTGGAATTTTTATTTTTCAATGAACTGATTTTTCTTTAGTTAATTTTGTAAATTCTTCTTATTTTTTATTGAAACATTTACAAAAATACCCCATTTTAAAATAATGTTAATAAAAATGCCCCAAGTTTTCATTTTTTGCAAATATACTATATCATAATTATAATAGTGTCTTTTGCATTTTCAAAAATGCACATATTTTTTTCTTTTTGAATTCTCTTTTATTTATCTAACTTTTTTTTATTAATTTCTTTGCATTTTTATTTCCTTTTTTATTTTTACTTTTTTTATAAATTTTTATTTTATCCTTTTTTCTTTTATTTATCCTTTTTTTTCTTGCTTTTTTCCTTTTCCTCTTTTTTATAAATTTTTATTTTTTTATTTTTTCTCTTTTTATTTTTAATTTTTGTACTTTCCTTCTTTTTTATTTTTATTTTCTCTTTATTTTTTATTTATCTCTTTATTTTCCCTTTTTTTTTAAAAAATAATTTCCTTTTTTTTTTCCTTTTTTTTATTAGTGAAGCATTAGCTAATATTTTTTTGGGAATTTTATTTCATAAATTCTTCAAGTGGGTTATAAGAATATACATAATATTAAAAATAATTGATTATTCAAGTTCTTAATGCATAAAAGATGTAACATTCATTATAATTAAACCAACATGACTATTTCTAAAAAGTGATAATAGAACTTTAAATAAGGAAAATAAAATCATAATTTAAATTTCTAATGATTCTAAAATAGAATCAATTTTATAAATATATTTCAAGCACGAAAAATATAATTTTAACATTTTTAAGATTTGAAGTAGTCTAATGTGTTTGTAAAATACAAATAATGCTTTATAACTTCAAATTAAAGAACTAATCCTGAAACAGATCATAATCTAATTTAATAATGTGCCAATGAATGAAAAATGAAGATAGATGTAGCTCAGATGCACTTGCTTAGCGTGCCAGAGGTATAAGAACCAATACCCCACATCTCCATTCTTTTATTAGGTAGCATGTATTTAATTTTGTTATTTTTTTGTTTACTTTTAGTTTCTAATCTTATTTTAAAATTAAAGGGAAAGGTGGAAGTGCTTTTAGTGCTTTTAGTTCTAATTTAGGAGATGTTGCTAGTTGTGAAAAGGGTGCTTATGATTCACAGTTTATTGAAGCTGTTGGTGGTGGTGATGAGCTAAATGATTTTGTTAGGGTATGTTTTATTTTATTATTTTTGTATCATTTTGGTTTCTATTTAGTTTCTGATACTTTGTTTTATGTTTTTGTGTTAAAGGTGATAATAAATTGCCTGAGGAGGTTGGTTTTAATTCTAATATTAAAGATAGTTCTTGATACCGTCTAATATGTTCCCACCTAGTTAAGGGCTCCTTATCTCCTAAATAGGGACACTTGGATTAGAAAGAAGACAGATCCGTCCGGAATTAGGACTACCCCAAAGTGAAATCCGAAGCAAAGAAGGAACACTCTCCTACCAAGATTATGAGTCACTATCCTACGTGGAATCTGACTCCTCCTAGGTTTGAGCATTGCTATATATAGAACCCTACATCCCTCACAAAGGGGCATCTCATTCTCACGTATTCTAACTATCTTATATTCTTCCTACTTCTGTTCTTTAACTTAGGCATCGAAGTGTTTGTGGGGACTCTCCCCACCTCTCACCTTACCTTCTGTTCATGGATTGCAGGATACCAAGCCCAATCCGGAAACCAATTATCAAGTAGCGCCGTCTGTGGGAACTCCTTTGAAAAAGCTATTCATTTACCTGCTAAGCTAGAGACGTCCTCACTATGACTTTCAGCCCACCACCAGCCTTGACTCCTGAAGTTGGCACCAACTCTTCCGCACTTATCCCTTCAAACGACCTCTCAAACCCTCTCCCAGCAATAGTGCTTCCAACCACTTTTCCACATACCGGAGCCTCATCTGGACATATACCTCTACTCCTTAACAATACCCTAAGATACCCGCCCTTGGGCACAAACCTCCCGTATTACGCTCCGCTACAACACCATCACTCAATACCTTTCATACCCTTTCCAAATTTAACAGAGACACCAGCAATAACTACACTAAATTTAAACACTGTAAACCAAACACTCAGCCTCAATCAAACTAACAAGGAAGTCATGATAAAAAATATTCAGGCGTAGATAGCTTTGATGCAACAACAGCTAAACGCTATAATACAGAGTGGGCATTCTGAGCCGGCTCAAAACGATGGTAACACAACACCTCGGCAGGCTCCAAGGATGAGTATAGGAAAAGGTAAAGCACCGAAGAGGGAGTGCAGTTCAACAATTCTGGCTCTTGATGATTCAAAAATAGCTCAGAAAGTTAAAGAAGTAATATAAAAAGCCTAAACCAAACCAAGAAAGGAAGAAGAATGCATCATGGATAGCAGAACTCCGTTTGTTAGAAGAATAATTCAGACGGAGATCCCTATTAAGTTCAAAACCCTGCTGCTTGATTAATGTGACGGGACGGGAGACCCCATCAGCCATATATCGGTGTTCCAAATAAAAATGCTGCTTCAGAATGTAAATGATGGAATCATGTGTAGAGTTTTTCCAAGCACACTCACAAAGAACACTCAAAAGTGGTTTTATTGAATCCCAGAGAATTCTGTCACTTCTTTTGAGGATCTGGCAGAATAATTTCATATTAGATTCATTACCAATATTCCCCCAACCAAGAACATCAACGATCTTCGAATGTGCCGACAAGAAGTTGATGAATCTTTATGAAGTTATCTTGACCGTTTTAATAAAATAGCCATTCAAATTGAGTGTCTCATTGATGAAGTCACCATTGAAGCTTTGAAAAATGGCACTAGACTCGGCAAGCTTAAAGATAAAATAATGACAAAAGAATTGAGAACCTTTGTAGAGGCAATGGCGATGGCGGTCCGGATGATAAAAATGGACGAGGATAGAAGGATACGACGGGAGGAAGATAGGCCATCGATCAAGGATGAATGACCGAAACACAGACGAGCAAGCTTCCCAAAAATGAATTTCAGGAATCTAGCAGAAAGATTTGACAGGGAAGCAGACAGATATACACCCTTGAACACCTCTCGATCCAAAATCCTCATGTGGGTTAGGTAAAATAGAGTTGGGATCACCCTAACTAAGAGAATTAGCCCAAGCTAAAGATTTACCCAGGACAGAGGATAATACTATCAGTATCACCGGGAATACGGGCACGACACAGAGGGCTGCAGAGAGCTAAAGAATGCCATAGAAAGACTGGTGCAGAGGAGAAATCTCAATAATTTCACAGATGCACCAAGAAGAAGCGGAATCTCCGAAAACTAGGAGCATGACAGGCCGGAAGCAAAGAAAACCTAGAGGGAGCCGATTGGAACAATCAACATGATCATAGGGGGAAAAAACACTGAGAAGAGATTAAATTGTAGTAGAGGAGAAAAATCAGTACCCAGGAGAAGCGATATTGTATTTAATTTAAAAGATGATTCGCATGTACACCACCCCCATTGTGATGCTCTGGTAATAACTGCGTGGATAAATAAGTATTGGGTAAAAAGGCTACTGGTGGATAATGGAAGTGCTATCAACGTATTATCCTAGAATGCATACAAAGTAATAGGCGGCTCCATCACCAACCTGAAGGCCATCCAGAACCCCATCATGAATTTCTATGGAGGAACTGTGCAACCAATGGGAATTGTTGAACTGGACCAATTTGAAAATCAAGATGATGAGGAGACAAAAGTCATCCGAGCTGTATTCAATATGGTGGATATACCACTAGCTTATAATGGGATTATAGGACAGCCGACACTCTATAAGATAGATGCAGTCTGTAGACGGTGGGGTTTAGCGCGTGTTCAAGATTTTAGCAACCGCGTCACTGTTTGAGCTCAGGGCTCTAAAGAACACACTAACCATTGTCACAAAGACATGGTGTGGAGATGAGGAGTCGCCACCCAGGGTAATAACTGGGACATATCGAAAAGGTAGTACTCGATTCCCTAAAAGAAAGCTAGCACCACAACCAGGAGATTCTGGATATGGAATACTAACTTCTTTCAGTCTTGTATTCGTTTAGAATTACTTTATGAATTACTATCTTAGCCTCTAGTTACATACAATTTCATATAAACCCAAAACAATAAACTCCAAGGCAAACTAGTAATGAAATATATAAGTAAATAATACATTCAATCACAAAACCTCTAAGTTAGTCTAATATACATGGATTTTAATTAAATGAGTTAAATCTACATGTTTTAATGTATAAGTGAACCTAAAGACCGAATTCCTTTTAATTTTAATTAAACGAACCTAAGTCTACTAATTTTAATAAAAATGGGCCTAATTCTACAAATTATGAAAAAGGGCTTATGTATAATTAACTAAATGGGCCTAAAGGTATTTCTAACCTAAAATATAATTAATTATGGACCTAAAAATATATTTTAATTAATTAAACCTAATTAATTATTAAGTGATATGGGTCAAAATAAAAAAATCAAAATCTAAAATGGGCTTAAGGCCCAAAACACACAAAACTAATAAATAAGCTTAAAAATAAATAAAAAACATAAAAAAATAATTAAATAAGATCAAATAAATAATTAAATTAATCCTTACTAAAATCCTAATTTTTATTAACATACAACCTAAATTAATCTACTTCCTCCATTGATTTTAACTGATTACCAAATTGAAACCTAATTTTACTAACCAGTTTAATAAAAAAATATGCAACCATAAATATAGTTTTATTACTATTCCTACTATTGAGACTATTACATTAATTCATAACCCTAGAAACTAAGTCTCTACGGGGCTTTATCCATTGTCTTCTATGGATTTCCAATAGAATTCATCTCCCTCATATGATCACCATATGTTTTCCTCCATAATCACCATAAAAAAATAAAATAATAATTAATGAATAAATTATGATAAAATAATAAATAAAAAAATAACTAAACAAAAAAATAAATAAATAAAAAAAGAAGAAGAAGAATATGGTATGCTTATGGATGATTAGGGTGATCCTTAGATTTATGATTCACCGTTCTTGATAAGTCTTAGAATCTTTTCTTTAAAAAAATCCTTCACGGGTTTTGAATTAGTTGATGAATCAAAAGTAATTTTTGATTAAGAAAAATAAAATCACAACTTTCTTTTTCTCCTCTCCTTCTTTTCTACGCCCCTCTCTTCTTTTTTCTTTTCTTCCCTTTTCCCCCTTTTTCTCCTGCTTCCATTCTTTTCTTTTTATAGTAGAACCAGGAAGTCTAACCCTAATCCTAATGTGATTCTAATTCCTAAAGTGTATTTAGGAATTTTAAACCAATTAGGAATGAATTAATTAGGAAGTTTAAACCAATTTGGATTGAATTAATTAGGAAGTTTAAACCAATTAAAACACTAAATTGGAAGTAATTTAGAAATAGGAAAACAAAAGAATTCAATTTCGATCAGGATTGTGTAATTCCGATCAGAATTATACAATCCCGATCAGAATTATTGTAATTCCGGTCGGAATTATGGAATTCCGATGCACTTTTTTAATTACAAAAAGGCCCCCGAAAAAATTTAAATTTTGCAATTAGGTCCTAAAAAGAAATTTGTGATTTAGTCCTTGAAAACATTAAATCCTTCCTTTAAAAGCCCTTAGAATTTTTAAAGGATTAAGTTTCGAAGACATTTTCATCACTGGAGTCCTTTGTTACATCCATAACATATCATCCCGAAATTGGGTGTCTACACAGTCACCAGCATCCGGTGCTTAACTATGAAAGTTGTAGTCAAGAATGAAACCCTTACCATCCGGGGAGATGGCTAGACAGTGTTACCAGATGGCCATGAAGCCTCATGCGGAGGCTTTTCCTTTAGAGGCATGGGAAGTTAAGAAGCAAGGCATCGATCCACAACCAGTAGAAGACACGGAGACCTTACAAATCATGGAAGGAAAGACCATGAAAATTGGAAATACAGTCAACCGGAATATCAGAGAAGAAATAAGGGAAGTCCTTACCAGACATTCGAAGGATTTTGCTTCACAAGCATCCGAAATTGTTGGCGTGGACCCGCAAGTTGCTTGTTACTGCCTAAACATCAAACCAGGAGCCAAGCCAGTAGCACAGAAAAAAAAGAACCTTTGCCTACGAAAGGTAAAGAATAATTGCTTAAGAAACAGCTAAGTTGTTAGTAGCTAGGTTTATTAAAGAAGTTACTCACCCGGAATGGGTAGCCAACATGGTACTTGTTAGAAAAGTAAATGGGAAATACAAAATGTGTGTAGACTACACTGACCTTAACCGAGCATGCCCTAAGGACAGCTACCCATTACCCATGATCGACCAGCTCGTCGACTCCACCGTTGGTCACAGATTATACAGCTTCGTCGATGCGGCATAAGGTTATCACCAGATCCCGATGAAGGAAGAGGATCAAGAGAAAATGTCCTTCATCACTCATGAAGGATTGTATTGCTATAAGGTGATGCCCTTTAGACTAAAAAATGCTGGAGCCACGTATTAAAGAATGATGAACCAAGTCCTCCAAGACCAGATTGGCACAAGCGTAGAAGTATACATGGACGACATTATCATCAAAAGCAAACATCCAAAATGGCACCCAGCAGATGTAGATCGGGTTCCCCGGTAAGCAAATCTAGGATCAAGTTGAATCCTGAAAAATGCGTCTTCAGAGTCTAAGCAGGCAAATTCCTAGGATTCATAATATCTCACCGGGGCATTAAAGCCAATCCAGAAAAGATGGAAGCCATACTCAATATGGAAGCACCGAAGAACATCCATGAGGGACAAAAGTTAAATGGCAGAATCACCGCATTAGGGTGTTTCATTTCTTGCTCGGCTAGGCAGTGTCTACCATTGTTCTGAGCTCTCAAAAATTTCGGGAAGTTTCAGTGGTCCACTAACTGCCATGCTGCATTTAAAGACATTAAAAGATACTTATCCTCACCACCCCTACTCAGCCAGCCTGTCCCAGATGAGACATTGTATTTGTACCTTTTTATTAGTCAAGAATGCATCGCCTCAGTATTGGTAAGAGAAGAAGGAAGCCAGCAAACCCCAGTCTATTACGTCAGTAAAATGCTCCAAGGACCTGATATTCAGTATCCCATATAGGATAAGCTAGCCATGACTGTGGTCCACGCCTCTCTAAAGATTCGACATTACTTCCAAGCTCACCATATCATCATCCGATCCTATTTCCCGCTGTGAAAAATCTTACAAAGACCGAAGACCTCGGGCAGGCTAGTACAGTGGTCGGTATTGCTCGATGAATTCAATATTGACTATGAGCCCCAACAGTAGATGAAAGCCCAAACATTAGCAAATTTCATGCAAGAAATGGCTCTAGAAGATATAACCTTGACCAAAGCACCAGAATGGAAGCTCTATGTTGATGGAGCATCCTCAGCTCAAGGTTTCGGTGCCAGAATAATCCTCAGAGGACCACACAAGGTTTACATCCGATATGCAATCCGTATCGAGTACAACGCAACTAACAATGCCACCGAGTATGAAGCACTCATTACAGGATTGAAGTTAGCCACCGAAGTCAGGGCTGAACACCTCATCATATACTCGAACTCCCAACTGGTGGTCAACCAAGTCAGTGGAACGTTCCAAGTCAAAGAAACCTGCATTGCCAAATATGTAGACAAAGCCAGGCAACTCTTGCTATACATTAAATAGGACGGAGGCCGATGGGAGATCATCCAGATTCCCAGGGAAGAAAACAATGAGGCCGACTTCCTTGCCAAGTCTGCAGCTAAAAACAGTCAAGCATTTTAGGATATGAATTTCACTGAGTTACTAACCAATCCCAACACAGAAGACCCTGAAGTTTTGGAGACACAGGTAGTCTCGGAATGGATGCGACTGATAATCCAATACCTGGAGCACAAAATACTCCTAGAAGACAAACTGCAGGCTTGGAAGCTCAAAACCAAGGTAGCCCACTATTCCATCCATCAAGGGGAGCTCTACCGAAAATCCCTTTCACACCCATGGTCCAAGTGCATCTCACCAGAGGAAGGAAATTACATACTCCGAGAGATCCACCAAGGAATTTATGGAGCACATGAATCCCATTATACGCTCACTCGAAAGACACTACTCCAAGGGTACTATTGGCCCACCATGTCTAATAATGCCCAATAGCTAACGCAAGCATGTCCCCAGTGCCAGCACTATGCTCGACTTAATCACAAGCCTTCTCACCCCCTGCATCCCATCGGTAGCCCTTGGCCATTTGCTATGTAGGGGATGGACATCCTTGGCCTTTTCCCTCCCTCTACCTCATAGAAAAAGTTCTTAATTGTGGCTATTGACCATTTCACTAAGTGGATAGAAGTAGAGGTAGTCCCAACCATTACAGAAGCCCGAATACAACACTTCTTCTGGAAGGAGATCATTTATAGGTTCAGCATCCCCCACACTTTAATTATGGAAAATGGCAAATAGTTTGATAACAATAAGTTCAGAGGCTTCTGCTCAGACCTTGGTATAAAGCATTGCTTAACCTCGATAACCCACCCGTAGACAAACGGACAAACGGAAGTCACCAACAGAATTCTCATGCAAGGATTAAAGAAGAGACTCGATGAAAAAAAGGTAAATTGGGTTGAAGAACTTAACAACGTAATCTAGGCCTACAGAACCACGCCTTGATCATCCACCGAAGAGACACCATTCAGGCTGACCTATGGCATGGACGCTGTAATACCAGTGGAAATTAGTTCACCAAGTTACCAGGTAAGTCAGAATCTCGATCACACCATCAACAACATTGATGCCCGAATATGTCTAGACCTACTAGAGGAATGGAGAGAACAAGCAGTAGCCATAGCTAAAGCATATCGACAAAAGGTGACACGGTACCATCGCCAACGGCATCACCCAAGACAATTCAAGTTGGGAGACTGGGTACTCAGAAGAACAGATATTGGCAAAGGCAACTCAGGAACATGCAAGTTAGTTCCAAACTGGGAAGGTCCATACCAAATCTCAGTAAGCACAACCAAGGGAGCATACAAACTAAGAGAAAGAGGAGGCAAAGAACTACCACAATTTTGGAACTCAGACTCTCTTAGAAAATACTATCAATAAGATTGTATTCAACACATGATTCAATAAAGTCTCTCTTCATTAATAAAAATGCCTTTATAAGAGATCGATTTTAAAATACATATACATATCTACTATGCTATATGTACATTTGGACTCCCAGGCCCGGAAATAGAGGGGGAAACCTCATCAACAGTCTCTGGATGCACTACAGACTCAGTAGCAATAGCAGCCTCCACAGTGTCCCTCGTATGAACAACATTGGCCTTTCAATGGGCATCCTCTTCCGCAGTAAGTTTGGCAACGTCTGCCAATGTTATTAGATCCAACGCCCTAGATCCAGTCCCGAGTCCTAAGCGAGCAAGATCCTCTTACACTCAACCTGATAAGCTTTGAGAAACCCCCATACCATGCCTTAGTATGACTTTTTATCACTCACTTAGGATTTCTCAAGCTCAGCAATTAGAAGGTCCTGCTCTTCGATCCTCCTTATTAGCTGGGCTTGGCTATGTTCCAACTCGGCAACTTTCTTCTGATTCGCCTCAGCATATTTTGTCTGGCAGAGCTCCAGAGCTAACTTCGTGCCATCCACCTTCTTCTCAAAATCGATGGTTATGGTTCCCACCTCGGTTTCCTTTAGGTTGTACTAGCTCTTTAGGTAAAAGTATTGATCCTTCGCCAGTAGCAAAGCTTGAGTCATCTATCAATAGCAAAAAGTTAGCGTCAATAAGAAGCATCTATAATAACAACATCAATAGCATAAGCTAACTTACTTTTAATGATTGGACAATCATGGAGTCGAGCAACCCCTCTGGGCCCTCGTCAGACCAACATTGCATATCCCCGGGCAGCCTTAACGATTCAGTATATTGATCCCGCATTTGGCTATTGAAGATACTCGAGGGCTTCATCCACTTCAGTATCCAGCCCCTCATATCCGGACACCTAGATAACCATGGGCGCTGAACGTAAATGTCCTCATCAAGCTCCTTCATGTCTGACTCTGGATCCATCAACCGCCTCTTTTTTCGGTCTACCCATTCCAATTATGCTATTTCCATTACCGTTTTGCCCTTGGGGTCAGCAGGAACCACTTCAGGGGTCACAGGAGCTTCGGGTTCTAGGGAAGGAGATATCTACACTTCCTCCGGAGCAGCTAGCTCATTAACTAATAAAATCATGCCCGTAAAATTAAAAAAGTCAGCCATCTACAGTCCTAAAAATAGATCAAGTTAGAAATATGGCTCAAAGTAACACAAACGTACTAAGGGAATGAACGCGACTCAGACAGACTCTCCATAGGTATCTCTTGGACACATCCTCAGTCGATCGAGCTTCGGCAAGCCCGTCAAGATGTAGCTGTAAAACCATCTCCATATCATGGTCAAAAAGTTTCACAGGCTGACTCACCCTATGACACTCGTCAGATCACATCCTCCGGACATCCAAGAAGTCTGACTAATGCTCTACAATAAAAAAAATGGTGTCTCCACTTCTTATGGAGATCCGAAAGCTTTACGAAAAGGGTATGGTTAGGCATAGCTGATAGGGAAAACATCAGCTCTCCCTTCTGTCTAGTCAGCCTGTACAAGTATCGAAAAACATCTAAGTCGGGTTCTTTCCCCTATTCGTACATCAGTTGGATGAACCCGATCAGTATCCTATAGCTATTCAGATGAAGCTGACCAGGCGCTATGTTATTCCTATTTAAAAATTTCTTCACAAAAGGATCTATAGGAAATTTCAAACCCCCTTCTAGCTGGATAAAATACACTACTAATTTACTTAGCCCTAACAGGGGGTATGGGCCTTAAACCTCCTATCTACGGTATGAAGGGTGTAATCGATGGGGATACAGAACCGCCTCCAGTACCACCCCAGTAACTCACCATCTACATTTAAGATAAAAAAGTCAAAACTAACTTCTTCCCTTGGGGCCATAGTGAAGAAGGAAAATACACAACAGTAGAAATAAGGAAAAAGAAGAAGAAGAAAAATAAAAAGATCACCTGGTTACCAGAAGCAAGAATCAGGGAAGGCAGAAATGAAGACAGCAGCGACAATACCAATGCAGTAAAAGCAAAAATAATAAAAAAAAAGAAGTAAAATATGTCAGTCGACAAGCGCAGCAGTACTTATGAAGACATGAAAGGAATTGAAAGCACGCCATTAACTGCCCTCATTATTTATGCGTTCCTCCTTAGGCCATTAGGGGCCTTTTTGGGGATAAAAAAGCCCATTAAATGAGGAGTCACGACAGCAGCGACAAAAACGTTTTGCTTACTGACATATGAAATAATGCATAACTCACGCGATTTAAACTTTAAATCCCTAAAAGTTTAAGCGATGCCACCACGTGTCGGCCCGCCCATATTTTGACTAGGCCGTATCATCATGCTACTCCAAAAGCATCCAAGCAACGCTTTCATCCCATTCCAGGTATCCAAGCATCTAAGCCTCGCTCATCTAAGTCCAGTGACTGAAGTTGGCACCCTCAGGTCGCTTTCGTAGTATTGAGGTTCTGAGCATGTAAGCCTCGCATCCATGTACTGAGCATCTAAGCCTCACTCATCTAAGTCCAGTGACTGAAGCTGGCACCCTCAGGTCGCTTCTGTAGTACTGAGGTTTCGAGCATGTAAGCCTCAAGTCCATGTACCGAGCATTTAAGCCTCATGCATTTAAGTCCAGTGGCTGAAGCTGGCACCCTCAAGTCGCTTCTATAGTACTGAGGTTCTGAGCTCGTAAAGCCTCGCGTCCATGCACCGAGCATTAAAAATCCAGTGACGATTGGTTCTGTCATATTATTTTCGAACTGACGGGTTAATCTATTGTTGTGCTCCTATGTGCTTGGCGGATATCCAAACTTTACATATTGCATTTTAGCAACGACTGTCCCGAGACTCAGTATTAAGCTCTACTCTTTCACTATAATTGAGGCTGGCCACCTCAGCTCACTCGTCTCTATCACCATATGATACCCCCTATGTGAAAGCATCAACACCCTACTCTACTTGGACGCGACGGACATAAATATCTGAATACACCCGGAGGGCGGACTCTTGATACCATTTAATATGTTCTTGCCTAGTTAAGGGCTCTTTATCTCCTAAACAGGGACACTTGGATTAGAAAGAAGACAGATTCGTCCGGAATAGGGACTAACCCAAAGTGGAATCCTAAGCAAAGAAGGAACACTCTCTTACCAAGATTATGAGTCACTATCCGACACGGAATCTGAGTCCTCCTAGGTTTAAGCATTGTTATATATAGAACCCTACATCCCTCACAAAGGGGTATCTCATTCTCACATATTCTAATGATCTTGTATTCTTCCTACTTCTATTCTCTAACTTAGGCATCGGAGTGTTCGTGGGGACTCTCCCCACCTCTCACCTTGTTTTTTGTTCACGGATTGCAGGATACCAAGCCTAAGAGTTCTGGAAACCAATTATCAGTTCTATTAAAGATAGTGTTGATAGTGATGAAGTGTTGAAAGATTCTAATTTAGTGTGTTCTTTTTTTATTATATTAATTTATGTTAGTCTTATTTTTTATTTTTGGCTTCTGATTCATTTTTTATATCCTTTTGATTTTTTATTCTTTTTTTTTGTATCATTTTGGTTAACTTTTGGTTCCGATTCATTTTTCCTTATTTTAGTTTTTTTCTTTGGTTTTGAAGAATGTATATAAAAATTTTAGTTCTGTCATATAATATTATGTACTCAATACATAATATATAAGAGATAATTTGGTCAAATCCATATATGAATTGATCAAGTTAAATGAAATACATAACAATCATAAATTAGTTATGGGTGAAAGTTTAGCCCAATGAATCAATTAATGACAATCATTAGAAGAAGCCTCTTTTCGATATGAGTAATTGAAATTGGAATCCTCAATGAATTAATCAATTACAATCATAGAGGCGGATGAATTCAAAACAAAGCAACCAAAAAATTATATTGGTATTTGAATTCTGGTGACTTAGAAGTTTTGGAAAGTGAAGTTGTCAGTCCATTTGCCATTGTAGTGAATGAAAACAAGCAGTTGCTGTATTTTCTGTAAGTGAAATATGCATGAGCAACTAAAAGTAAACCAAACATATTCTAAAATGAATTTGAAATAAATGCCATTGAATTGTTTCAAAAACCAAACATATTCTAAAATGAACTTGAAACTAATGCTATTGAATTGTTTCAAAAACCAAATGTAAACTGAAAGGATTCTAAAATGAAGAAGGCATACACATTATTTTTTGATTTTCTAAAGAACTTTAAATAGATGTTATTGAATTTTTTCAGAAACTAAACGTAAACTGAAAGGATTCTAAAATGCAGCAAACATATACATTATTTCTTGATTTTTCAAAGAACCTTAAACAAATGTCATTGAATTGTTTTAGAAACCAAACATAAATCTAAAGGATTCTAAAATATGCTTATACTGCATATGCTTAATAATCATCAAGCTATATTGATAGCAAATAAAAAGTGTTAAACCTCTTTTATAGATAAGAAGTAAGGATTTCATGGACCATGCTTAAAGTGAATATCAAAACAAAGATGAACCGAGATAATAAGTAGATTAAAGAATAATCAAGGCTAAATGAGCATGAAAAAATCCTAATAAATTTCAAAATAACAAGGGACAGAAAATCCCCAAATGCATGCAAAAGTCATAAAGATCAATGGACCTTTGTTAAGTAATATAATCTACTTTAATTTTTCACAAAAAAATTGAAAAAGCCTAGATGTTATTAATCATTCAAGAAAGACATAAACATACCCATATGAGCAATCTTCCCAAAACCCACTTCAAAAAAAAAAAAAAAAAAAACTCCAACAAAGCCAAACGAACATTGCATAAAACAATTATCAAAGAATCAAAATTTCAAATAGGCTAAACATTAAAAATAAAACTATAATCAGAGAATAAATTTTTTGAAAAAAAATCCTCACCTGGGTTTCCTTTCCTTATCTTCTTCCATTGAAAACTAAACCAAATATCAATGCTTTCAAAAGTGAAGAAAAAAAATGCAGCAAAGAGAAAAGATGAGTCCTTTTTCAATAAATTATTTAAGAAAAGATCTGATTTGCATGCATTGAATGATTTAAGAAAATTATAAACCTGAATGAGAGTACTTACCTTTGATTGTGATTGCTATTAAATTTCTTTTTCTTTTCTAAGTTGCTGAAATCAATGAAAAAAAGTCATTCATGCAAACTAGAAATCAAGCAAATGAAAAAGAAAAAGAAAAACAATTAAAATCAACAATCATCTTTGATATGATGTAGAGTGATTCAATTTAGTTTTTTTTTTTGGAGAAGAAACCAATCTTTTGATGTGATATAGAATGATTGTAGGTGAGAGAGAAGGGTGAGGGAAGTATTTTAGAGCTGAAATATTTATTGTGGAGTTGAAGAACATGTTTTTGAGTTGAAGGAGAAGAAATGGTAGACGTGTAAATAAAATAGAGAAAGGAAACATTCATGTAAATTTGAAAAACTGAGGATATTTTTATTATTTTACATCTATTTTGGGGTATTTATGAAAAAAGACCTTTTATATTTAATTTTTTGGTCCGGTTAAGTGTATGTATATGGGTAATTTGTTATCACCAAAGTTGAGTAAATTGCTATTTAAAAAAAAAAATTGATTAATTGCTGAAAAATTCATAAAATTTAAGCAATTCAACCTATAAATAAAGTGAATCCTACGGGAAGGATAAATTTTATAATTTTATTTGCATTTTTAAGTTCAAATTCAAAAGTTGAACTGCAACAATGAAGAGAATCCTTTTCTCAGGAAACAATTAGAATTGAAAATATATAATTTGAACAAAAAATATTATATATATACACACACTCCACGATGGAGTATAAGGAAGGGGTTGTAAATTTTCTTTTTTGGATAATAAAAATTTATGGATTTTTGAAAATAAATAAATTAAATTAAAAACTTCATTCCGTAAAAGACGCATGGTCAGCACGCCAAAGTGGAATAACTGCAGTATAAGTACAAGTAAACATTAAGTCCATACCGTGTGGAGCCAGACCGCAAAAATCATAATCCTTTTTTACTACTATATTGTATGCTTTCTTCCTCATTTGAAAACAGGTCGAATTTCTTGGGTTCTTTCAGGACATAAGTAAGAGAGTGCTATGGCTAAATCCATCTACGTAGATGTTGGAGAAGAAGACGGTGATGTTGGCCATGAGAATTATGTGGCTGTCCTCTGAAGATCGAGATTTAGCGCGGCCAGTTGCTGGTTGTGAACATAAGACCTTAAGTGTTGGAGCTGAGGCGCTATGGAGTTTGATTATATTTTGTAGCCTGTATATTGAAGTTTTTATGTTAAGTTGGGCGGTGGTAAAGAATGAAATATAAGTCTAGATATGTTTGTCATGTTGAAATGTAATAGAGGTTGTCACTAGAACATTATTATAGTTATATCATGGTTAATTATTATTATTATTATTATTATTATTATATAAAATTGACTCTTATTTATTTCAATTTTATTAAAAAGTTCATTTTATTTTTAAATAAATTTCAAAATAAAATTCATTTCAAAATAAATTTTAAATTTATTTAAAACAAACATATTTCATCAATAAAAATTGATTTAGTTTCAAATAATTTCAAAAAAATAAAAATATTTAAATTTAAAAAAATTATAAAATTTTTATTTAAATCAATCATATTTATTTGAATTTATAAATAAATTTTATAAAATTTTCTGAAATTCATTTGAGCTAAGCGAAACCTGGGAGCTTGGGACTCATCACAGTTGATCGGATGTATTTGATAAAATGGTATTAAGTAAAGCTAGACTTATAGAAGTGATGCTCCACCATATTAGTATTTAAGTTAGGTGGCTCAAGAGTGCGGATAGGAGGGGCTATTACAACAATTTTATCGAATAGAATCTCTGAGTAGAGGAGTTCAATTAACAATATGTTGCACTAGTTTAGGACCATCGCTAACGAACTAAAAATTCTCAACAAACTCACAAAGCACTCACTCATTTTCCAAAGATCAGAAAATCTCAAAGATTAATCAAATTAAGTATAAAAATAAAAATAAAATAAATTGATAAAAATTTATAAATAAATTTGTGAAATTATAACCTAATTCTATATAAATAAATTTAAAATAATTAAAATAATATTCTTATAAAAATATAGAAGATTTAAAATGTATTTTAATATAAGAATCTAAAAACATGTAACAGAGAAGTTAAAGCAATAACTGAATTAAAATTGAGGAACCAGAATGTTCAATTTGCAAACATGTGATATATAAATATAATTAAGATTTAAATTCGAAAACGTAAATATTGCCAGGGCTGAACCACAAGTACTCGGTTAGGCTTGTTGGATATTGTGATGAAGAGAAAGAGAGCTTCTGGTCTTTGAGGACATGGGGAGTACACATCTACATGACTCATTGCATGATGGTAATGATATAAACACTGAAAATGAGGATCAAGATCGCATTAGGAGCTCCAACTGTGAATGAAACAGTTGCTAATTTGGAGGAAGCTTTGTCTCTGTGTGATCCTGGCGATGACGAGTATTAAGGAGCAGAACAGTAGTCTGCAATTAGTTCCAAACATATGTTGATCAATTCTAGTGTTTTTTTTTTTCTTTCATTAAAATCTAGTTTACTGTATATGCATACAAAAATGGATGTTAAATGCATAGTTACAACCTATGTATGGTTGTTAAAAAAAGATGCATAGTTACAACTATGTAGCACAGGAAGGGGATACGAGAAAACAAAAACGAAAATGTGCAAAATATTGTATATATATACATATTGAAAATTATTTTATTATTATTATTAATTAATAGTGTAATTATAAATTATTTTGTTTAGTAAAAAGTACAGAATTTTGTGACGAAACGTATTTGAAGAGTTTCTTAAAAATTTCAATACATGAACTTTTTTAAAGCGTGGAAATCCGTGCACCATAAGCTATAACAAGTTTTAGCAAGTTACTACAAAAGTTATGGTGTGAGCAATGATTATCTTGAAACCATATTGAGAATAAATTCTTGAAAAATAAGGACCAAGATAGGAATCAATTAGCCGAATGTTGTGTGAAGAAATGGCAAAAACTTCTTCTATCACGAGAGGGAGTTTAATTTTTTTACCACTAAAGCATGGTTAAAACTCCACCTCTAAGTTAGGGGAAAAAAAAATAATACAAAGAGTTAAATACAATACAAAGATTAATCATAGCAAGTAGCAACATCGAATCTTTTGGAAAAGATCACGGAATGCAACATAACAGTGATTCTTAATACAAATGTGGTATGTAATCTTTTCATTTGGTAAGTAACTTTAAGTAAGACCCATGCAGCACGAAACATAAATGGAAAAAAAAAAAGTGGAAATGAATACAGCGAAATGATATTTTTTTTAAAATATAAAAAATGAAAATAGAGGAAACATATAAATAATAAAAATATAGAAGTATATAAATAAATAATAAAAATATATGAATATATATAGATATAGTTTATATATATAAATATTAAAAAAAATTCTTTATTCTATCAATTAATAGTATAATTATAAAAATTATTTTATTTAGTTAAGAAAAATATTAATTATTTTTAAATTTTTCTCACTTTTTATTTAGAAAAATACTAAATAAATATATTTTTTTTAAATTAAAAACGCATTTTCAAGTTGCGGATGTATTTTTTTAATTTTTTATATTTATAAAAACAGTTTTAAAACATTTCTAAAACTTTTTTTATAATTTTTGATACAAAAACGTTTCCCAAATGCAAACTATGTAGCATCATAGACTAAGACCAAGCGCATCAGTTCATGCCAACTCTATGTATGTACTCACAATTTCAACATCCGAATGATGTCAACATATATCACATCAGCACATCTAAGATAGCTTGTATAAGCTTAAACTAAAGTTTTAGGTTCGAGACCTAACGCATGCAGAGGGATTAATGAATAAGTTTTTGTCGTCTTTTAAAATTCAATCCAAATCAAATTCAATTTAGTCAGATTCTATGATAGGCTTGACTAAGGATCAGTGCAAATTTTGAACCAACTTAAAATTGTGGAGAGAACCGGTTTAAAACTGGTTTCTTTCCTGATAGAACTATGAACCAACAGTTCTGATTTCGAATCGGCATTTTAAAAAAAAAATATTTAATATGCATGTATAAAAATATATGAATTTAGTTTACATTTATTAATTCAAACGCATCAAATTTTTGAAAAAATAGCCAACATGTAAATGATCATTTTTTAATTTATAAACTAATTTAATATATTTCTTTTAATTTTATTTTAATTCAGATTTTTTTAATTTCAAGTTATAGTGAATTATAATTTTTTTAATTCAAACCCATTAAAATTTTTTAAAAATATTTCAACACCTTCAAGGCTACAAGTCACTAGACCAAACCCTTTAAAAGTAATTTATTTAAATTTTTAAAAAATTATTTTTTTAACCTAACTAGCAAAGCTGGATCCGTGAACCGAAATCGGCTTGGAAACCTAGGGTGACCGATTCCTGTCCAGTTCAACTTATGCCACCCCTATACGGGATACCACATACCCAACGTATCAGATACCAAAAAAAAAAAAAAAGCTTGTATGATGCTTGAAAATGTTTATAAACAATGCACTAGAAAATAATTATAAAAAGAATTACTTGCGTTTTCAAAGTATCCACCGTGTGCAGCCTACTATAATAACAACTCCTTGTTGACTGGTTGGAAACTTTTGTGGGGTACAATTACGCAGGTAAGATTTTTCTAAATTTTTATGATTTTTGTCGACTTGGTGCCAAAAAAAAAAATGTAATTAATGCTGACCGCAAATGGACTAATAATCCACAACACATATAACAAAAAAAATGTAGACACCCACCAATTGGAAACACATCTAAAACAAAATGCAGAGAACCATTTATACTAACAATGAAAGAACCTTAATTATACAATAATAATGCAAAAAAATGAATACCCATTTGCTCAAAGCTTGAAAAGAAAAAACCCTAATTGCACATCTACTAAACACAGCAAACCCAGATAAGAAAACAAAAGTAAAACACTACAATCCTAAGCAATAAAAAATCAATGTAGGAAACATAAACTCACCACTGAGCTTAATTGCAATGTCGGCATGAAACCCAACAACTGATTTAATTGTATGGTAAGGCAGGATCCAAGAGATCACAGAATCTAGAAGACACAAACTTAAAATCAAAACCAAAAAACACTTAAAATCGAACTGACCTTTTATGAAATTTGATAGTCCCATCGAACATCTCTCACAGAAAAGACTTGAGAATGTAGAAGAAGATGAACAAGAAGAAGCAGAACCATTTTCTCTATTTCTAATCTCATTACAACTGCCCTCTTGCTGCTGCAGATTTTGCTGCAAATCTTTACCCATTGCTATTACATCCGTAACTTCTTCACACCCTATCTCTATCTCCCTCTCCCTAACCCGAACCCACAAAAAAAGTAAAATAAATAAATAAATAAATAATCAAAATTGAGAAGAAGAAGATGATGATGATGATGGGAGACAGGTTCTCTGTATTAACTACATAATAATTTAAAAATCCAAAAAAATTGTTAAAATTATTGTAGAATTAAAATTGAATTGCTTAGTTTGTTATAGAACTAAACTTGAATTTAGTAGTATTTAATTAGAAGAAAAATATTTTATAGCAGAATGATTTTAAGAGAATTTACAGAGAGTTTGGAGAAAATTTGGAAAACTACAATATTAAAAGAATTTGAAAAATAATCTATTTTTTTCTATATCTCTTCTCATTAATGAATTTCAATATCTTTATATAGAGATTTTCTTTTTACTATTTAATAACTATTATCTCATAAGCAATATATTGTTCATTCACAAGTAATATATTGTTCATTCACATTCATAATACTCCCCCTTAAATAACAATATTTTGCAACTGTCTCGTTTAAATCTTACTAAATAAAACCCAGTGGAAAAAACTTTAGTTTAAAGAAAAAGAGTATAGTGCATGATTTTCTCCCCCTCAAGTTGTATGTATAATCTTCCTTCACATAGTATGTAGATGTCGCATTCTAATATCGTGAACGTGTTTTCTAAAAATTGTAGTTGGAAGCGCCTTTGTGAAAAGATCAACTGAATTCTTTCTAGACTGAATATATTTAATATCTATATGATTGTCTTTTATTAGCTCGTGAGTGTATGAAAAGAATCCTAGAGGTATATGTTTGGTTCTATCGCTTTTGATATATCTTTCCCTTAACTGTGCAATGCATGCTGCATTATCTTCATACAAAATTGTTAGACTTTTGTTGACTGGAAAACCACAAGATTCTTCAATATAATGTGTCATTGATCTAATCCACACACAGTCTCCACTTGCTTCATGTAGTGCAACAATCTCATAATGATTTGAAGAAGTAGCGACAAACGTTTGTTTCTGGGAATGCCAAGAAATTGCAGTTCCATTATTTGCGAACATATAGCCTGTTTGAGATTTCGCTTTATGAGGATCAGATAAATACTCTGCATCTGCATAACCAATCAATTTTTGTTTTGAATTGTTAGAATAAAATAAACTCAAATCAAGATTTCCTCGAAGGTATCGAAGTATATGTTTGATCCCTTTTCAATGCCTTTTTGTTGGAGCTGAACTGAACCTCGCTAATAAATTGACTGTAAAAGAAATGTCAGGTCTTTTACAATTAGCAAGATACATTAGAGCTCCAATGACATTGAGATATGAAAATTCAGAATCAAGAATTTCTTCATTTTCTTCACAGGGTCGAAATGGATCAGTTTTAATATTGAGTGATCTGACGACAATTAGAGTACTTAAAGGATTTGCGTTATCCATATTAAAGCGTTTCAAGATATTTTCTGTGTAATTTGATTGATGCACGAATATCTCATTGTGCATTTGCTCAATTTGTAAACCAAGGCAATATTTGGTTTTTCTAAGATCTTTCATTTCAAATTCTTCCTTTAAGTATACTATTGCTTCATAAACCTCATTTTCTATTCCAATGATATTTAAATCATCAACATATACAACTATAATCACAAATTCGGATATTGTTTTCTTAATAACAATGCATGGGCAGATAATATTACTCACATATCCTTTAGTAATCAAATAATCGCTTAAACGATTATACCACATGCGTTCATACTGTTTTAACCCATATAAAGATCTCAGGAGCTTGATCGAATACATTTCTTTGGATTTTGTATTTAATGCTTTAGGCATTTTAAATCCTTCAGGGATTTTCATATAAATGTCACTATCAAGTGATCCATACAAATAAGCAGTTACAACATCCATAAGATGCATTTCTAATTTCTTAGAAACTACTAGGCTAATCAAATACCTGAAAGTAATTGCATCCATAATAAGAGAATATGTTTCATCATAATAAATTCCCGACCTTTGTGAAAAACCTTGGGCTACAAGTCTAGTTTTATACCTTATTATTTCATTTTTCTCATTTCTCTTCGTACAAAGACCCACTTTTATCCTATAGGTTTCACAGTTTTAGGCATAAGAATAACTGGCCCAAAAATATTTCGCTTGTTTAGTGAGTCTAATTCAACCTGCATAGCATCTTTCCATTTTATCCAATCATGCCTATTTTGATATTCCATGACTGATTTTGGTTCAGGATCATCTTTGTCATTTATGATTTCACATGTAACAGTATATGAAAATATTTTATCAATACTTTTCATCTCATTTCTATTCAACAGTTTTCTTGTATTGGTATAATTTATCGAGATTTCTTAATTAATATCATTTATACCTTCCATTTAGGGACTTTCTTTATTTTCTATCTCTTAAGGGATATTTTCCTTGCTATCAATATGATTATCTACTCCCTTTCTCTTTCGAGGATTTTTATCTTCAGAACCAATTGGTCTTCCATGCTTTTAGCGTGTTTTAGACTCATAAGTGTCTTTACTTATAGGTTTTATTTTTGGAATTTCAATACAAGCAAGAGCATTGGCTACTGGTATATATGATTTAGTCACTCTTTTTGTATCAGTAAATGTATCTAGCAATTGATTTGCAATTGCTTGTAAGTGCACAATATTTTGCACTTCTAATTCACATTATTTTGTATGAGGATCCAGATGTAATAATGATGGTTCATTCCATGAAATATCCCTTTTCCCTTCTTTCTCCTTTTTTCCTAATACTGGAAAAACAACCTCATTAAATTGGCAATCAACAAAACGTGTTGTAAAAACATCACCAGTTAAAGGTTCAAGATATCTAATAATCGAGGGTGTTTCAAACCCAACATAAATTCCCAATCTTCGTTGAGGATCCATTTTTATGTGCTGAGATGGCACAATGGGTGCATATATTGTATAATCAAAAATTCTGAGATGGGAAATATTTGGCTTTTGACCAAATGCCAATTGTAGTGAGGAGTATTTATGATATGCACTAGGTCTGATGCAAATTAATGAAGCAACATGTAGGATTGCATGACCCTAAACTGAAATGGGAAGCTTTGTTCTCATTATTAATGGTTTAGTAATAAGCTGAAGGCGTTTAATCAATGATTCAGCTAAACCATTTTGAGTATGTACATGGGCAACAAGATGCTCAACAATGATCCTAGTAGACATACAATAATCATTGAATACTTGAGATGTAAATTCACTAGCATTATTAAGTCTTACCCTCTTGATTGTATAATCAGGGAATTGTGATCGTAATTAATAATTTCAGCTAGCAACCTTGCAAATGCAACATTACGAGTTGACAATAGACAAACATGTGACCATTTACTAGATGTATCAATTAATACCATAAAATATCTGAATGGTCCATATGGTGGGTGAATTGGCCCACATATATCACCTTGAATTCTTTCAAGAAACATAGGTGATTCATTCTGAATTTTACATGGTAAAGGCCTCAAGATTAATTTTCTGAGAGAACAATTTGTACATGACATTTCATTTGATTGAGGAATTCTTTGCCCCTTCAATGGATGCCTATGTAAATTCTCAATTATCCTTCGCATTATTACTGATCCAGGATGACCTAATATGTCATGCCATAAATTTATTTTTGAAGGGTCATAAGATTTTTCTTTTACTGCCATATGTGACTCAATTACATATATATACATGTAATGCAATCCAGTAGGGAGTTTTGGTAGTCTTTCCAATACTTGTATTTTTCCTGATTTATAGGAACTATATTTAAATATTTGTTACCATTTATAGTAATGGATTGGGTATCACACCCATTTTGATAAATTTCATCAAAACTCAAAAAATTTATTGTTGATTTTGGTGAAAACAAAGCTTCATTAATTATAAATTTTGTTCCATTTGGTAACATAAATTTAGCTTTGCCAATTCCTTCAATCAGATCTACAGGACCTTATATTATTTTTACAACTGCCTTTGTGGGCTTTATTTCAGAGAAATAATCTCTATTTTTCAAGATAGTATGTGTAGTACCACTATCTGGAATGCAGAGATCTCCAATATTGTCTTTATGTTGAGTATAATCCATATTAAACTTCAAAATAGATAAACACATAATTAATCAATTAAGGTAAAAATATAAAATAATTGTAAAGTAGGACATTTTATTAATTTGAAAATAACATACATAACAATAACATATTCTTCAGAATTGAAAAATAAAATAGGTAATAACAACATACTTAAAATTATCGTTGCCTCAATTTTCATTATCAGTAAAATCAGAAACATCTAGATGAGTTGTATCATTAATAGGAGTATGATGCTCATTGAAGTTTATTTCTTTTTCTTTGTCTTTCAATGATGCCTTATAAAGTTGGCAAAGATGTCGTGGTGTACGACAAACTTGTGCCCAGTGTCCTTTACTACCACATCTGAAACACACAGTTTCATACTTATGTTGGGGCCTTTCTTGAACACCACTAATGATTGATTTTAACTTCTTTTAAGGTTGAGTATGAGTTTGTTGTGGAGTATTATTATATTTATTTCCACAACCACAGTCAAAGAATTGACCTCTTCCACGTCCACAACCTCTGCCTCTCCCACGTCCATGGCTATTGTAATTTTTATGTTTGGAATAATCTGTAGCATTTGCTTCTGGAAATGCTATTGAGCCAGTGGGACAGGACTAATGATTTTTCATCAAGAGTTCATTATTTTTCTCAACTGCCAGTAGGCAAGAAATTAGTTCATAATATTTTTTAAATCTCTGCGTCCTATATTATTGTTGCAGTGTAACATTTGATGCATGAAATATGGAGTAAGTTTTCTCCAGCATATCCTCATCTATGACTGTCTATCCACAGAATTTTAATTGTGATACTATTCTGAACATTGTAGAATTATAGTCACTCACTTTTTTGAAATCTTGAAAACGTAAAGCTCTCCATTCATCAATGACTACTGGTAGTATTACATCTCTTTGATGATCATATCTATCTTTTATATCCTTCCAAAGAACACTTGGATCTTTGACAGTTAAATATTCACATTTTAATCCTTCATCAAGATGACGACGAAGAAAAATTATAGATTTGGCCTTATCCTGTAATGAGGTGTTATTATTTTCTTTTATGGTATCAATTAACCCCATTGATTAAAGATGCATTTCTACATCTAGAATCCAAGACATATAATTTTTTCACGTGATATCAAGAGCAATGAACTCAAGGTTTGCTAGATTTTTCATTACGATAACAAATAAAAAAATATAACTCAATTAGAATTCATAAATTTGATGACTATTAAAAAAAATCAAATATAATAAGAATTTACTAATTAATTATACCATGAATGAATATTGCAAGAAATAATAGCGGTATAAAAAGTGATACAATAATACTTAAAATTATATCAAATAGAAAATCATCTTCTATATGAATTATTCCAAAAACTATTATATAGTCATGATCAAAACACAAATATAAATATACCAAATCATGTTTACAATTTAAAGTAAAGAGAGAAAGAGAAAATGTATGAATTTGTGTGAATAAATAAAATTTATAGTTTGTCTATTTATAATGAAAAATATAGCCGTTTGTTACCGTTATGTTACCGTTGGTAATAAAAATATAGCCATTAGAATTTTTTTTAATATAATATATTGAGAAATAAATTGTATAAAGTAAAATTAATAAATAATGTTGATATGATTATTTATAGTAAGTGAGTTAACATAACGATATGTATAAATATGGGGCAAAATCGCCCATTAATATAAAATGGGGTATAGCCTTTCATTAATATAAATAATAAAAAAAATATAAATATGCATAAATATAAATTGGTAGGAGGCATAGTCATCCATAAGGTTAGAACCATTTCTAGCAATTTTTGCATCAATTGTGTAGTTAGTAAAACCAAATAAAAATAACAATTAATATATAAAGTTAGATTGAAGAAATAAATATAAATATGAATAAATATAAATTAGAAGGAGGCATAGTCATTCATGATAATATATAATCAAATCATATATTCATAAATATTAAATATTAAGAAATATGTACCTTATTGTTTTAATCGAGAGCTTTTCGTGTTGATAATGTGTTGTATAATTAAAATTGAATTATTTAGTTTATTATAAAACTAAACTTGAATTTAGTAGTATTTAATTAGAAGAAAATTATCTTATAGTAGAATGATTTTAAGAGAATTTAGAGAAAGTTTGGAGAGAATTCGAAAAACTATAATATTAAAAGAATTTGAAGAATAATCTATCTTTTTATATATCTCTTCTCATTAATGAATTTTAATCTCTTTATATAGATATTTTCTTTTCACTATTTGATAACTATTCTCTCACAAGCAATATATTATTCATTTACAAGTAATATATTGTTTATTCACATTCATAATAAAAATGACTTACCTTGGGCATTTTTGTCTTCATATCATTTTTTCTTCATATCATTTTTTCTCCTAAGGTCATTATAGTCTTTTTATTATTTTACAACATGGAGGCTGACTCATCAAAAACAGGTTCCACATTTGCTTAGTCACTAAGCTAAGTACATGAAAATCTGTCAGAAGCACCTACCTGAGCTATTTTTCTATATTTTAGACACTTAATTGAAAAAAAAAAAAAAAAATTGGACACCACATTATGAAAGACACCATTGGTGCAATTTTTTCCTTTTTTTTTTTTGACAGAAAAAGAAAATTAGTATTGGGTTTTGCTTCTTTCTCGAGATTAATAATTCTTGGAAAGAGTATGGCTGGATCTCTGCATATTGATGTTAAAGAACATCACCTTGGTAGTGACAAGGGACACAGTAGTGCAAGTCGCTTGGATCAGAAGGTAAGGACTATGATAAAATCAGCATGTTTTGTATATGGTTAGAAAGAGAATCTTCTTGAGAAAAAATGACCATGAATCAACTAATTTTTCTCTTCTGAAAACAGATCATAAACCTGGAAAAAATCTTTCTTGTTGCCAACTTCATCCTAGAGCTTCCATCAGCTACTTTTGATTAGCTATTATCTGCGCAGAAGCCTTAATATGCACTTTTGAGTACGGTGATGTCTTTTTTAATCTTAATCATTTCTAAAATGGATCTTGTTTACAAGGGTCAAAAAGAATAACTAACTTGGATGAGGAGAGGGTTGATCCCTTGGTTTGATCACCCACATCAAAATTACAAGCCTTTTGGAACATTTCCTGACATAATTGGATTGCTTTGTGCCTGCCTTCAGTCCATTTTTGCAGCAATAACGTAATCCTGTCAAAGTGTCTTTTTGGCCTATCATTTTTGCCTCTAGTCTATTGTTTTCTAGACTGTCGGGTAATCCTCCACAAAAGAGGTCAACCCCACTTGTCAGGAAACTGAATAGGGCAGTGGAATTTACTCTGGCTGAGCTTGCTGCAGCAACTGATGATTTTTCATTAAAGAACAAGCTCGGTGCAAGGCAATTTGCTGTTACTTATAAAGGGAAACTAGCAGATGGTGGGGAAGTCGCTGTAACGAGAAGAAAGAAAGGTTAAGAAGCTCAGTTTTCTGAAGAGCAACAAAGGGCTTTTGAATCTGAATTGGGAGTGTTGTTAAGGCTTCACCACAAAAATTTAGTTTGGCTTATTGGGTATTATGAAGATGAGGATGAGTTGCTTTTAGTTCATGAGTACATCAAGAATGGAAGTTTGTATCATTATGTACATGACAAGAACAGGAATGAAAAGAATGGTAATGTAATCAATTCATGGAAAATGAGGATCAAGATTGCACTAGATGCTGCTAGGGGACTTGAATATCTTCACAATTACACAGTTCCACCTGTAATTCACAGAGACCTAAATTCTATAAACATCTTGCTCGATGCAAATTGGATGGCCAGAGTTACAAATTTTTTATCGTCTTTGAATGCTCCTGAAACAGAAAATGAGTACAAGTCGATGCACGCAGTAGAAACTGTTGGCTGTATTGATCCAGAGTACTATAATCTAAATATATTAACTGCAAAGAGTGATGTATATAGTTTTGGAGTGGTGCTATTAGAGCTTTTGACAGGAAAGGAAGCAATGTTTTATACTGATGACAGTGAAGGCATACCAACAAGCCTAGTGGATTTTGCATTGCCTTTAATTATGTCAAGTGAAGGCACTACGGCTCTAGACTCTAGGGTCGGTCCTCCAGAGCTAAATGAAGTAGAGGCAGTGGAGCTGGTGGCATACACAGCACTTCATTGTGTGAATTTGGAAGGGAAGAACAGACCAAGCATGACTAATGTAGTTGCTAATTTGGAGCAAAGCTTGTCTTTAATGAATGCTAGCTAGTAGCACTGAAGAATAAGAAGAGAAAGAGCAATTTTGTCTAATGTTAATGAGACGTAGTGGAGATGAAAAGCTATTGATCAATAAAAATTTAGCAAGCAAAATCAATTAGATGTAACAAAAATGTGATCGATCATAAGATAAGAAGTTCCTTCTAATAGAATGACAAGTCAAATAACTTCAGAAAGCAATGCGTATGGTTTTGGTGTGGTATTATAAGAACTTTTGACTGGGAAGAGAGCTATGTTAAAAAATGATGTGAACGGAGGAAGCACACTAACAGGTGTAGTGGACTTTGCCGTGCCTGGTATCATAGCTAGTAAATTAGCCGAGGTTTTTGACTCTCGGGTTCATCCACTGGATCTAAACAAAGCAGAGGCACTGGAGCTGGTGGCATATACTGAAGTTCACTGTGTGAATTTGGAAGGGCAAAGCAGGCGAACTATGAGTGATGGAGTTTCTAATTTGGAGAGAAGCTTGGCTCTATGCGTTGGTAGTAGTGTTGAGGATGAGATGAACTTGACCTGAAGCATCAAACAATCAACAAGAATTCGTAGATAATGAGATAGACATACGGAAGGTAATTTTTATTGTTATTAGTATAGTGACCTTGTAAATGTTGTTTGTATCTAGACTCCTGGAACTTTCATTTGAAGCTGCCACTATTGATTCTACCTGAAACTTTTGCCAGGTAGTTTACGTTAAATAATGATAATATCACAGTGTTGACCCTGTTACCAAGTCAATAACAACATATAACTCAGTTAAGTATTATGCTTTCTGATCATTAACTATTGTTTCTGATCTCATTCTGTACTGAATTGTAAATAGAGAATTAGCTGCTTTCAGGTTTTGGTTCTTCTGCAAAATCAATAATCTTTCAGGAGAGTATATATGGATGAATCCCAACGTGTGGACTTCAATGAAGATGATTATGGCAATTGACACTAATCTAGCTAGAAATCGAATTAGTTAATCAATACACCTGAAATAGGCGAGAATTTTCTTTTACAATGTTCATTTCACAATTTTTTTGGTATCAGCTAAGACTATGTAGATATCTGGATGTGATATATACCTTCAAGCTACATGCATCCATTGCTTACCCCTTTCTCTCTAATATGGTGTTGAGGTGCTATCATCCTCCTTTTTTCCAGAATAAGGAGATAAATAAGAACTGTAATAGGTTGTGTTGCAAGAGGAATTCAATGCCTTCACGTTGATGCATTAAAAGCTGCAAGAAGAATACAGTACTTTCACGTTAATTCATAGAGATAACAGGTCTTTTAATATTTTTGTCGACAAGAATTGGACAACAAGAGTTTCAATTTCAGGTTTCTGAGATAGAATACGATTACCGAATGTCCCTAACAGAGACATTAATAGGAACACCTGGATACATCGACCCTGCATACCTTAGAAGCAGTGCAATAACTTCAAAATCTGATGTGTATAGTCCTGGTGTGGTGTTTCTAGAACTTTTAACTGCAACATTTTTTAATCTTGGCTCGATGCTTCATCGAAAACTTTCCCTCGGTTCACGCACGTACCATTTGGAGCAGGGCCAAGGATTTGTGCTGAAGCAGAGTTTGCAAGGATCGAGTCACTGTTCGTAATCATATAATATAAGTGGACAGAAATGATACCTAATGAATCTATAACTCGTTCGCCATTGCCATAACGAGCCATGGGCCTTTTGGTGAGACTTGAGCCAAGGAATGGGAAATTAGAAGGCTGATTCTAACAAGAGTTGCCATAGTTTCAGAATGCGGAGTTGTTGTATGACAGTTGATGGTGCTACATATTTCGGGCTAGTGGTAAGCCTTTCCTTTGGCTGTTTGTTCTTTAGTTATTATTTCCAGCGCATCACTAGTAAGGGATTTTTGGTCCTTTCTGTTGGGTTTTCTTCATGTACAGACGTTTTCTACAATGGTGTGCCCTTCTACAGTTGGTTTCTGCTCAGTGCTCATAGTGGAGATGAGGCAGGCAGTAGGCAGTGTCTTGGTTTTTTGGACTTAGTTTAGAGAGGAAAAGTGCAAATTATAGAGCTGGAAAAGGTACATCTTTCATTAGCTATAGCATACATATTTATACAACAAAAAAGTTCATACAGCAGCTTACAAACTCCCCTTAATCTAAGGAAGTTGGTTGCCTAACTATAAGCTCTACCGCAAGTTGCTAACTTCTCCAAATCTTCTACAAAATTTGGAGCTTTTACATAGATTATAATCATTACAAAGCATCCTTTAAAAGAATAACAGCAGAAAAGATCACCAAGAAAACATTAGAATAACAGGACAGTGAAACTTGAGACACGAAGAGCAATACAACCATCGCATGCTGCAATGTTTGCAAAAAGGAATTCATTCCTTTTCAGGGTTGAGTTGTCTTGCAGCTTCTGATGTTTCCCCTGACCTGACATGAGCAAGTGAAATTAGACTTAACATAGCTGAATGCCGCTGCAACAATTTGGATAAGGCATGCATAATAGTACAAAACTTATTGGAAGGGATCAATATGCATAATAGTGCATAACTTATTGGAAGGGATCAATTATGTGATTATGTAAATTACCTAATTTAATCGCTCCATTAAGTGTAGTACTAATTGGTACCTTGAAACAGTGGCATTTCCCTAAATAATCATTCTGCTTTTATGCCTAAAGAAGAAGCTGATCTGGCAGAGACGTGATTCTATCGTTTCCTTTGATCTTTAGATGTTGAAGGGGAGCTATTGAGATTATGAAAGATTGAAGAATTAGGTAAGAGAAATCATCCAACTCCTCTGCCAATTTGCCAACACTTAATGACTCCAATCCTATGAGGCTGCCTAAAATCTCCTTTGGAAAAAAACTCAATCTCCCACAATTTAGTATTCCCAAATGAGTAAGACAAATCAATTTCCCTAACTCTTCCGGAATTGATGCCAGCCTTTCACAATCAAATATATCCAACTTCTCCAAAGAAGTGAATGATTAGTCCTCTTGTTGCAATACCTGCTAAACATCTACTTATAAGCAAACTCTTAAGATTGAGGGGAATACAAGGGGAAGGGAAGGAAATATGAGAGTAATTAGATTTTGTGTTATTTGACTATTAAAAGTTAATAAAGGGGAAGGAAATTGAAGGAAAATTATTCCCCTTTGTTCCTCTTGTATAAGATAAAATTGATTACACCTCAAAAAGGGACGTAAAAGATTTCAACTCCAAAACACATTGTAATTTAAAATCTTATTTTCTTTTTAAACATTTCTCATTCTTTTCCCTTTATTAATTAATTTTAAGTTACCGAACACAACAAAGTCTATAATTTTTATTCCTATCCCTTCCCCTCCCTTTCCTTCCCTTTAAAATAACTTCCATTCCCTTCTCTATATAGTTGCCATGAATAGTGTAAAAAAGGGAATGATGAATCCACTTCATCAAATAAATTACCCAATTTATCACATCTGTCAATTTCAAGGTTGACAAGTGATGAACTATTGGTTATTCTGAAGTTGGTTAAAGCATAACAATCTCTAATTCTCACTTCTTCAAGGGAAGGAAATAATTCTTCAACTCTCTTACCCTCACCTACATCTAGTGTCCTCCATTCAATTAAATTCTCCATTTCCCATAAAATGAGTTTTTTTTTTTTTATTTAGGAAACAACTTCCATCCACTACCACTATTGCCACTGCCATCAATCCTAGAAAACTCATTCCCTAAACATTTCATTTTTTCCATCCTATCTATCTCAAAATATTTAAGATTCAGAAGAATTCCTGAGCTTGGAATTTGTTCACAGAAATTGCAATTCATTAATACTAGCTCCACCAGACTATAAAAAAGTTTGAAACTATTAGAACCACTATTTGGAACTTTCATCTTCATTACCCATGCTTGAAAGTTTTTACCCATATACTTCTTGATATTTATCTTCTTTATGTTTAAGTAAGTGTGGAGTCCTTCCAGCACCTCTTCATCATTGCTATAGCTTCCTTCTCTATCTTCTCTCCAAATAAATTTCAAGGCTGTTATTCTCCTTTTCTCCTACAATTTTGCTTTCTGTGCCTCTTCCTTATCTCTAACCCTCTCAAGTTCTTCTATCCTCAACTCCCCTTTTATCTCATTCAAGTACTTTAATTCCTCAATGCTACCTCCTTTATCACTACTCATAATAAACATTGGCAACCTTTCAAGGTTAGTTAGCCTCGGCATCTGCCAATCATAACTAAATTCAATATGCTTCAAGCTCACCAAATTTTTCATTTTCCTTTTAGTAAGCTCCTTAAGTGACTCACACTCCAAGTATCTAAATGTTTGTAGATTGTAAAGCTTAGTGACGGACTTAGGCATTACTTTGAGTTCAATGTCTGACACATCAAGAAATCTCAAGTATTTCCACTTATTAATTGAAAATGGCAACCTTAAAATTGCAAAACCTTTAAACTTTAAACTCCGCAAATATTCCAACTTCTATGATTCAACAAACACAACATTCTTCATTAGTAAGAATATAATACATAACTTCTTACCACCCTTATTCAAAGATGCCATTCCATTTTTTACATCTTCACTATCTATATTAACACAACGAATGCATGATAAGTCCACCATACTTTGTGAATTGCCTTTTGAATAACTTTCTGAAGTTAATATTTCAGACTTAGAAAGTGACATTGGAAGATCATGCATAAGATTGTGCATTTTACATCCTACAATATTATCTAATTTATCCCTTTCTAAATCTTGAAAAAAAAAAGTTATAAAGTAAGGCATTAAAATACCTATCCCCCACATCCACTTATTTTTTTTTTAACAATCCCCACATCCATATTGTGCGGCTTAAGAAAACCTTCAGCCTTCTAAAGTTGAATTAATTCCTCCTTTTCGATCAAAAAATCTTTTGGAAAAATCGAACAGCAAACAAAGAATGGTTTCAATTATAAAGGCAAGTGATCAAAAATCAATTTTAATATAGCCTTTATATTTTCCTTTCCTTTTACTACATTCAGAACTTCACTATTCTTAATGGACAACCAAGCTTCCTTTTAAAAGAAAATGAGAATACGTATGCTTAGAGAGAAAAAAAAATTGACTTTTATTCTATTCAAAGGAATTGTAATTGTTACAGTACTACATGAAAAATGAGCACTAGGAAATATATATAAATACTCCAAGTAGAAGACTAATATCTATAACAAACTATATCTCTAAAGGTGCTGAACTTATCTCATCTTTTAAATTACCATCTTGGTTTGAATTTGTTTTTCTTGAAACTGTTATATCCTCCAACAGTACTCCATTGATATGGGTATTATTGTTAGAGCATTCAACCTTATCTCTCATGATTTTTGAACAACCTTATCAAATAATAAACATTAGCATTGTTAGACTGTTGTGGGTGAATATCCCCTTGCAAACTATATTGAGACTGAAGGTAGAGTTTGGTGCAAAAATAAGCGAGAGCAGCTTTAGCCAGGGTTTTAGTAAAAATGTTTGCAATCTGATAGTTAGTGGAGATGTGCTGAGTAATAAGAGCCCAAGAGCAACGAATTTACGCACAAAATGGTAATATAATTTGATATGTTTACTTCAAGCATGAAACACAAGATTAATTTTCAAATGAAGAGCACTGAGATTGTCTTAGTATAGTATTAGAGGAGATGGCAGAGGAATATGCAAATCTTTAAGAAGGAAAGTGAGCCAATAAGTTTCGTTGTAGTGTTTGCCATGGCTCGATACTTAGATTTGGTACTTTAGCGGGAGATGGTATATTATTTTTTTACACACCAAAAAATAAGATTACTCCCAAGGAAGGTGCAATAACTAGTAGTGGAATGTTTAGTAGTGAGACAGTTTGCCCAATCTGCATCAGAATAAGCATAAAGATGAAGTGTAGTGTTGGAAGTGAAATGTAAACCCATATTAATGGTACCTTTGACATAACATAAAATACGTTAAACCAATTTATAGTGTGCAACAATAGGGGCATGCATAAACTGAGAGACAAAGTTAACACTATAAGAAAGATTCATCGTGTGAGAGTCAAATATTGAAGAGCACCAATAACTCCTTGAAATTGACTTGGATCAAGAAAAGGAGTATCAACTGAAGGGAACTTGGCCTTTGAGTCTAGCAGTGTACGGATGGGCTTATAATCTACCATAACAGATCACTCAAGTATGGTAAGAGCATAATGGGACTGGGATAAACAAAGACCATCACTAGTTTACAAAATCTTGATGCCAAGGAAGTGATGAATAGGTCCCAAATCTTTCATGGCAAACTCCTTCTTTAAAAGCTAAATAAATGTTGCAACAAGTTGTGATATTGACCCTGTAAAAAGTATACCATCAACATATAACAGTAATACTAGTGATCCTTGATTTGAATGAAAAATAAATAATGATGGATTAGTTAAACTACAAAAGAAACCATAATTAAGTAAGAAAGAACTAAAATGATCAAACCAAGCACAAGGTGTTTGTTTCAAACCATAAAAAGCACATTAAAGCTTGCACACATGTTAAGGATGTTGAGGGTCACTATCCCCGGTGGTTACTCTATATATATATATTCTGAAATGTATCCATGTAAAAATGCATTTTTAACATCAAGTTAGTGAAGTGGCCAATGCTAAACAAGTGTGAAAGAGATGACTATTTGAATGGTTCCAAGTTTGATAACTAGAGAAAAAGTTTCAGTGTAATCAAGCCCATAATTTGATGATACCCTTTGGCCACAACTCGAGCCTTTAGACAATCTAGAGTACCGTCAAGTTTAAGTTTAATTTTGAAAACCCATTTAGAACTAGTGACATGCATGTTGGAAGTGCAAGGAATAAGTTTTCATGTTTGATTATGATGTAAAACAACAAGCTCTTTATTCATCATCGTCTTCTGACCAAGATGAGCTAGTGCTGATCGAATGTTATGTGGTTCACGAGGAATGTTAACAAATGTGATACTGGATAAGGCATATTTAGGATTGGGTTTAACAATTCTAACTTGAGAATGAGTTACCATGGTACGGGGGAGCTGCCTGCAAAGATTGATCTGGTTGTGTAAGAGAGAGTTCGAGTTCATTTTATGTAGTTTGTGATGATGATGGGAGCACAGACTGTGTTATAGGTACTGATCGAACCATAGAAGTTAAATTGGACGAGGGGTCAACTACGTGTAATAAGGAAGGGTCTTGGGTGACATGCAATGTTGGAGAAGAAACATCAGGTACAAATATAATAGATGTTGCCGATAAAGAAAGAGAAATGTGAGATGCTACTGGTGGTAAAGGACTTTGACATGGTGGTAAAGACACTACTAATAACATGTAGGAGAAAAATCAATATGTGGCAGCCAAGAATAAAAAATACTAATAACATGTAGTTGAGTAGATAATAAAACAGAAGTATGACCAAGCTTATATGGGAAGCATAACTCATAAAAGACAACTTGCTTAGAAATATTTTTTTTTTACTTTGAGGATGAAGACACTTATACCCTTTATATTTATCACTATAGCCTACAAAAACACAAGGAATGGTTTTGGGACAAAATTTATTATGTCGTGTGTCCTAAGTATAAGGAAATCATTTAGAGCTAAACACATGAAGGGAAGAATAAATAGGATGAGTACCATGCAATTTAAAATATGGTGTGTCAAAATTAAGAGCAGATATAGGTAGACAATTAATAAAATAGACAATAGTAGTGAAAGCTTCTACCCATAGAAATAAAGGTGCACCACAATAAAAAAACATAGTCATACTAAGTACTCAGATAATTCTATGTCTTCTTTCAACCATACTTGTTTGTTTAGGAGTATACAGAAAATATACCTAATGAATAATGCCTGTGGCGAGAAAGTGGGAAGATAGTTTTGAGTTGATAAACTCTCCTCCTCCATCAGAATGAAAAATTTTAATTTTTTTTGTTGAATGGTCATTTTACATATTGTTCAAAGGCTAGAAAAGTCTTGAAAAAAAATTAGATTTGTGCTATAATAGAATAATCTAAGTATACTTAGAAAATTCATCAACAAAATAAGCATAAAATGTAAAATTACCAATATAAAGAATATAGGCAAGTTCCCACAAATCATAATGAATCTTTTCAAGATACTAGAACTAGAATGTTTAGAAGAATAAAAAGGTAATTTACTAAGTTTGCTTAACAGACAACTATCACATAAATGTTCATTTTTTGTAGATCCTAAAACATCAATCAACCCTTTATTTCTTAACAATTACAAAGTTGAAAATTAAGGATGTCCTAAATGTTAATGCCAAATGTCTGCTGAACCATATTTGAACCGATGAGAAAAATGCAACTTCGGAGAAGTGGGTAATACATAGAGATCACCCTTACGTCCCCCACTGATTAATGGTTGACTTGTCTTTTATTCCTTAACACAAAAATTAACATTAGAAAATTCACAATTGACAGTAAATTGAGGAGTTAATTGACTTACAAAAAGCAAATTTTTTTGTTAAGTCAGGCACTAACAATACATTATGAAAAAAGTAAGGTTGTATGTTTTTGCTTAATACATGAATCACCTATACTAGTAATTGGTAATGATGAGTCGTCTCCTATAATAACTGAATCAGTACCACAAGTGTTGCGAATATTTGTTAACATACCTGGCTTACCTGTCATATGATTGGAAGCTCCAGTGTCAAAAGTCCACTTAATTTCTGCTATAGTGTTGTCCAAAGTAAGAGCTGCAAGAGCTTGTGGAATTTCGTTATGTTGAGTAGACCTTTTTGGCACCCACCAGTAGATTTTGGCACTATGACCCATGGTTCCATAATATTGGCATTTTTCTTCTTAATACAAGTCCCTTTCGGATTGAGTCATGCGATGTTCACCTAGTGGTGGAGGCCATCGTTGTTGGTTGATTGAAGGAAGATTGTTTTCATTGCTTGGGTTGTAATCCCTACATTGTTGAGTCCAAAATCCACAGCCAGTAGAGGTGAATCTTTACATGTTGTCATAATACCTTGAAGTAGACTTTTATTGTTTCCTATAGAATGCCACTTGTGGAGTGAATTGTGAAGTCAAACCATTAATACATCTATAAAACCAATCATTGATCAAGATTTTGAAGATACGATATCAACTTAGAATATGAAGGTCTTAGTGGTTTCATCATGGTGGTTGTAAAGGTCTCATATAGAGGATCAAGGCTAGTAAGAAGACAAAAAACTTTTTCTTTATCAGAAATAACTTTTCTAATGGCCACAAGATTGTCATATAAACCTTTAAAAATATGAATGTGTTCTCCAATGGTTTTTTCATCTTCTATGCAGAGGTATGTCAATTGTTGTCGTAGAGTAAATTCAAGTTCTTGTGAATCTTATGCATAAGCATTTTTTAATAGGGTGAAATATATGGGTGGGTACCCAACTTTACACTTACTGCATTTTGGGTACTAAAGTTTAATTAGTTTTTTTTGAAGTACTCAACTTTGATTTAAGTACCATACGCCAGTGACCTAGTGACAGGAAGATGATGTCACAGCTGCCAAGAGAATATTTTAAAAATATTCAGCACGTCACCCATGCCTAGTTATCAATTTTTAGCACCCAATTCACAGGAGGGTACCAAACTTTATCTTTGTTTCAATTTAGTTACCAAACTTTTAATTTGTATCTTTTTAGATATCAAACTTCTATTTAATTTTATAGCAATCACTTAAAAAAAAATTTGGTACCTAAATAATCCATAATTACTATTTTAATTCAGAATTAAAGCTTTTTTCCTTTTTGCAAATAATTCTATATTTTATATGTATTTATAGGAAATAAGGAAAAATTTGAAACTTATTTTGATTCTACCTAGTAAGAGCAGACTCATCCTGAGTGATATTATAGCTTAGGAGAAGTAAACTTTCAAACTTTTTATAATTTGTAACTAAATTGAAAAGATAAGAAGATTGAGGGATTAAAATAGTTTTTAAGAGAAATTCAAAAGACTATAAATTTTTAATAGTATCCTTTTTGAAATAAAATTCAAAAGAAACAAAAGTAAATTAGGTTAGCCACCATTGCAAATAACCCCTAAAAATTGATGACTAGGCATGGGTGACATGGCGAATATTCTCAAAATATTCTCTTGTCGGCTATCACATCATTATCCCGCCACTAGGTCACTGGTGGATGACACTTAAAATTAAATATGGGTACTTAAAAGAAATCAATTAAACTTTAGTATCCAAAATACAATAAGTGTAAAGTTGGGTACACACCCGTGCATTTAACCCTTTTTTAATGCTTCCTAAACTGCAAGTGTTGTGTCTAAACCAACAACTAGGCTAAGAGCTTCTTCAAAGAGTGTTCCAATAATCCACCCATAAAGAAGACAATCATACTTTCGTCAGGAAATCATCTGTCAGTTTTATTGTAAAGCTTTCTATTTTTATGGTGCTGTATGAATTTAATATTGTGTATTTAAGAGGAGCTAGGTCTTCATTTATGAGATGACTAATAAGTTCTTGACTTTCTGCAAGAGCCAAGACTTATTCACACCATAATGGGTAATTGGATGAGGTAAGTTTGAGTGTGATGAAGTTTCCAACATTTAGAGATAATGAAGTCATGATGAGAAAACTTGTGGGATACCAAGTGCTCACAAGCTTTGATACCAAGAAGAAAATGAGAATGTGTATGCTTAGAGAGAAAAAAATAGTATTTTATTTAAAGTAATTGTAATTGTCACATTACTACATGAAAAATTAGCACTAGGAAATATATATATATATATATATATATATATATATATATATATATATATATATATATATATATATATATATAAATACTGCAAATAGAAGACTAATATCTATAACAAACTATATCTCAAAAGGTGCTAAACTTATCTCATGTAATTTTAGATTACCATCTTGGTTAGAATTTGTTTTTCTTGAAACTATTATATCCTCCAACAGTACTCGACTGATATAGGCATTATTGTTAAAACAATCAACCTTATCTCTCTTAATTTTTTGAACTACCTTATCACTCTTTTGACTTAAACAACAAACATCAATATTGCTAGGTTGTTGTGGGAAAATCTTTTCTCTCTCAGAACTCAACATCCTACCTAAAACTTTTACAGTTAAAGGTACTCCACTTTTTTTTTGTAATTTAATAATCTCCAATTATAAAGGGATGGGTGCTCCTTCATTTGCATGCACTTGTCTTTCAATAATGGACCAACAATCTTCATCAGACAAGACATTCAAATTATGCATGTACTCATTAGTAGTCTTCACTATAGATGCCACTCCCTCATTGTGAGTAGTCACAATAATGACATTTCCATTCTTCCTACAAATAGTTAATGAATGTGTGTTTAAGTACTCCCAACCCTTTGAGGCATCATCCCACACGTCATCAAGAATAAGTAAGAATTTCTTATCCTCTAGCTTTTTTACAAGTTGGTGAAGGATTGCATCCTTATTTATCAATCCCTCCATGTCTCTACAGAGACATTACAACATTTATTTAAAAAAAAATTGTTAAAAAAAATGGTTAGAAACACAAATCCACATTTTTTCATCAAAAAGCTTTATAGTCATTGCTTTTTGACATACTAGTTTGGCCAAGGTAGTCTTACTAAGACTGCCCATGTCCATAATGAGAATAATGGTAAGAACCTATTAGTCATATGAGTGACTCAATAAGTTCATAATTTTAGAGATAAATCGATCCCTCCCTATAATTGGATTGTCAAGTATCGAGTCTGTTATTCAGTCCAAGTCAATATGAGAGATTGCAAGATCTCTAGATGATGAGACTTGAAGTTCAATAATCATAATAGCTTCATTCTTAATCTTAGCCAGGAACTTATTTATATTCTTCACTTTGTTCGCCAGTTTGATATGTAATGCATCCTTTTTAGCATAACGAGTGACTTTAGAGAATGTATTTAAGCTACTTGCCTCCATTCTTTATTGATTTTGCATCTCTACCTTTCGACGAAGATTCTCATAGCCCAACTCATCAAACACATCCTCAGTATTATAGGCTACATCTTTGAGCTTCTTGAGCCAAAGCCTGACAAGTTCCTTTTTGATCTGTTGCTCCTCAGCATATTATAGCCGATTAAGAATCAAAGTGAGCGATTCATGAAGCTTCTAGAGGTCATCCTCAAGATTCCAAGCATGAGTGATTTCAGCAATGATGAGTGGAACCACCCTTGACAGAGCTTCTTCCACCACAGGAGTGAGGAAAGTCTTAGCCATAATGGTCAATTAATTCTTAAAAGGGTTAAGAAAAGAAAAATGGATTAAGGATAGGCAAATTGAAGATGCAAAGAATGGTAAATATTATGTGAAGAGTAATGAGTTAAGAAACAAACTTTTGTTTCATATGATTATGCGCTTCTTTTTGGTTGGCTACTTCAAAAGAAAAGTAATGGCAAGATATGAGGAACAATGACTCATCCTGTAGTGCATTAGTTTTTCTTTAATTATTTTCTTAACAAATTGGGCAATATTTGCAATTAATATTAGTCCAAGTAAATAGTAATATTAGTCCAAGTAAACGGTAAGTTTATACTGTGTGGAACAAAAGTCATATAATTTTTTTTTTACTACTATATTGTATGGTTATGTCTCTTCTTCCTCATTTGAAAATAGGGTGGAGTTTACTGGGTTCTTTTAGGAAATTAGTAAGAGAGTGCTATGGCTAAATCCATCTACATAGATGTTGATAAAGAAGAAGATGTGCGATGAGAATTATATATGTTGAAATTTTTAAGATGGAGATAAGGGAAAAAATTCCTCAATAAACTTACAACAAATAATTAAGGCCAAATGCATAGTTTCACCTATGAACTTTACTCGATTAGTCTCTAATACTTTTGAACTTTTATTATATTATATTCAACATTTAAACTTTTATGTTGAACCATACTAACTCTTATAATACATAAAATCAAAAGAATTTTATAAATTAATATTGATATGGACACAATCAAAACTTATATAAACTAAAATAATGTTTAATGAAAGAGAAAATATAGTTAAAAAAATTTTCTAATTTTTTATATTAATTTTTAATTCTATTTATAAAATTTTTTGAATATAATTTTAGCATTTTATGTATCTAAAAACATTTGAAATTAAATTTTTATCTATTTCAATATTGTATGAGTTAAATAAAAAAAATTATAAATTGAAAGGTGAAAAAGGTTCAAAATAAAAAGGAATAACCCATATTTTGCTCTCTGTACTTTTATTTTTTTCTTAATTTACCCCTTTTACTTTTATTTGTAAAGATTGAGTTCTCACATTTTTATTTTTATTCACATTAAACCCTTGTACTTTTATTAACCCTTTCAATAAATATAATTTTGAAAATTTTAATCAGCTATATTATAATTTAATTATTTATGTTTTATTTTTAACATAAAGATTATAAAAAAACTATTAAGTGCCAAATACTTTTATGAAAATTAAATATAAATAATATAATTGTAATTTATTGGTTAACAAAAATTGTATCTAATATTATAAAAATAAAAACTTAAGCAAGATTCTACTAAATTTTATTTTAGTAGAATAAACTAAAATAAAATTTAGTAGAGTTTTGTTTAAGTTTTTATTTTATAATATTAGATAAAAATTTTGTTGACCAATTAATTGCAATTATATAAATTAAATTAAAATAAAATAGTATTTGTATAATCTTTATATTAAAAATAAAATATTAGTAATTAAATTATAACATAGTTGATGAAAATTTTTAGAATTATATATTTAGTGAAGGGGTTAATCTTGCTAAAATAAAAGTAAATGGATTTCATGTTCATAAAAATAAAAGTATAAGTGGTTAATGTGAATAAAAATAAAAGTGAAGGGAGTAACTTAAGAAAAAATAAAAGTATAAGGACTTAATCTATATAAATAAAAGTACATGACGTAAATCAATAAAAAAATAAAAATGCAGAGGATAAAATATGAATTATTCCAAACAAAAACTTATAAGTTGAATACAAAATAATAAAAATTAAAAAGTATCATAGGTTAATCATATAAAGTTGAAGGGGTGAATCTATGAATTCGACCAATAATTAACAATAAATTAGCACTAGTTTAGGACCATTGCTAACAAACTAAAAATTCTAAACAAACTCATGAAGCACTAACTCTAAAGATCTAAAAATCTCAAAGATGAATTAATCAAATTAACTATAAAAGATAAATATATAATGAATTTATAAAAATTTACTAATATGAGAAAATTATAACTTAATAAGTCTAGACAGACTAAAATTAATGTTCTTATAAAAATATAGAAATTATGCTAATTTATCTTTATACAATAAAAGATCTAATTAAGGTGTTCTAGTAGAGAAGTCAAACGATGATGAATTAAAATTGAAAGATATTGCAAATGTAAGTGTAATTAAGATTTCAATTCAGAAAGGCAAATGCAATTTTTTCTTAATTTTATTTTGTATTAACCATGTGAAAGCAATTTGTACTTAGAGGTTTAATTGAGTCGAGCTTTAACGAATTTAGGTTTGGTTTGTTTATAATCTAGCCGAACTTGAATTGAACTCACTATGACACGTAGTGTTCACAAGCTATTCGTGAGTTTAAACGACTTTATAAAAATTTTAAAAAATATAAAATATAAATTAAAATTATACATTAAAAATTAAAAATAAATTATAGTATATTTAATAAAAATTATGATTTGATTCTAATAATATATATATATATATATATATTTTTTAAATATTTTTGACAATAAAGATTTAGATATTACATATCTAAAATTAAATTATTAAACATTAAAATTATAAACTTTTATTCCACTTTTTTGCAAGTTTCACGAGTCAAAATTTATATAGTTTATATTCAACTATTTATTAAACGAGTTTTTATCGAGTAAACACCAAGCTGCTTTATAACCCAGACTTGGAACTTTCATTTGCAAGTGCCTAGAAGCAAATAGAGAAAATTACATAAATATTACTATTTTTGAGCTTTAATTTTTATCAAAATGTTTATTTTTTTATTAATTATATGAGTGTCTTTTTATTTTCGGGAGTGTCCTTTTTTTTTTACTCCATTTTATGTTCTCCTTGTTCCTCATTATTTTCTTTTTATTTTTTTTCCTTTTTTCTTTTTATTTTATTCTTATTTTTATTCCTTTTATTTTTATTTTTATTTTTATTTTTTTCTTATTTCTTATTCCTTTTTAATTTATCCTTTTTATATTTTTTATTTTTCTCTGTTATCTTTTTTAAAATTTTTAATTTCTTTTCTCTATTTTTGTTTAACTTTTTCTCTTTTTATTTTCTTTTTTATTTATTTTTATTTTTTCCTTATTTTCTATTATCCTTATTTTTTTATTTTTTCATTTTATCCTTATATTTATTTTTAATTTTCTCTCTTTTTAATTTATTTTTATTTTTTCCTTATTTTCTATTATCCTTATTTTCTCAAATGTTTTTATTTTTTCCTTTTTTTTATTTTTTTGGGTATATATATAAACTAAATTATACAAATAAACTATAATATAATTTTCATTCTGTACACAAAAAATAAACTAAATTATACAAAAAATAAAATAGTAACAAATGAAAAATATTTCAAGTTTCATGCATTTGAAAAAAGATGGGCACTTGAATTCAAATTAATTGATTTGCATGTATCAGTTATTTTTATTTATTTATTTATTTTAGTTAATTGAATACAATTGTATATGAAATTTATTACTTAAGTTCAACTATTTCTTTGGTAATTTTCTAACAATATATACTTACTCAAATTATTATATTCAAATACTGTTTTAAATTTTAGATACTTATAATATTCAAATAACATATTATTTTGATTGTATCATATACGAATAATATTAAAAAAATATACTGCTTTTAAGGCTCCGTTTGTTTGCAAAAAATATTTTTCCTTATTTTCCAGTGTTTGGTTTACCTAGGAAAAATAAGTTAAAAGAAAATAATGTACCAGTCAAAGAAAAATTACTTCAAAACGAAGGAAAATGTTTTCCCATTTTAAGGATGAGAAAACATTTTTCAATGTATTCTCTCCTTATTTATTGTCTTTCCTTTTATTTTTCAATGTATTCTCTCCTCATTTATTGTCTTTTTTAGTGTTGCAACCAAATATAGAGAAAATACTAAAGAAAATATTTTCCAAAGACAAAATATTTTCTGCAAACAACAGAGTCTAAGTATCATTCTTTATTATTTTTTAAACTTATTGTGTAACAAAAATTTTAATTAATAATATTTGTTAATTTTTTAAATACAATTGGAAAATATATACCCAACTTTTAATTATTTAACACAAAAATACTCATTTTTCTATTAATTTAGACATCTTTAACTTACAAATCAAAGAAGCCTTCTTTTTATGGGAAATGGAAATAAAAATACTCCCTTTTTAAGTATCATTTTGCCCCCTGTTTGTGTTTTTTTTAATAAATTACATTAAAAATAAATTTTAATCAATTATTTACAAACTAGACATGTTTTAATCATAGCACGACGGGTTCAGCCAATTCATTTTAGGTTTTAGATTTCATCATTTTAATTATTTTTTTAAAAAAATTAAATTTTCAAAAAAATAAATTTTAATTAAAAAATTATTTACAAGCTATATGTATTTAAAACATGGCACGATGAGTTTACCCAGTTCATTTCGAGTTTTAGATTCCCTCATTTTAATTAATTGTTAAAAAAAATTAAGTTTCATATACGAATTATATTTAGAAAATATACTTTTGATTGGAGGAAAATATTTAAATAATATTAAAATAATATACTGATTTTAGTATTATATATGATTTTGAAATTTCACATACATATAATATTTAGATAGTATACTGTATTTATGAGTTTGAGATAATGTCTTTAAGTTTCAGATACTGTTTTAAGTTTAAAATATTGTTATAAATTTCAAATACGAATAATAATATTCAGAAAAATATACTTTTGGTTGGAAGAAAATATCTGAATAATATTATGATAACATATTAGTTTTGGATACAAATACAATTTTGAAGTTTCATACATGATAACTTGTTTCCGAAACTCTTAAGCTTAAGACCCTGCAATCAATGAATAGAGGGCAAGGTGAGAGGTGGGGAGAGTCCCCACAAATACTCCAATGCCTAAGTTAGAGAACAGAAAGAGAGTTTGTATAGAGAGTAAGGAACAATTAGAATATGAGAGAATGAGATGATGTAGAATGAAAGGTATAAGGTCCTATTTATAGTGATGCTTAAACCTGAGGAGTAGGATTCCTTATGGGATAGGAATTCTAATCCTAGTAGGAGAGTATTCTCTCTTTGCTTAGGAATCCTCTTCGGGGTAGAGTTCTTTCCACGAATGGATTTTGCTAGGTTCGCTGTCTGAGTAACCCTATTCTAACAACAAAAACCCTTTAATTAAACAGGAATATATATAAGCGGTATCAAGAGTCTCCCCTGGGTATATTCGAACATTTATGTCCATCGTATCCGAGTAGAATATAGCACTTATGCTTCCATATAGAAAATAGTTAGGTACTGTACAGTGACATTGAAGGGTGAGTTGAGGTGGCCAGCCTCAGTCACAGGAAGAAAGTAAATCTTGGTAGTGAGTCTTGAAACCATCGTGTTACTGAGGCATCATCTGGACCTTCGAGCACGCTAAATCTACGAGATCAAATGCAATAGATTAACCTATTTATGTAAAAATGACATGACGAAACCAGTCGTCACTGGATTTTTAATGCTCGGTGCAAGGACGTAAGGCTTACGTGCTTGGAACCTCAGTACTATAGAAGCGACCTAAGGGTGCTAGCTTCAATCACTGGACTTAGATGCTCAAGGCTTAGATGCTCGATGCAAGGAGGCGAGGCTTACATGCTCAGAACCTCAATACTATAAAAGCGACCTGAGGGTGCCAGCTTCAGTCATTGGACTTAGATGCTCGGTGCAATGATGAGAGGCTTACATGCTCGGAACCTCAGTACTATAGAAGCGACCAGAGGGTGCCAGCTTCAGTCACTAGACTTAGATGCTCGAGGCTTAGATGCTCGGTGCAAGGACACAAGGCTTACATGCTCGGAACCTCAGTACTATAAAAGCGACTTGAGGGTGCTAGCTTCAGTCACTGGACTTAGATGCTCAGTACAAGGACGCGAGGCTTACATGCTTAGAACCTTAGTACTATAGAAGTGACCTGAGGGTGCCAGATTCAGTCACTGGACTTTAATCTTGGTGCACTAGAAGCGCGACTTGAGTGCCAGATAGTCGGAGTGTGCCGAAAGTGTAGCTCGGATGCTAGTTCCGAGTAAATAGAAAGACAACTAGTAAAGATGCATGTGGGCCGAGGCATGGCTATGCCGCTTCGATTCTTAGGGATTTAAAATTTGAATCACTTGAGCGATGCATCTTTTTGTGTGTTAGAAGATAAGACATTTTTACTGCTATCAAAATGACCACTCGATTAATGGGTTTTACTTTTCCTAAATTGCCTTTAATGATATGGGGAGAAGCGAAGTAATGATACGGGCAATTAATGGCATGTTTCCAAATCCTTTTGTAACTCTATAAATATCCTTGTGCTTGTCAACTAACACATTTTGCCCTTTTGTTTCACCATTGTCACATTTGCGTTGCTACTGCCGCTTTGTTTTTTATCTGCTGCGATCTTTGCACTTTGTAACCAGGTGATCTTTGTCTTTCTCTTTCTTTTTCCTATTTTCTTTGGCTTTCATTCACTTTTTCCTCTTCATAGAAAATATTATGGCACCGAGGGAACAGGTTAGTTCTGACCTGTTATGTCAAAAATAGATGATGAACTATTGGGGTAGTACCGGAGGTGGTTCTGTATTCCCCCCAATTACACCCTCCATACAGTAGATAGGAAGTTTAGGGCTCATACTCCCATATAAGGGCTTAGTAGATTAGTGGTATATTTTGACCAGCTATAGGGGGGTTTAAATTTTCCATTAGATCCCTTCGTCAAAAGATTCATGAATAGGTATAACATAATACCTGGTCAACTCCATCCGAATAGCTATAGGATTCTGACTGGGTTCACCCAACTGATGTACGAAGAGGGTAGGGAACCCGATTTGGACGTCTTACGATATTTGTATAGTCTAGCTAGGAAAAAGGGAGGACTGATATTTTTCCTGTCAACCATTCCCAATTATACCCTTTTTGTAAAACTTCTAGACCTCCATAAGAAGTGGAAGCATAATTTTTTTTTCATCGAGCACCCATCAAACTTCGTGGATGTCTGGCAAATGTGGTATGATGAGTGCCACAGGGTGAAACGGCCTCTGAGACTTCCTAATCACAACACGAAGATGGCTTTACGACTACATCTCGATGGTCTTACTAAAGCTCGATCGGTTGAGGACATATCCAAGAGATACTTATAAAGAGTCTATCTAGACTGTGTTATTCTACTAGTACATTTAGGTTATTTAGAGGTAACCTTCTAACTTGCTTTATTTTTGCTTTTGTGGACGGGATTTCCCTTCTAGCTAATGAGCCAACAACTCTAAAAGATGTACAAGCATCCCCTTCTTTGGAACCTGAAGCCTTTGTGGCCCCTGACGAGACGGCTGTCGATCCTAAAGGCAAAACTGTAGTTGAATCGTCCCGTGCTGGGAAGGGAGGTTGGCGGAAAAGGCGGTTGATCGATCAAGACTCTAATGCTGAGGGGCTTAACGAAGAGATATACATCCAATGCATGAGGCTGTCTAGGTGTTCGAATATAAGGGGGTGGATACTAAATAAAATGAAGCCTCCAAGCATCTTGAATAACCAAGTGAGAGATTAGCATGCAAAGTCACTAAGGCTACTAGCGGATATGCAGCGCTAGTCTGAGGAGGGTCTGGAGGGGCTGCTTGATTCAATGATTAGCCATTCGTTAGAAGTAAGTGAATGTTATCTCTATTACTTGCACTTTTACTTGTGTTAACACGAACTTTTTTTGTCATAGATGACCCAGGCCTTGCTACTAGCAAAGGACCAATATTTCTACTTGAAAAGCCAGTACAGTCTAAAGGAGACGGAGGTTAGGACAATAGCTATTGACTTCGAAAAGAAGCTGGATGGCACAAAGGCAGCACTAGAGCTCTACCAGACAAAATATGCAGAGGTAAAATTTGAGGCTAAGGTGGGCTAGAAGAAAATTGCCAATTTAGAGCATAGTCAAGGTCAATTGATGAGGAGGATTGAAGAGCAGGATCTTCAAATTGCAAATCTAGAGAAGAGGCTATCTAAGGTCGAGAAGTCCTAAAAAAATGATAAAAGATCTTATTAGAACATGGTAGGGGGATTTCTCAAAGCCTACCTGTCTAAATGTAAGAGGATCCTACTTTCTCAGCATCCTGAGTTGGACTTGACAGAGCTAGATTGAATAACGTTACAGACCTTACAAAGATTACTACTGAGGAAGATGCTCATCAAAAGGTAGCTACCTCACATTTAAGGAACATTTATGAATCTATTGGAGGGTCTGCGGCGGAGCCTACTGAGGGTTCTAGTGTCGCTAATGCGGTTTCCTCCCTTGCCTCTGAGTTTGATAACCCGAATATACAATTAGTATAATAGAAACCCTTTTCATTTTTTTTGTAATCAATCTTTTTGTAAGGGATTTATTTGTTACGACCCAGTACAGGAGTCATGACCGGCGCTAGGGAACGGGAATTCTTTCGAATCCGGAACCCGTAGCAAGCCTAAAAATAAAATAAATCATGCAATAACAATAACCATATAATATGCAGCGGAAAATAAAAATCATAATATCATGATACTACTCATATCAACTGGATTTAAATAAAAATCTCATCTCATCACATATATAAAATCTCTTTAATACAAATCTAGTTTCAATATAATACATCTTCTTTAAAATAAAATACATGAAATTCAATACTTTAATTCACAACTACTGCAGTGTCTAGATAAAATAAATAAGACTCAAGTAGACAGTTTACATAAAGAAGCCGGGGCGGAAGAAATCCGGCGTATCGACCTACTACTGAGGTCTGAAGAAGTTGACTCTCCTGAAAAATAGTCAACGGAGGGGAGTCAGACCTCACTGAGTGAATTACTATAATATATATACATACACACTAAATGATAATGCATACAGTCAATAATACATATCTAATATGTATATATATATACAGGCAGATTCACACAGATGCAATAAAATCCTTTTATATATTTATTTGAAAATCAGCTTTTATGAAGGATTATATAGAACCCTAGAATATCGCAACCTCAGAAAATAGTGTTAAACAACACTATGGCCATACAGGCTCACTTATTCCAAATATAACCACTTAATCCATTTAGACAGTAGACTGGCCCCGAGACACTAAGTCAACCGAGCTCCAGCAGTCTGACTGCCAGTGTGATTGGCCCCAAGACACTTGGTCAACCGAGCTCCAGCAATCACACCCAAATCCCATCTCACATATCAATAATCACAATCAAATCAATATCCACAATTAAGTTAGTATAATATAGCCTAAATACTATAGGCGTACCGGTACGTACTCGGTCCTAGTGCTGCCCACTAGGTAGCACGTTCTATTGATATCCTTCATCATTAAATATAAAACATTCATTCACAAAAATAAATGATGCATGACGTTCAATAAAATACAACATAAACCATATATATACCGGAAATATACCAAAAGTAAACCAGGTATATCTCGAGTATATATATGTCAAATAAATCCAATCAAATCACAAATTAAATTTAAAAATATATTTAAAAAAACATTTTAAATATATTTTATTAATAAAATATGTATATAATTTATTATATACCAAAAATATACTTAAATACAAATCACATTATTTATGCATTTTAATCAAAATAAAACATATATTTCTAAATCATGCATCCTAAAGCATATATATATAGTATAGTAACTCACCTAGTGCGCTCCACGAGACAGGTCCGACGGGCCTGGACCACTAGCCCTCGGTCTCGGCGCAACTAAACAAGAAATAAATAATCGACATCAGAATAACCCTAATAGAATCTTAGAATTCAATCTAGAGTATTTAAATACGGAAACAGAATTTAGGGTTCGACTGGATATCACGTTTTACGAGAATTCTACCAAAAATTCGGCAGAACCTCCCATGTAAAACGGACATCTCTCTACTCAAAAGAGTAGAGCCGACCCTGCAAAGAAACACACTTCGAAAAATACACAAGGCACAATCAAAATCCCACGGTCGGACTCCAAACTACAGTCTACCGACTGGGGTCCACAAACACAGAACAATTCTGAAATACCAAAAATATCCTTATAGCACAGAAATACATTTTATAGGTAGAAATTACATAATTAACCTTGAAATACTGTAAAAACCGATAAAAACTCATTTTATTAGAAAAATCATATATTATATATATAATTGAAAATAATTCACGAAAAATAGTTTTAATTAGTTAAAAATACCAAATAATTTGTAGAAATCATTTTTATACCTTAAATAACTATTAAAACCAATTAAATTACATTTTTAGCCAATTTAGGGTAAAATTACCAAAATACCCCTATATATATAAATATACCTAAATTACTTCAAAAATTCACCAAAAATTATACAATTATCCAAAATTAATTTTCTCAACATATTTATCAATAATATCAATAATTAAACCCAATTATCCAATTAATTTCAAATAAAAACACATTTAACCTAATTTTCTCAAAATTACATAAACTCAATTAATTCAAAATAAATACTTAGAAATTCATAAAAATTCCAAATAAATTCCTATAATTCATTTCAACACCCAATTCAACCATAAACTCCAATTTCATAATTTAAATAATTAATTTCCGAAAATTAGAAAATAATATTAAAATATTCAAAAATACCCAAAAATCCAAAAAATCTCCAAAAATTCTACAAAAATTCATACATGAATATTGAGCTACTAGGATCAACATTTGTGAAGGGAGTTTCCATGAATCAATCAATTCGAAGCTCAAAAAAATTAAAAACCCTAATGTGACCGAATTGAGTTTTAGCTCAAACCTCAAAATCCACTTGATTTCAGGCCGAAAGGAGCTTAGAATTGGAATCACCGGAGCTCAAGGAGTCGATGAAGACCGGCGGTGCACGAAATGGTGGCCGGAATCGTCGTCGACGGCAAAAAGCTCAACTTGCTGCCATGGCGGATTCCGGGTGTTCCAGCGGGCTTCCGGCGGCCTGGTCACGTCGGAGAGGAAGAGGAAGGAAGGGGAAGGAGGTTGGCGGCAGCTGGTGGCGGCGAGGGGCAGTCCGGCGTGCTGGAATGGGAGGCGCAGTGAGGGTGAGCGATCGGGAGAGAAGAAGGAGAGGGAGGGGCAAATGTGTAATTTTCCAATTCTTTTTGATTTTGACAATTATATGTATATATATATACTTTATACTATATATTAAAATAATATTAAATTACACACATCAAATATACACCACACACATAAAAATATTAATATTTTAATAATTTATACTAAATAAAATTAATTAAATAACAATAAAATAATTAAATACTTAATAAAATATTAGGGAAATAATAAACCCTAATTAAATAAATATACACACACCGGCTTTATTTAATAATTTAAAAATATGTATGAGTTCATGCAAGTCCGTAAATACATTTAAAATAATTAATAATACATTGTTTACGTGAAAATTTCCCCGGAAATGCAAGTCCCGGGAAAATTTTACGTAAAACACTGTGAATAATACACAGTAATTAAAATAGGTTTAAAATACATATCAACTCATGAAAATATCATAATATAGACATATTCAAAATTATTAATACTGCATATCCCGATACAGTATAAAAACATGTAAAAACACGGGATATTACATTATTGGTATCAATGAAAAGAGATTTTATTGAATAACATTCAGAGTACAATCTAAGTTTTATTGATAGTATTTTATGAGGCAATCTAAGTTCCAAAATCGTGGCAACTCTTTGCCATCTCTGTTTCTTAGTTTATATGCTCCTTTAGTTATGTTTTTTGAGATTTGATATGGGCCTTCCCAATTTGGACCCAGCTTGTCAGTTCTTGAGTTGCCTTTACTAATATCTACCATTCTGAGTACCCAGTCTCCTATTTTGAACTATTTTGGGTGACTACACCGGAGATGATACCATGCCACCTTCTACCGATGTGCTTCAGTTGTAGCTACTGTCCGCTCCCACCTTTCTTCTAATAGGTCTAGACATATCCAAGCGTCAATGTTGTTGATGTTGTGATAAAGAATGTGACTGACCCTGTAACTTGGTGAACCAATCTCCACTGGTATTACTGTGTCCATGCCATAGGTCAGTCTGAATGGTGTCTCCTCGGTGGATGATCTAGGAGTGGTTCCGTATGCCCAGATTACATTGTTAAGCTCTTCGAACCAATTTCCCTTTTTCTTATTAAGTCTCTTTTTTAATCCCTGCATGATAATTCTATTGGTGACTTTCGTTTTCCTGTTTATTTGCAGATGGGCTACTGAGGTGAAACGAAGCTTTATTCTGAGGTCTGAACAGAAACCTCTAAATTTTTCATTTTTAAACTGTTTGTCGTTGTCTGTAATTAAGGTGTGGGATGTCGAATCTGCAAATGATCTCTCTCTAGAAGAAATGTTGTATCCGAGCTTCTATAATGGTTGGAACTACCTCTACTTCTACCCATTTAGTGAAATGGTCTATAGCCACAATCATGAACTTTTTTTATGAAGTGGAAGTTGGGAAGGGACCTAGGATGTCCATCCCCCACATGGCAAAGGGCCATGGGCTACCGATTGGATGCAGAGGGTGGGAAGGCCTGTGATTGAGTCAAGTGAATTGCTGGCACTTGTGACATACTTGAGTTAGCTTCTGGGCATCATTAGACATGGTAGGCCAATAGTATCCTTGGAGTAGTATTTTTCAAGTTAGTGCGTAATAAGATTCATACACTCCATAAATTCCTTCATGGATTTCCCTGAGTATGTAATTCCCTTCCTCTGGAGAGATGCACTTGGACCACTGGTGTGAAAGGGATTTTCTGTAAAGCTCCCCATGGTGGGTAGAATAGTGGGCTACTCTCATTTTTAGCTTTCAAGCTTTCAATTTATCTTCAGGGAGAGTTTCGTATTCTAGGTATTAGACTATCAGATGCATCCATTTCGAGACTTCCTGTATCTCCAAGACTTTAGGATCTTCCGTATTGGGTTTTGTCAAAGCCTAGATGAATTCTATATCCTTAAATGCTTGACTATCTTCAGCTATCGATTTGTCTAGGAGATCGGCCTCAGAGTTCTCCTGCTTGGGTATTTGGACGATCTCCCACTGGCCCCCTTCTTATTCAATTTATTTTAAGAGTTGCCTAACTTTGCCCACGTACTTAGCGATGCTTGTGTCCTTGACTTGGAACATGTCGTTAATCTGATTTACTACCAGTTGGGAGTCTAAGTGTATTATAAGGTGTTTAGCTCTGACTTCGACAGCTAATTTCAATCCTGTGATGAATGCCTAATATTCTACGGCATTATTGGTTGCATTATACTCTACTCAAACTGCATACCGAATGTGAACTTTATACGATCCTTTGAGAATCACTCCGATGCCAAATCCTTGAACAGAGGATGCGTCGTCAACATAGAGTTTCCATTTCGGTGCTTTAGTCATGGTGTGGTCTTCTAGAGCCATTTCTTGAATGAAATCTACTAATGCTTAGGCTTTTACTTGTTGGCAGGGCTCGTAATCAATGTCGAATTCTCCAAGTAGCACCGACCATTGAACTAGTTTGCTTGAGGTCTCCGATCTTTGTAGGATTTTTCGTAGAGGGAAATGGGATTGGACAATGATAGAATGGGCTTGGAAGTAATGTCGGAGCTTCTGGGACGCATGAACCACAGTCATAGCCAGCTTATCCAACATGGGATACCAGATTTTGGATCCTGAGAGCATTTTGCTGATGTAATATATAGGTTTTATTGGCTTCTTTCTTCTTTTACCAGTTTGGAAGTGATGCGTTCTTAACCTATAGAGAGATATAATTACAATGCTTCATTTGGGACAGGTCTGCTGAGTACAGGTAGTAAGGACATGAATTTCTTCATGTCGTCGAAGGCCGCTTGGCAATCTGCCGACCAAACACATTTTTTGGAATTTTTTAAAGCTCGGAATAATGGTAGACACCATTTGGCTGAGCATGAAATGAAATGCCCCAATGCTGTGATTCTGCCATTTAGCTTTTTTACTTTGTGGATTTTTTTAGGGCTTTCATATTAAGTATGACTTCCATTTTCTATAGGTTTCCCTCAATACCTCTATGGGATATCATAAATCCTAATAATTTGCCAGCTTTGACTCTAAAGACATTTTTCTAGATTCAGCTTGATCCTAGACTTGCTTAATAATAAAAAAACTTGATCCAAATCCGCTGGGTGTTGTTCTGCATGCTTGCTCCTGATGATAATGTCATCTACATATACTTCCACGCTTGTGCCAATATGGTCCTAGAGTACCTGGTTCATCATTCTTTGATATGTTTTTCCAACGTTCTTCAGTCCAAAAGGCATCACCTTGTAGCAGTACAGGCCTTCATGGGTGATAAAGAACATTTTCTCCTAATCTTCTTCCTTCATCGGTATCTAGTGATATCCTTGTGTCGCGTTAACAAAAATATATAATCCGTGGCCAATAGTGGAGTCTACGAGTTAGTCTATCGTGGGCAATAGGTAGCTGTCTTTAGGACATGCCCGATTAAGGTCAGTATAGTCCACGCACATCCTGTACTTCCCATTCACTTTTTTGACAAGTATCACATTGGCTACCCATTCTGGATGAGTAACTTCCTTAATGAATCTGGCTTCCAACAATTTCTTTGTTTCCTCAGCAATTATCCTCTATCTCTTATAGGTAAAGGTTCTTTTTTTTTGGGCCATTAGCTTTGCTCCCGATATGATGTTTAAACTATGACACGCAACATGTGGATCCACACCAATGATTTCAGATGCCCACGAAGCAAAGTCTTTTGAGTGTCTAGTGAGGACTTCCCTTATTCCTTCCTTAATGTCACGGTCGAGTTCATTACCAACCTTTACCACTTTACCGTCCACAATTTATAGAGCTTCCGTGTCGTTAACTAGTTGTAGACCAGCGCCCTGTTTCTCTATTTTCTATGTTTATAGGGGGAAAGATTCCACCTGAGGCTTCATGGCCATCTAGTAACACTGTCTGGCCATATGCTGATTTCCCCGAATGGTAAGAGTTCCGCTCTCAATTGGAATTTTCATAGTTAAGTGTCGGATACTAGTGACTGCATCTGCTTTATAGAGCGTCGGCCGTCCTATGATTCTATTGTATACCAGTAAGAGATCTACCACGTTGAATACTATTCTGATAACTTTCATTTCTTTGTCGTCTCAATTCCTAAATTCTAGATTTAACTCCACGACTCCTATTGGATGTATAGTTCCTCCACAGAAGCTTGTGATGGGGTTATGGATGGTCTTCAGATCAGTGACAGATCCACCCATTGCTTTGTAAGCATTCCAGGATAATGCATTGACAGTGCTTTCATTGTCAACCAATAACCTCTTTACCAAGTAATTGTTTATGTATGCATTCATCACCAGGGCATCATAGTGGGGATGGTGAACATGCGAACCATCTTCCAAATTGAATACGATTTCTCTCTTCTTGAAGACTGGCTTTTCTCCCCTACTCTGTTTCAATTTCTTCTAAGTATTTTCTCCGTCAATGATCATGTTAATAATACCAACTGGCTCCTTCCGAGCTTTCTTTGCTTCTAGCCTGTCATGCATCTGGGCTTCCGGGTTTCAGCTCCTTCTAGATGTGTCCATAAAATTATTGAGTTTACCATTCTGCACCAGTTTTTCTATGGCATGCTTCAGCTCTCTGCAAGCCTCAGTGTCGTGCCTGTATTCTCGATGATACTGGCAGTATTGTCCCCTGTCTTGTATGGATCTTTGGTTGGGGCTTATTCTCTTAGCTGGGGTGATTCCGTCGCCATTCTGCCTGATCCATATGAGAATTCTAGATCGAGAGGTGTTCGAAGGTGTGTATCTATCTGTTTCCCTATGAAATCTCTCTGCTGGGTTTTTGAAATTTATTTTTGGGAGGCTTGCTCGTCTGGGTCTTAGTCTTTCATCTTTGGCTAGTGGCTTTTCCTCCTCCCTTCGCATCCTTCTGTCTTCATCCATCTTTATCATTTTAATTGCCATAGCTATTACTTCCACAAAGGTGCCTGGTTCCTTGGTCATTATCTTATTTTTAAGCTTTTCGAGTCTAATGCCATTTTTCAAAGCTTCTATGGCAACTTCATCAACAAGGCTTTCGATTTGCATAGCTATTTTATTGAACCGATCAAGATAACTTTATAGAGACTCATCGACTTCTTGCCAGCACATCCAAAGATCATTAATGTTTTTGGCTGGGGGAATATTAGTGATGAACCTTATACAAAACTGCTTCGTTAGATCCTTAAAAGAAGTGACAGAATTCTCCAGAAGTCAATGAAACCACTTTTGGGCATTCTTTGTGAGTGTGCTTGGGAAGACTCTACACATGATTCCATCATTCACATTCTGGAGCAACATCCTTATTCTAAACACTGATATGTGGTTAACGAGATCTCCCGTCCCGTTATACTTATCAAGCGATAGGATTCTGAATTTAGTAGGGATCTCCGTTTTAATTATCCTTCTTATGAATGGAGTTCTGCTGTCCATAACGCATTCATCCTCCTTTCTTGGTTTTGTACAGGCGTTGTGTATAACCTCCTCAACTTTTTGAGCTAACTTTGAGTCATCAAAGGTTGGAATTATTGAATTACATTCCCCTTTCGACGCTTTACCCTTTCCCCTGCTTGTCTCTAGTGCCTGTTGGAGTGTTGTGTTATTATCAATTTGAGCCGATTCAGAATTCCCACTTTGTATTAAAGCATTTAACTGTTGCTGCATTAAGGCTATCTACGCTTGGATATTTTGTATCATAACTTTCTTGTCCGTTTGGTTGAGGTTGAATATTTGGTTTAAAGTATTCAAGTTTGGTGTGGTAATTGTTGGTGTGTTTGTTAAACTTGGAAAAGGTATGGAGGGTATTGAACGATGGTGGTGTTGTAAAGGAGCGTAATGTGGAAAATCTGTGCTCGAAGTTAGACATCTCTGGGTGTTGTCAGGAAGTGAATGTGTATGCCCGGATGAAGCTTTGACATACTGAAAAGTGGCTAGAAGCATTATTGTTAGGAGAGGGGTTAAGAGATCAGTCGAAGGAATGGGTGCAGAAGGATTGATGTTAGTTTCAGGAGTCGAAGTTGGTGGTGGGTTGGAAGTCATAGTGTGGATGTCTTTAGCTTAGCAGGTATATGAATGGTTTTTCCCAAGAGTTTCCCACAGATGGCACCACTTGATAACTTGTTTTTGAAACTCTTGAGCTTAAAACCCTGCAATCAATGAACATAGGGTAAGGTGAGAGGTGGAGAGAGTCCTCACAAACACTTAGATGCCTAAGTCAGATAATAGAAAGAGAGTTTGTATAGAGAGTAAGGAACAATTAGAATATGAGACAATGAGATGATGTAGAATGAGAGGTATGAGGTCCTATTTATAGTGATGCTTAAACTTGAAAGGGATAAGATTCCTTGTGGGATAGGAATCCTAATCCTAGTAAGAGAGTATTCCTTCTTTACTTAGGAATCCTCTTCGGGGTAGAGTCCTTGCCATGAACGGATTTTGCTACCTTCCCTATCCGATTAACCATATTCAGAAAACAAAAACCCTTTAATTAAACAGAAATATATATAGGCGGTATCAATACATATAATTTTTAGAGAGTATATTGTATTTATGGATTTGAGATATTTTTTTTAATTTTCAAATACTAGTTTGAGTTTTAAATATGAATAATATTAAAAAAATATATTATTTTATGTGTTTAAAATTATTTGGAATTGAAGTTGAAATTCCTTGCTATGTAGTAGTAGTAGTAAATTCCTCGCCATATAGCTATAGTAGAAGCAGCAGCAATAATAGTAGAAGCAGCAGCAGCAGTAATAGTAGTAAGTAACAGTAACAATAGTAGTAGTCATTAAAATTAAAAAAAAAAGATTAACTAAATTTTTTTCAAAAAAAAAAAGTCGTAATCCAATTAAAACTCCAAAAAGTTCAAAATAAAGTCCAAAACTCTTTTGATATTTATGATAAAGATTAATTATTACAATTTTTGAGGAAAAAAAAAAAAGATGAATTACTAAAAAGGAGCCAAAAGTAAACATGAATCACTTGGTTCATATTTCTGAACAATATACAATAACAGCTAAATAAGATGAGAAAATATCTTTTTTTCTTCTGAAATATTTGTCTCTATATTTATTCTATTTTGAAACAATTATTATGGTTCTTAAAAAAAAAGTGAAAAAAACTTACACCAGCTTGAATAAATTCATAGTCACCTCCTACCCCTATCATCTCTGCAATCTTGCGAGAATAATCCTTGACACCATCAAAGATCAGCCCATCTTCTGAGTGAAAGGCAATTTGATTCTCTTCTAGTAACATCAACCTATAGAGTTTTTATCCAAGAGGGAAATATACACAAAATAGATTATGGTGTTAAACAATTTATAACTTGAAATGACCAGTTTGAAACTGAATGGAATAACCTTTTAGTCATGCTACTAGATGAAAGAAATTGGTCTTTGATGAACTTCACATTTCCGCTCCATATCACATCCCTACCTGCTGGCCACCTTAAGGGAATTTTATAGTCCTTTGGAGAGCGAACCAAACACGGGGAGCTTGGTCTTGACATTTCACAGTGTCGATTGAACGCCAGATCTCAAAAAGGCAAAAGAAAAAATTCCCAAAAAGGGCATAAGATCATATCAGCACATTACAAAAACAAACAGAATTACACAACCCACATTTGTCATAGAAAAAACAGAAAAAAGAGATGAGAGTCTTTGAAGGTGCAACATTACAGGGTTTTTTTTTTTTTTGGTTCGTTCAAATGGAGAGTGCAGATAAAGCTCGAGCAAGCAAGCGCGCGAGAGAGGGAGAGAGGAAAAACGAGATGCAGTGGTGGTTTCACGAGCAAACATGGTGTTAATTGTTAGTATTAAATTTCAAATAAAACATACACAAGTAGATATTTTATTATATAAAGCATAAACAACAAACTTAAAAGAAAATAAAATGTATAGAAAAATATGTAATCAAATTGAAACTAGAGTTTTATTCTATTTTCTGAAATTAAATTTGTTCCTCACTGTTACCAAGGATTTTGCAATAATTGTCTTTCAGGATATAATGATTTCTTCTTATAAAAATAGTACTCTAATTTAAGAAAAATCGAATTAAAATAATATTAATTCTATCAAAGATAGTATGAAGATTTTGATAAAAGAAAAAGAAGATGCATTAAAAAAAATTATTAATCTCTGTTTTATCTATTGTTGGAAATCTTTATTTATAATAAAGATTTACAAATATACATGGCTCTTCTAAGAGACATAATCAAAAAGTCACAATCCTACTTAAAGATATAAACCGAAGGACATTATAACTCTCCTAAAAGTCATTATTCAAAAATCATGACTTATGAAATACATGAGCTAAAGGATATGTTTTAATACAATTTCTCCTTCAACTTAAATAAAATACTATTAATTTGTTATTTCTAACACATGGGAACAAAGATCTTTGAGGTAATAGAAAAGAAGAACTCGAGCAGGGAAGGAAATGGCACAGCGGAAAAAAAAAAAGCAAGGGAATGAAGAAAACACGAAAGGGGCACGTGTATAATTGTTGTTGAAAAAAATGATAGTGTAATTCATTAGAAAAATGGGACATTTTGATGTAAATGCTCTATATTTTTAAGGTATTTTTGTAAATAACCCAGGAAATATTCATCCGCGTAATTTATATTAAATTAAGATAATTAAAACCGTGTGGACCCCGATATCATAGCATACAGCTTGACTAAGGACTTTCCTTTTTGATCTTTAATTATTGTTTCGGATGTCATTTGCAAGAAAATTAGATGCTCTCTAGTTTTTGTTCTTCTGGAAAATAAATAATCTTTCAAGAGAGTAAATATGGATGAACCCCTCCGTATAGACATTGATGAAGATGATAAAGGCAACCATACGATGCACGGCGACAACAAAAGTATCTTGAATAAGAAGGTTAACACTAGAGTACAATTTTAAATTACATATTCTAAGATATTCAGCTCTTATTGCTTCATTTGAAACAGGTTTGTGGCCTCCAACGCTTCATTCTGGTAGCAAATTTCATCTTAGAGCTTCCATCAGCAGTTTTTGATCAGCTGTTATCTGTGCACAAGCCTCAATATGCGCTACTCTGTATGTTAATGTCTTTTATAATCTTGATCTTTTGTGTTACTGATCTTTCTCGAAAGGGTCGAAAAGGAAGAGTTAAATGGATGATTAAAGGGTTCGTACCTTGGTTTTATTACCCGCATCCGAATCCTAAACCTTTTGGTACTTTCGCTGATATTGTTGGATTAATTTGCTCCCTGTTACAATCTGTTTTCGCATCAGTAGCATACGCCTTTTTGTCTCAGCATTCTGATAATCCTGTCAAAATAAACGTTTGGCCTCTAGTATTTTCCTTTGTTCTACTGTACTCTAAATCTTCAGAAACTCTTCCGGACACGAAGCTATCGAGGAGGTTGAAACCCACAGTTAAAGCTCAGGAATTTTCTCTGGCAGAACTTGTTGCTGCCACTGATAATTTCTCAGCTGAAAACATCAAAACAGAGGGTGAGTTTGGTTGTATTTATAATGGTTACTTAAAATATAATAGTTATGAAGAGATCTGGAAACAATCAAATGGACGACCTTGATAAAAGTCCATTCTATACTCAATTGGAGAGATTGCCAGGGGCTGAGCCACAAGCATTTGGTTAGGCTTGTTGGGTAATGTGAAGAAGGGGAAGAGAAGCTTTTGATCTTTGAGGACAAGAAGAGTCGTGTCTATATGACTTGTTGATAATAATATAAATAGTGCTATCAACTCCTGGAAAATGAGGATAAAGATCGCATTAGAAGCTGCCAGAGGAATTCAATACCTTCACGTTTATGCAGTCCCACCTATAATTCATAGAGATATCAAGTCTTTTAATATTGTTGTCGACAAGAATTTCACAGCAAGAGTCTCAGGTTTTTCACATTCACTGAAGGTTCCTGAGTTAGAACACGATTATTAAGTGTCCCTGCCAGGGACAACAATAGGAACATTTGGATACATCGACCCTGCACACTGTGAAAGCAGTGAAATAACTGCCAAAATCTGATGTGTGTAGTCTTGGTGTGGTGTTTCTAGAAATTTTATGTGGGAAGCCGCCAAATTTCAGAGACGGTAATGATGCAGAAATTATGCCAGAAACACTAGTGGATTATGCAAGGCGTGAAGTCATGGCCAATGAATTGATGGAGCTGTTAGACCCTATAGTTGGTCTTGGTCCACCGGAGCTTAATGAAGCAGCGGCTGTGAAACTGCTAGCAGATACTGCACTTGGTTGGGTGAAGAATGAATCGGAGAATAGGCCAACTGTGGATGAAATAGTTGCTAAATTGGAGGAAGCAATGTCTCTATGTGATAGTCAGGTCAAGCACTAAGGAGCAGAACAGTAATGTGCAATTAGTTCCACACATATGTTAATCAGTTATAGTGTAATTGTTTTAATTAAAATCTTTTTCATTGTATGTAAATACAAAATTGCTGATATGCCAATGTATAGCAATGACTAAGCTGTAACCATACTAGTGAGAAGTTGAATAAATTTTTAAAGGCGGATTCGAACAGTGAATTCTAGAGACGGTGTCCAGCAGTTATGCCATTTGCATCACTTGTCTTATCAATTCCAATTAATTCATGGGAAATAAGAATTAAGACAGAACAACGGCAAGGATAAAATTACCCCTCTAAGTTAGAAAAAAAAAAAAAGGAATTATCTCAACAAAGAGTTTTTTTTGTTTTGTTTTTTTAACTGGGAAGAAAGGAGGCAAAACCTACTCATGCCTTCTTGGGATATATCACTATATAGCAAGTTGATTAAAAGTGATTAGCAAGTTGATATTATAAAAAATTTCATTGACAACAAAAATTAATAAAATAAAAATATAATCTATGTGACGCAGATTCCTCCATAGGATTGACTTTGGATGTATTACATCAAACATTTCTGATTACTTGTGAATCCTAAGTTAAGTAGCAGCATAATTAATCATACCCTGCTTATCTCAAGCTTTTCTTCAATCTTAATTAGCTACAAGAACAGTTCTTGATCATGGCTGATATGGTGATCAGTTTCGTGGTGGATCAAACACTCACCAGGATACTTGCTCTTGTCACTGATGAAATCGAACTTATATGGTTTCTTAGTCGTGAATTAGAACGTCTGAGCGACTCACTTGGCACGGTTCATGACATGTTGCAAGTAGCAGAAGGACAACAGGTGAAGCTGAAGACTCTGAAGAGATGGCTGAATCAACTGAAAGATGCTGCTTATGATGCTGAAGATGTTCTTGATGAGTTAGCCTATGAGAATCTTTAAGGGGGGTGGAGAAACGAAATCAGCAGGAAATGGATCAGGTACGCAATTGTTTCCGGACCCTGCCATTCTCGAAAGCACGTTGCTTTGTTAAAAAATTTATATTTCGCAGCAAAACTGCCCACAAGGTTAGGGAAGTCAACGAGTTGTTAGATAAGATCAAGAATGCTACTGGTTTTCAACCCCAACTAGTCATCTCCAGAGATAGAAACATCCAATAAATTTGTCTTAGATCGAATCACAGACTCGCTTAACACTCCAGTGGTAGGAAGGGATTCTAATGTCTCCAAAATCCTAAACTTGTTGACTTCCTCCCGAGACCAATAACTTCTTACGGTTGTTCCCATTGTGGGCATGCTAGGTGTCGGGAAGACAGCTTTAGCTAAATTGGTGTGTCAACAAGTAATGGAAAGAAACCTTTTTTTATGTTAAAATGTGGATTTGTGTTTCTAATAACTTTAACGATCAAAGAATTTTAGGAGAAATACTGCAAAGTCTCAATATAAATGTTGGGGGGTTGACCAACAAGGATGATATCCTCACCTAGCTTGAAAAAGAATTAGAGAGGAAGAAGTTCCTTCTAGTTCTTGATGTGTGGGATGATGCCTGTGAGAAGTGGGATGATTTTATTCAGCGTCTGTTAAAAATATCTAAAAGCAATGTAAGTGCTATTGTTATTACAACTCGTAGTGAGAAAGTCATGTCCAAAGTTGACACTTCTCTTCAGCATGGGCATAATTTAGATGTCTTGTCTGATGATGAATGTTGGTCCATTATCAGGGGAAGGGTCCATGGCAATAGCGAAAGCTTGATCCCCTCGGACCTGGAGACAGTCGGAAAAGTGATTACACAAAAATGCAAGGGAGTGCTTTTAGTTGCAAAAGTTTTAGGTGGGACGATGTATCTCAAAAGGGAAGAGGAAGATTGGTTATCCTTTAAGAATAGTAAAGTTCACATGATAAAGAAAATGTTAAGGCGATATTGAAACTAAGTTTTGATCACTTGCCTTCTTATTGGAAACCCTGTTTTGCATTCTGTTCTATTTTTCCAAAAGATTCTTTAATTGATAAGGATCAATTAATTCAGCTCTGGATGGCTAAAGGATTTCTTCAGCTATCAACTGGAGATGTAGGCAATAAGTATTTTAATGCCTTGCTCTGTAACTCCTTTTTTCAAGATGTTAAAAAGGAATACAATGGGTAATGTTGTGGAATTCAAGATGCACGATCCTGTGCATGATCTTGCTTTGTCACTTTTAAAGTCTAAAATATTGACTTCGGAGAACTATTCCCCAGAAGATGATTTGTCTTGCATTCGTCACTTTAATGTAAATAGTCATGAGGATGTTAAAAGAATAACGGCAGCTTTGAAGGATGGTTCTAGGAAGTTACGCACTGTGTTCTTATCAATGGAAATTGTCTTTGACAAGTCATAGAAGCTGAGAAACCTGCAGACTCTAAACTTGAAAGGTGCTCCAATTAAAGAGTTGCCATCTTCAATTAGTGAGTGGAAACACTTCAGATATCTTAATGTCTCACAGACTAATGTTGAAGTGTTGCCTGATAGCATCACCAAGCTTTACAATCTGCAAACATTCAGATTCATCGAATGTGAGTCACTTGAGGAGGTTCTTAGAGAGAAAATAAAGAATTTGGTGAGCTTGAAGCATATTTTATTTTCTAATGGTGATCTGATGCCAAATGGGTTGGGGAGGTTAACTGGTTTAAAAAGGTTGCCATTATTTGTTGTGAGTAGTGACAGGGGAGGTAGCCTTTAGGAATTAGAATGCTTAGATGAACTAAGAGGCAATTTGACCATAAATTGTCTTGAGAATGTGAGAGATAAGGAAGAAGCCAAGAAAGAAAATCTGATGGGGAAAAAGAAATTAACAGCCTTGCACTTTGCATGGAGTTTTGATAGAGAAGAAGAAAATTGCAGCAGCAACAATGAGGAAGTGTTGGAATGGCTCCACCCTCACCTAAACATAAAGAGCATAGAGACTGAGCATTAAATGGGAGAAAAGTTTCCACCATGGGTAATGATAATGAAAGTTCCAAGTGATGGTCACTCTTTCACACTACTAAATAATTTGGTGGAGCTCAAATTGTGGGACTGCAGGAACTGTGAACAATTACCAAGCCTTGGAAAACTTCCAAGTCTTAAAAATCTTGTCATATTTTATATGCATCAAGTAAGATATATAGGCAATGAATTATATGGTATCAGCCTCGCTGGTGGTGGTGGCAGAAGCAATGGATGGAGGCTATTTCCTGCACTAAAGCGACTCTCTTTGAATCCGGTGGACAGTTTAGTTGAATAGAGGGCACTAGAAGTAGGGTCAGGAGACACAATCGCAGAAATGTTTCCTTGCCTTGAGGAATTGAGGATTGACTGTTGTCCTGGCTTGACAAGAATCCTACCAAGTCTTCTTTCATCACTTGTCAAACTCTATTTTGGTTACTGTGATAAACTGAGTTACGCATTTGATGAACTCCTTTCCTTCCCTCGGCTTAAAAATCTGTGTATAGATGGTTGTAAGCAATTAACTTGTAGTCCAAGTGCACTGCATTCCCTAACATCTTTGGAGGAATTAAACATAACTTATTGTAGGAATTTGAGATGTTTTCCAAAGGAAATGTTAGGTAGCCTCACTTGATTGAATAGATTAAGCGTTGGCCCTTTCTCCGAGGAATTGGATGATCTGTGTATTTGAATTCAATACAAAACCTCACTTTTCTTGAAGAATTAAAAATATTTGGGGATAATGAGAAGAATAGTATTAAGTCACTGCTAGTGCAACTTTAATACCTCACTTCCTTAAAGTCTATGTACATAGAATGCTTTAATGAAATGGAAGCTTTACCAGAATGGTTAGGCAACATTTCTTCTCTGTAATCTCTTTTTGTTATGCATTGTAAGAAATTGAAGAATCTGCCAACAGCAACAGCAATGAAATGGCTCTCCAAATTATTGTATCTTGAGATTTATAATTGTCCCATCTCAAGGACAGTTGCACCAAGGGAAGTGGCTCTGAGTGGGACAATGTTTCTCATATTCTCAATATCAAATAAGATTGAAGCTCAGATCAGGTAAAAATTCTTTTGTAGAGTTCCTTCTCTTTCTATACAATTCTCTTTTGTTGTTCTGCACTAGTTTTTTGACTGGTGGTATAGATTAAGATGATGGAGTAATAATTTCACTTCAAAATCTTTATTGCAGCATTGCATATGTTGAATTTAGCTTCATTTATTACATTTTTTATAGGCTTCCAATGAATCATCTGAAGCTTGCAACTTATGGACAAGAAGATGTTGTCAGCAGAATCCGTCATGTTAGGGAAAATCCATCAACTAGTTATTGCAACATTCTCTTCAGTTCAAATTACTTAACTTGCTCATGTTAGGGGAAATCCATCACCAGGTGACACCAACAGCTTCATTTTGAAATGGGAACCATAAGATTGCAGAAGCAAACTTAACCTTGAAGAGTATTTCTCCTTGCAGATCTTACATATGTTCTTAGTAGTTAGTGTACGTGACTCGTTATTGTCATGATTTTAGGGTAGATTTAAGCCTTATCCTGCAAGTGCATGCTTCAATGGTCACTGGTGCTTGCTTTTCTTTTTTCTTGTTTTAAGTTCGTTCTCCTGTAATGGTAATGTTTCATGATTTTCTTAGTGTTCATGTCTACAATTATTCCTGTGCAGGAGGTTTTTTTTTTTCATCAGGATGGTAAGGATATAGGTTAGGAGTAAGGGGATCAGCCTATTGGTTGAAAGTGTAGTACCATTCTAATGGCTTTTTTTTTTCCTCCTACTTTTATGCTTGGTCACAAATATTAGAGTGATGTAAAATTATTAAATTCCATGGCACAACATGAAACCTTTCCACACTATGAATTTCAAATTTTAATTGTAAATGCTTAAATTTTCATGTATTAAATTAAAAGATTAAATTTCGAGATATACAGTATTAATAATTATTTTAATTTATATTATTATTATATTATTAAATTTTGATATTTAATTTTAGTGAGATTTAATTTAACTTTTAGGGTTAAATATAATTTCAATATTAATAATCTAATATTAGTGTTTATTTGAGTATTTGAGCACTAAATTATTATATTGTGTGGTTAAAAATTAATTGGAAATAATTTTATTTTTATGAATTATAGTATTTTTTTCTTTTACACTTTTATTAAAAAAAAATCTTTTTCTTTTTCTTTCTTCTCCTTCTCTTCTTTCCTTCTTTTCTTTTTTTTCCTTTTCTTTCTTTCTTCTTCCTCTTCCTCCCGCACACTGCACCATCAACCGCTGCCACCCACCACCATCGCCAGTAATCGCACCACCACCAGCAGCCCCCACGGTCACTGGAGCTTCTCCCTCCTCTTCTTCCTTTTTTTCTTTCCATTTTCAGCCTTTTTTGGGGGAGAGCTTGCAGGAGCCGATTCTGGCAACGACGGTCCTCGCCGATGGGTGCAAAACAATCCTCTCCTCTTGAGTAATCATTCCCTTCAATCAATTTCAAGTTCTAACACCGATGAGGACTTCAATTTTGAAAAATTAATTCTAAGTCTTTTTTACTTAAATTATGAAATTGAAGCTTAGTTTGATTTTATTTGATATATGTTCTTGAGGACTGATTTTTGTATGCTTTATAAGGATTCCAAAAATAATTTTTGTGAATTTTTAGAAAAATTTCAAATTTTCGGGGTCTCGGTTTACTGTTTATAATATTATTCCCGAGCCAGAAAATTTTTATATTTTTAATAAATTCTACGGACTATTTTAAACACAACTTCGTGAAGGAAGTTTATTAAAATTATATTCTGATTATTTATTATGAATTTTCAAATATTTATGTCAAAAATGAATTTTAGAGAAAATTAGTATAAATGGGTAAATTTTATGTTTTAATTGAAATTATGGTGAATTATGATGTTTTGGATAATTTTTGAATAATAAATAATATTAAAATAATTTTTATGAATTTATTCCTATTTTTAGTTAATTATTAGTAATTATCAGAATAATACTCAAATAAAATAGTATTTATGATTTTTAAGATTTAAATGAGTTTTCGGTTGCTTAATTTTATAATTGAATAATTTAATGAATTTTTGATAATTAAATACTATTTAATTTCAAAATTTTTGAATGAGGACCTTTATAGCAAAAATTGATTTTAATGTGAATTTTAGTAATTATTTTATAAATAAATATTTTTATGCTTTTATTTGTGTAAATAAATTAATTTTGATATTTAAATAGAATTTTATCGATTTATATTGTGAATTGTGAAAGTTAGTTCTCGGTTGGGTATAAACTGTAGTTTGGGAGCCCAACCCCAAGATTTGGAGTTGTTGCGGTTATGTGAAGTGTTTTTCTATGCCGGGTTGACTCTACTTCGATAGAGATATGTCCATCTTATAAAGAAAACTCTACTGAATTTTTGGTAAATTTTTTGTAAAATATGGCATCGGGTATATTTTAGTAAAATCTTATTTCTTTAATCGAGTCTTTCCTTAGAAATCTAAAATTTATAGAAATTTCATTTTTATTTATTTCGAGCCTCCAGTCGAGCCGACAGGTCAAGGTCGAGCGCGACTACGCAGATGAGCGCATTTAACCTGTAAGTTAATAATTGAACTATGTGTGTGTCTATATATATATATATATATATATATATATATATATATATATATATTGATTGATTTTGATAAATAGAAGAATTTATTAAAAAATTATATTATTATAAGAATATCTATTTAAATTAAATTCTCCTATTATTGCTAAAGTTATATTAGCATGTTTATGTTAAACTTTCATATGATTAATAAATTTTATTTTATTTTATTGTAATCTTTCTTGTTTATTTATATTTATTTATTTTAAAATAAATTACGATAGAATGGGTTACATAATAGATTTCATCATGACTGTATGTGCATTGGTAGAATTAAGAGTGAATGGTGATAGTATGAGGCTCGTGGATGCTTTGCTCTTGAGTGTGAAGTATATACTACTGGGCCTGGTAGTTCGATGATGTTTTGCTCTCAGGAACTGCCAGTAAATATCGGTTTAAGTGAATTGACTATGGCTGATAACTCGGTTAATGTTTTGCTCTCAAAAATCGGTAGTCTTTGAATTTTTAAGAAAGCTGTAAGGCTATTAGATTTGTGGACTAGGGTTCTACCTAATTTTCTTATAAAAATGATTTAAGAAGCTTATTTGTATTTTATAAAGTATTTTATTATTTTAAAACACTTTATTTCAGTAAAAGATTATTTCAATAGAAAATAAACAGTTTAAATTATAAAATATAAATTTTTTATTTTCATAAATATATTTTAAAGGAGACTTTTATACTATATATGTTTTTTTTATTAACTTATTCAGTGAGGTTTGACTCCTCTCAATTATTTTTTCAGGATCTCGGGAGTCGTCTATTTATCAGCTTACTCTACGCCGAGTTTCTTTTTCTCTGGCTGTTTTATATAGGTTTATCTGATAGATATTATTATTATGTGTGTATTTAAATCTAGAATATCGCAATAGTAATGGAATGATTAATTATTATTATGATGTATTTTGAATTGTCTTATATATAAAGAACATGTAATAAAAATTATTATTATATATGTTATCTAAGTTTGTGTTGGATTTTAATTCATTTGTGTTTTTTATCTTTACTTTAAATTATGTTATTTTATTATTGTCTTTATTTCATTAAAATTTTTATTAAGACTTACTATAAATTTCGGGTACTTTATGTATTCTCATTGCCTAGTACCGGTCATGTAGGGTTTAGGTCATGACATTAATACCCCCTAAGGTAGGCTATATGGTGCTTGAAAATTTGTATTAGCATTGCACTAGAAATAATAATAATAAAGAAAAAGACTTGCATTTTCAAAGTCTCCACCATTGTTTTCACATACAATAGCCCTGTTTACTTTTCAATATGTGGCCTTAAAATGATGTAAACATCACACAAAACTTTTGCAAGTTTTTTATCTTCCAGTAGCCAATCGATAGATATGTATCACAAAATTTGACTTGGGTGGCAAAGATTTCTCTAATTTTTTATGATTTTTATGAACCTATTATTGAAAAAATGCAATTAATGCTCACCATAATTGAATTATTTTCTTTCAACCGTGAGAAAAAAAAAGAAAATTAGTTTTGGATTTTACTTCTTCTAGGAGACAACTTGTAAAGAGTACAACTGAGTCTTTGAATATTGATGTTAAAGAACATCACAATGGTAATGCAATGGACATAACCACAATGGCATGTTTTGGATATGATTAGTAAGAGAATCATCTTGCAAAAAAAAAATATATAGTTGGCCATGAATAAACTAATTTTCCTTTTTTGAAACCAAACATGTTAAAAATCTTTCTTGTTGCCAACTTCATCTTAGAGCTTCTATCAATAGCTTTTGATTAACTATCATCTGTACAAAAGCCTCAACATACACTACATAGCATGGTGACGTATTTTTTAATCCTCATCATTTCTATCATGGATCTTGTTTACAAGGGTCAAAACTGTTAATTTTTAGAGAAGAAAAAACACAAGAAGAGCTTAAGCTTGAATTTCTTGAGTTTCATTAATTGAAGTTTAACTTAAATACACACTAAACTGATGATTACAAGAGAAATTAACTAAAATAAATAATCAAAAAAATTGAAAAAGTAGCACACAATATCAGTGTGTATTATAAGCAAACCATGCATGCAAAAGTATTAAGCATGATGTAACTTATAATCAACAAAGCTCTTAAATCAAAATAAGAAAACAACATACAACAAATAGAGACAAAAATATTCAGAGCATGCATGCTTGCTAACAATCTCCTCCTTTTGCTCTTAATATGCTGCAAATTATTCAAGACTCATCATGCCTATAAGGGATCTCATCTTCTCAAACTTGTTTCCAGACAAAGGCTTGGTTAATATGTTTGCAAGTTGTTCCTTGAAACTGTATTGGATAGGTAGAACTTCAGGTTCACTTTGAGCTTCCCTTTACAATATGAAACTTGATATTGAAATGCTTTGTTCTTCCACGAAACATGAGATTTTTGGCTATTAATACTGTAGACTTGTTGTCACAATGGATTGGTGTAGGCTTCTTTTGAACAAATGCAAGATCATACATGAGTTTCCTAAGCCAAATAGCATGATTCACTACAGTTGTAGTTGTTACATACTCTCCCTCCACTGTTGATTGTGCAACCAAGTCCTGCTTCTTTGAACTCCATGTAAATACACCTGAACCAAAGGAAAACAAGTACTTAGATATACTCTTCATATCCTCATTTGAACCAGCCCAATCATTATCGCAGTACCCCATTAAAATTACCTCTTCATTTGATTCTTTAGTAGAGAAAAATGCCACACCATAGCTTGTTGTCCCCTTCACATATCTTAACACTCTTTTTATTGCTTTAAAATGCAATTCAGATGGTGAGTGCATAAATCTTAATAATAAACTAATAGTAAACATGACATCAAGCCTTGTAGTTGATAAATACAACAAACAACCAATTAGACTTCTATATTTATTTTGATCAATCAAACCGACCCCATCATTCTTAGTTAGCTTGCTATTTTAAACTAAAGGAGTGCTAATTAGCTTGCAATTCTGGATATGAAACTTCTTTAAAATCTTTGCTACATATTTTTATTAATAAAAAAAAATTCTTTGTTACATTTGATTGATCTCCATGCCAAGAAAGTATGCAATTTCACCAAGGTCAAACATTTAAAACTCCTCTATCATTTGAAGCTTGAATTGCACAATTTGATTCTTATAACTACCTATGACCAATAAATCATCCACATACAAAGAGACACTCAAAAACTCATTGTTAGCTAATTTAACATATAAGGTCGGTTCACTCAAGCTTCTTTTGAATCTTAAACTTAGAAAATAATCATCAACTATATTGTACCAAACTTTGGGCGCTTGTTTTAACCCATAAAGAGCTTTCTTTAACAAGCAAACCTTAGATTCATTTTTAGGCTTCACAAATCCTTCTAACTGATCAACAAACACTTCCTCTTCAAGCATTCCATTCAAGAAAGCTAATTTAACATCAAATTGATGGATTTTTTCGCCCTTTATGAGCTGTAAGTGCAAATAGCATTTTGATGGTGTCCAATCTTGCTATCGAAGCAAACGTTTCAGAGAAATCAACTCCAAATTGATGAGCATAGCCCTTTGCCGCTAATTTTACTTTTAGTTTATTCATAAAACTGTCACCATTCAGCTTGGTCTTATACAACCATCTCACACCTATGACTTTCTTGGTAGATGGCCTATCTATAATAACCTAAGTTTGGTTCCAACTCTCTTGCATTGCTTGCCTGTAACCAATATCTTTTGATGCTTCTTTATAGCTTAAAGGTTCAAGAATAACAATATTACATTGCTCATAAATGTCAGCTAGCATTCTTGTCTTTTGCCCACCTTTAATCTCAACTAAGTCATGGTGTTCAACCAAATTTTAAGGCTCATTAACAATTGCATCTTGTTCCTAGGGTTTTTTCAACTTAAGAAATTATTTTTTTAGTGCAACAACTCCATCTTCCTAGCTCCAGCTAGCTTGTTCATCCACTTTTACATCTTTGTAGATAGTCACCTTGTTGTTGTGTGGCTTGTAAATTATGTATCCTTTGGAATTTGGGCTATAGCTAACTACAATACCAATTTCATACTTTTCATCAAGTTTCCTTCTATTTACATCTGGAATATGAACATGGCAATCACTACTAAAAATTTTAAAGTGAGCAATAGTAAGTTTAAAACCGTACCAGGCCTCAAATGAAGTTTTCTCCTCCAAGGCATTAATTGGTAGCCTATTGAGCAAATAAACAATAGTATTCACTGCTTCTGCCCAAAACATCTTTGGTAGTCCCTTCTCAATTAGCAAACACCTCATTATTTCCATGATGGTTCTATTATTTCTTTCACTTACACCATTTTATTGAGGTGTGTAGGTGATTGTAAACTGCAGCTTAATGTTATATCTTCACAAAATTTTTGAAATTTGTTTGATTTATATTTTATGTTATTGTCTGATTTTAGCATCTTCAATTTCTTCCCTGATTGATTCTCAATCTAAGCTTTAAACTTCCAAAACACAATTGCAATATTTGTCTTGCTTATAAGAAAATAGACCTAACACATTCTGGAATAATCATCTATAAACATAATAGAATATTGACTACCATTCAAAGATGATGTTCACATTGGTCTACAAATATTTATATGCACCAATTGAAGCTTTTTAGAAGCTCTCCATGACTTATCAGAAAAAAGCCTTTTTTGTTTCCCTTTCTCATAAACTTCACACACAGCACCACCATCATATATTACAGGCATATTATGCATAAGATTAAGCTTACACATCTTTACAAGAGAGGAAAAACTGAAATGCCTAAGTCTTTTATGCCAAAGTTCTGAGACATCAATAGAACTAGGAAGTGCAACCTCACTAGACTTTAAATTATATAAGTCTAATGGGAAACTTCTATGATCCATCCTAATAGATAGCACTTCTACACCATTAAGATCATATATTGCACAAGATTTATTTTTGAACATAAGGGAGAAGTCTTTCTTTAGCAACCGACCCACACTAAGTAAGTTTTAATCAATTTCAGGCACAAAAAGAACATTAAAGATTGATTTTATAATCGAAGGTGTCTTCATAGTTATAACACCTTTACCTCTTGCTTGTATTTTGGACCCATTACCAATTCTCACTTTAGTTTGGCATGTTTTATCCAAACTACTGAAGAGATTTTCATCTGTTGTCATATGATAAGTGCAACCACTATCTATGAGCCAAATCTTATCATTGCTCATGTCTAGACAATATATAATCGTGAACAGCCTCTCCTTTACTTCTTGTGGTTCTGCAACAAGGGCATGCTGATTTTGCTTTCTATTTCTACAAATCCTTGCAATGTGTCCTTTTTGCTTACAAATCTTGTAATGAGCATCTGGCCTTCTCTAACATGATTTTTCTCTATGGTTAGACTTACCACAGTGAGAGCACACAAGGATTTTCCCTTTCTTTTCTGCTACATTATTGCTTTCCACATGATTCTTCTATCTACCATCACTATTTTGCTAACACCATACTGCCACTAAACTGGACCTGCTTCTATTTTGCCATAAAAGCTCCCTCAGTCACACCATTCTTCCTGAAAGCTCTTTTTCTCTCAAAAGCTTTAAGTGAATTTATTAAATTTGACAGCTTTATAACAACAATATCTGATACGATCCTCAAAAGGGTTAATTTATGAAGTCTACACATCAATAAAGTCAAGTACAAAGCTTGGACGAATTTTTGGGTTATTTTCTATTTTGGAGTCAATAAAGAAGATTCTACAAGATTCTACAAGATGTGAGAAGATTCAAGGATATTCCAAGTCAAAGTCAAGAAGTCAAAGTCAAATTCAAAGTCAACAAGTCAAAGTCAATGGTCAACATCCAACTTGACATGTGACATGGCATGCTTCAAAGCTTAGTTGTCATTAGTTATTTGTTTAGTTGTTATGAGTTGTCAATATGACTTTTCAATGCTTAGTTGTCATGAGTTGTTAGTTTGACTTTTCAAAGCTTAGTTGTCATATTTTTAAAAGGGATCCTATTTAGTAAAGGATTTTCCTTTATAGGTGTCTTTAGGAATAAGTAAGAAAACCTATTCCTTCAAGGATTAGGATGTTTACATGCCTATATAAAGGCTATATCAATGTAGCACGAATTGAAGAATGAGTTTTATTAATTAAATTTCAATTCTTGTGAGGTTAAAGTCCTTCTTTTTTATTCTTAAAAGAACTTTTGTGAATTTATCAAGTGAAGGCTTGGTAAAGAACAAAAGAGAAGGACTTTAACCTCACAAGAATTGAAATTTAATTGATAAAACTCATTCTTCAATTCGTGCTACATTGATATGGCCTTTATATAGGCATGTAAACATCCTAATCCTTGAAGGAATAGGTTTTCTTACTTATTCCTAAAGACACCTATAAAGGAAAATCCTTTACTAAATAGGATCCCTTTTAAAAATATGACAACTAAGCTTTGAAAAGTCAAACTAACAACTCATGACAACTAAGCATTGAAAAGTCATATTGACAACTCATAACAACTAAACAAATAACTAATGACAACTAAGCTTTGAAGCATGCCATGTCACATGTCAAGTTGGATGTTGACCATTGACTTTGACTTGTTGACTTTGAATTTGACTTTGACTTCTTGACTTTGACTTGGAATATCCTTGAATCTTCTCACATCTTGTAGAATCTTCTTGAATCTTCCTTATTGACTCCAAAATAAAAAATAATCCAAAAATTCGTCAAAGCTTTGTACTTGACTTTATTGATGTATAGACTTCATAAATTAACCCTTTTAAGGATCGTATCATTATCCTTCAATTCCTCAACTGAAGAGATCTTAGACTCAAATTTCTTAGGCAAATTAACAAGGATTTTCTCAACAATCCTTTGATCAGTAATAGGTTCACCAAGCAATCTAATTTTATTTATAAGACCTATAATTCTATTTATGAAATCCTTCGCATTTTCATTCTCCTTTATTCTATCAGGCATGAACTTTCTCTTAAGATTCATTATCTACATTTGCTTTATCTTATCATTTCCATGGAACTCCTCTTTCAAGTAATCCTAGATTTCTTTAGCATTTTGAAAGCAAAGAATCTTCTTAAAGATGGATTCAAAGACTACTATATGAAGGCAGCTCTTAGCTTTGGATTTCTAAGCTTTCTCTTCATTGAAGTGTCGAATTTAAGCCACTGTTGGGTTGTTTCATAGAGGGTGAGGATCTCTATCAGTTTTAACTATCTCCTATAAGTCAAAAGCTTGAAGATAACATTGCATCTTGATAGCCTATGAAGAATAGTTGTTACCATTAAAAATAAGAGGTGCAATGAATGAAAAATCACTTGGTGTTGCAGCATTTGCCATTTTTTTAATTTAATAAAGATAGTAAAAAAAGGAGAAGAAGGGATGGTGTTTGGGTTTAGATAGGTTGTGTCACGACCCAAATCGGGAGTCATGACCGGCGCTAGGAAACGGGAATTTTTTCAAATCCGGAACCCGTAGCAAGCCTTAAAAGAATAAAAGCATGCAATAAATAAATAAAATATGCACCAAAATTAAAATCTTAAATCAATATAATAATAAATACTTATGTCATAACATAAAATAAAATATTTCATATAATATTCAAAGAAAGGTCTATGAAATTAAAAACAACATTCTACGGATATAAAGTACAACTACTACTGTAGATTACTAGAGAATAATAGAAATCATGTAAGTAATTTACATAAACTAGTTGGGGCTGAAGAAGTCCAACGGATGTGCCTACTACTGAGGTCTGAGGAAGAAGAATCTTCTGTAAAAATAACAACTAAGTGGAGTCAAACCTCACTGAGTAAATTATTATATTATATATACAAGCATTTCACACAGATGTTAAAATCACTTTATATATAATAAATTGTAATATCCCGTGTTTTTACATGTTTTTATACTGTACCGGGATATGCAGTGTTAATGATTTTTGTATTTTATATGATATTTTTACGAGTTGATATGTATTTTAAACCTATTTTAATTACTGTATATTATTTTCAGTGTTTTACGTAAAATTTTCCCGGGATTTGCATTTTCGGGGAAATTTTCACGTAAACAATGTATTATTAATTATTTTAAATGTATTTACGGACTTGCATGAACTCATACGTACTTTTAAATACTAAATAAAGCCTACGTGTGTGTATATTTATTTAATTAGGGTTTAATACATAAAACCCTAATATTGTATTATTCATTTATTATTATTTAATTATTTTAATTTATTATTAAATTATTAAAATTTATTATTTATTTATTTATTATTATTTTATTAATATTTAATTATTTTATTTTATATTATTTTTTCTTTTTCTTTTTTTTTTTCCTTTTTCTTTCTTTTTCTTTTTCTTTTTCTTTCCTTTTTCTTTCTTTTTCTTTTTCTTCTTCTTCTTCTTCTTTCTTCCCACGCCCGACGCCCGACCACCATCCCTCACCGTCTGCAACTCCGGCCACCTACCGTCGGTGTGCCTCCCGGCTTGCCACCGCCGTTCCCAGCCGTCCTCCGCCGCCTCCAGCCCCTTTTCCCGGCGCCGGCAGCTCCATTCTTCCTCTTTTGGCCGAAATCTTCCCTTCGCTGTTTCTCCCTCCTCCGGCCACCGTTTTCGACACCGCCGATCTCTTTCTTCTCCTTGAGCTCCGGTGAGTGTTATTCTAGCTTTGGTTTGAGCTGAATTGGTCTAGATTTGCTTAGGTTTTGATTTTTCAATTTCGGCCTATTAGGGTTTTTGATTTTTTTGAGCTTCGAATTGATTGATTCATGAAAACTCCCTTCACAAATGTTGATCCTAATAGCTTAATCTACATGTATGAATTTTTGTAGAATTTTTGGAGATTGTTTGGATTTTTGGGTATTTTTGAATATTTTAATATTATTTTCTAATTTTTGGAAATTAATTATTTAAATTATGAAATTGGAGTTTATGGTTGAATTAGGTGTTGAAATGAATTATAGGAATTTATTTGGAATTTTTATGAATTTCTAAGTATTTATTTTGAATTAATTGAGTTTATGTAATTTTGGGAAAATTAGGTTAAATGTGTTTTTATTTGAAATTAATTGGATAATTGGGTTTAATTATTGATATTATTGATAAATATGTTAATAAAATTAATTTTGGATAATTGTATGATTTTTGGTGAATTTTTGAAGTAATTTAAGTATAATTATATATATAGGGGTATTTTGGTAATTTTACCCTAAATTGTCTAAAAATGTAATTTAATTGGTTTTAATAGTTAATTAAGGTATAAAAATGATTTCTACAAATTATTTGGTATTTTTAACTAATTAAAACTATTTTTCATAAATTATTTTCAATTATACATATAATATACGGTTTTTCTAATAAAATGAATTTTTATCGGTTTTTACTATGTTTTAAGGTTAATTACGTAATTTCTACCTATGAAATGTATTTCTGTGATTTAAGGATATTTTTGGTATATTTGGAATTGTTTTGTGTTTGTGGACCCCGGTCGGTAGATTGTAGTCTGGAGTCCGACCAAGGGGTTGTGGTTGAGTGTTGAGTTTATTTTCGAAGTGTGTTTCTTTGCAGGGTCGGCTCTACTCTTTTGAGTAGAGAGATGTCCGTTTTACAGGGGAGGTTCTGCCGGATTTTCGGTAGAATTCTCGTAAAACGTGATATCCGGTCGAACCCTAAATTCTGTTTCCGTATTTAAATACTCTGGATCGAATTCTAGGATTTCTGTTAGGGTTATTCTGATGTCGATTATTTATTTCTTGTTTAGTTGCGCCGAGACCGAGGGCTAGTGGACCAGGCCCGTCGGACCTGTCTCGTGGAGCGCACTAGGTGAGTTACTGTACTATGTATACATGCTTAGGATGCATGATTTAGAAATATATGTTTTACTTTGATTAAAATGCATAAATAATGTGATTTGTATTTAAGTATATTTTTGATTTATTTTTAGTATATATTAAATTATATACATGTTTTGTAAATAAAATATATTTAAAATGTTTTTAAATATATTTCCAACTAAATTTATAATTTGATTGAATTTATTTGACATATATATACTCAAAATATACCTGGTTTACTTTTGGTATATTTCCAGTATATATATATGGTTTATATTGTTGATTTATTTAAATTCATGCATCATGTATTTGTGAATGAATGTTTTATTATTTATTAATGAAGGATATCGATAGAACGTGCTACCTAGTGGGCAGCACTAGGACCGAGTACGTACCGGTACGCCTATAGTATTTAGGCTATATTACTAACTTATTTGTGGATATTGATTTGATGTGATTATTGATATGTGTGAGATGTGGTTTGGGGTGTGATTGCTGGAGCTCGGTTGACCAAGTGTCTCGGGGCCAATCACACTGGCAGTTAGACTGCTGGAGCTCGGTTGACCAAGTGTCTCGGGGCCAATCACACTGGCAGTTAGACTGCTGGAGCTCGGTTGACTTAGTGTCTCGGGGCCAGTCTACTGTCTAAATGGATTAAGTGAATATATTTGGATTCAGTGAGCCTGTATGGCCAGAGTGTTGTCTAACACTATTATTCTGAGGTTGCGATATTCTAGGGTTCTATGTGATCCTTCATAAAAGATGATTTTCAAATAAATATATAAAAAGGATTTTATTGCATTTGTATGAATCTGCCTGTATATATATATACATATTAGATATGTATTATTGACTGTATGCATTATCATTTAGTGTGTATGTATATATATTATAGTAATTCACTCAGTGAGGTCTGACTCCCCTCCGTTGACTATTTTTCAGGAGAGTCAACTTCCTCAGACCTCAGTAGCAGGTCGATACACCGGATTTCTTCCGCCCCGGCTTCTTTATGTAAACTGTCTACTTGAGTCTTATTTATTTTATCTAGACACTGCAGTAGTTGTGAATTAAAGTATTGGATTTCATGCATTTTATTTTTAAAAGAGATGTATTATATTGAAACTGGATTTGTATTAAAGATTATGTATCTATGAGATGAGATTTTTATTTAAATCCAGTGATGAAAATGATATTGTGATATTTAAGATTTTTATTTCCGCTGCATATATATTATATGGTTATTGTTATTGCATGATTTATTTTATTTTTAGGCTTGCTACGGGTTCCGGATTCGAAAGAATTCCTGTTCCCTAGCGCCGGTCATGGCCCCTGTTTTGGGTCGTGACATAAATGCTAGAAAACATTTATTTTATGAAGGATCAAATAGAATCCTAATTATACGTAACCTCAATCAATAATACCTCTAGCCATATAGGCTCACTTAATTCCAAACTAATTCTCTTTTTCCATTTGGACAATAGACTAGTCCCGAGACACTAAGTCAACCGAGCTCTAGCAGTCTGACTATTAGTATGATTGGCTCCAAGATACTAGGTCAACTGAGCTCCAACAACCACACTATTCAATCATATCAATCTCAAATCAATCAATCAAATCATATATCACCTCAAGTGATTCACAACTCAACCTTAAATCTATCGCACTGGTACGTACACGGTCCTAGTGCTGCCCACTAGGTAGCACGTTCTATTGATATCCTTCAAATAAAATTCAATATACATATGGAAAAATAAATAATGAATATTTAAACACAATAACATTCATAGAAGTGAAATAAACCATATATATGCTTGAAATATACCTAAAATATACTAAGTATATTTCAAGTATATATATGCTAAATAAATTCAAAATCAACCATAAATATTCCAAATGTAAACCATAAATATACTAAGAGTATATTAAGTGTATTTTGAAAATTTATCATGCATTTATAGTGAAATATACCAAAAATATATTAAAAATATACCTAACATATACTAAAACATTTAATAAAACAATTCATGAATAAATACATATTAAAACATGAATATTCTAAATCGTGCATCCTATATGCGATGTATATATAAGATAATAATTCACAATATTGCGCTCCATGAGACAGGCTCGATAGGCTCAGTCGGTGCAACTAGAAAATAAAATAATAATACAAATCAAAATAAATCTAACTTATACTTCTAAAGAGACTCGATCTAGGAATATGAAACTCAAGATCAATCCGACATCACGTTTTATGAGAATTCTACAGAAAATTCGGCAGAATCTCCTCTGTAAAATGGACATCTCTCTATTAGAAAATAGAGCCGATCCTGCAAGAAAAATACACTTCCAACACAAAACACTCAACACCTTTGGTTGGGACCCCGAACTACACAATACCCAACCGAGATTCACAAATTCACCAAAAATACATTTAGTATAATAAATATATTAAAAATCAATAAATTTCATAAATATCCTCAAAATACCAAAATATAATATATTTAAACAATAAAACACCAAATACAATTATTTTCACAATAATTAACTAAAAATCTCAAATAATAATATAATATTATTAAAAATCCAATTTTTCAATAATTCAACTAAAAATAGTAAAAATTCACTTTTATATATTCAAATAGCTTTAATAGCCTAAATATGTATTAAAAATAATTAAAACCCCATTTAATCACCAAAATAGTAAATAATATATTATTAGAATATAATTTTTAAAAATTAGTATTAATTATTTAAAAATAGTAAATAATTTATAAAAATCATTTTAATACCCTAAATAATTCTAAAACCATTTAAAATATATTATTTAGCTATAATTATCATAAAATTACACAATTAAGTCAATAATTCAAAATATACATAATATAATTAATATTCCTAAAAATTATATAAATTCACCAAAAATCATTTTAAATATTCTAAAATTAATAACTCACATAATAAACACAAATTCAACTAAATTCTCAATAAAAATAATTAATTAACATAATTATCAATAATTCAATATTTAATATTAAAATAATAAAAAATTAACTATAATTCAAATTAATTCAAAAAATTCACAAAAAAATATATTTGAGAAGCTTGAGCTACAACAAACAACATTTTTTAAGCAATTTTTCATGAATCAACCTAAATCAAGTTCAAAAAACTAAAAAATCCTAAATCACATAAACTAAAAATTTGAGATATCTAAAAATCTAGAGGTTTTGAGCTCGTAAATGGACTCACCGGACGAAAAGCTATTGAAAGAGACTGGTCCAACGAGCTAGAGTGGCTAGAATCTCATCGACGACGAAGAGCTTCAATTTTTGATTTCTCTGCTCCCCGGCATTACAGGCAGTGGCGAATGGTGCTGGTGACAGAGGATGGCTGTTGGGGTGAGCTAGAGATGGTGGTGATGCTCGATGGCGACTGTGGCGGTCTGGACGATGGCTATTGGTTGTGACCGAGAGGTAAGACGGAGAGGAAGAAGAAAAAAAAGGCAAAATTTTGTTAACCTCAAAAATTTTTCTTTTCGACCTTTGTACTATTTTTTTATTAATTTATAAAATTACTAAAATGCCCTTTGTATAATTTAATAATACTAATAATAATAAGGATAATGTAACATTAATGTTAACAATAATAATAATGAAATAAAAACAATAATATTAACAAAAACAACAATAACAATAATAATAATAATAACCTCACATAAAATAATTATTTTTACGTAAATAATTCCTCAGAACAAAATACGTAATTAATATTAGTAATTAACGATAATAATATACAATTAAAATTTAAAATTATTAATACTGCATATCTCAAAATAATATTATTTTATTTAAAATACAGGGTCATTACAGGTTGCTCACTTGTTTTCTCTTAATAAAAGAAAAAAAAGACTTCAGCTCATAAGTCCCTTAAGAACATTAAAGCTTTAAGACCAATTGTTGATTTTCAGAGAAGAAAAAACATAAGAAGAGCTAAAGCTTGAATTGCTTGAGTTTCATTAACTGAACTTTAACTTAAATACACACTAAGCTAATGATTATAAGAGAAATTAACTAAAACAAGTAATCTAAAAAGCTAAAAAAGTAGCACAAAATATCAATGTGTATTACAAGCAAACCATGCATGCAAAAGTCTTAAGCATTTTGTAAATTATAATTAACAAAGCTTGTAAATCAAAATAAGAAAACAACATATAGTAAACTGAGACAAAAATATTAAGAGCATGCTTGCTTGCTAACAAAAATGAAGGAGTAACTTAGATGAGAAGAGGATTGATCCCTTGGTTTTATCACCCACATTAAAACTACAAGCCTTTTGGAACATTTCCTAATATAATTGGATTACTTTGTGCCTGCTTTCAATTAATTTTTGCAGTAATAGCATATACCTTATTTTCTCGATAGGTTCAGAATCCAAAGTATCTATTTGGCTTATTATTTTTGCTTTTGGTCTATTGTATTCTAGACTATCATAAAATCGTTAACAAAAGAAGTCAACATATATGAGGAAACATAATAGAGTAGTGGAATTTACTATGGCTAAGTTATTGCTTTAACCGATAATTTTTTGTTGTAAAACAAGGTCAGTATAGGGCGATCTAGTGTTGTTTATAGCGAAAAAGAATTAGCTGATGCTGGTAAAGTTGTGGTGAAGAGACCTACGAGAGGTTAAAAAGGGAAGTTCTTTAAAGATGAATATAGTGAATTTGAATCTAAATTGATGTTCTTGTCAAGGCTTCAACAAAAAAATCCAGTTAGGCTTATTGGGTATTATAAAGATGAGGATGAGAGGCTCTTAGCCTACGAGTTCATAGAAACTTGTAATATCCCGAGTTTTTACATAATTTTAAACTACATCGGGATATGCAGTGTTAATAATTTTTATACATATTTATGATATTTTTATAAGTTTGTTATTTATTAAAGCTAATTTTAATTATTTTATATTATTTTAAGAGATTTACATAAAATTTTTTCGAGAATTTTATTTTTGGAGAAATTAAAATATAAATAATTTAATATTAATTATTTTAAATAGTTTTACGAATTTGCATGAACCCATACATAATTTTAAAGTGTTAAATAAAATGCACATATGTACATTTATTTAACTTAATTTAGGGTTTAATTAATTAAATTAATTTTTATTATTTAGTTTTAATATTAATTAATTAATTATATATGTATATATATGTGTATATATTATTAAAATATGTATGTGGTGAGTATTATTTGTGTGTGTGATATTATATAATAGTATAATATATAGTATAGTTATACATATACATATATGTACATAATTTATTATCAAAAACCAAAAGTTCACGTTATTTACGAAATTGCCCCTATCTTCTGCCTTCTCCTCCCAATCATCCTCCATTGCTATCCGGCCACTGCAACTCGATTTTCTTGTCCTTGGTGTGCCTCTTGGCTTGCCACCACCACCTCTAGCCTTTCTCGACGCCTGAAGCCTCCATTTCTAGCGTGTTTTGGCTGGAAAATCCAAGAGAGGCTGAAACTTGAGCCATCGCCGTTCAAGTCATTTTCGGCCACCAAAATTGATGCCACCAGTCTCTATCTTCTCCTTAAGCTCCAGTGAGTGTGACTCCAACCTTTGTTTCACTTAAAATGGTTTAGATTTCCCTAGGTTTTGATTTTTCCATTTTCGGCCTATTAAGGTTATTGAATTTTTTGAGCTTTTATTTGATTGATTCAAGCAAACTCCCTTCACAAACTTTGATCCTAGTAGCTTAATATACACTCTGGAATTTTTGTGGAATTTTTGGAATTTATTTTGATTTTTGGGAATTTTTAATTATTTTATTAATATTTTCTAATTTTTGAAAATTAATTAATTAAATTATGAAATTATATTTTATGGTGTTTATAGGTTTTGAAATGAATTTTATAAATTTATTTTTAATTTTTGTGAATTTTATATAATTATTTAGAATTTATTTAGTTTATGTAATTTTGGGAAAATTAGGTTAATTATGTGTTTAATTGAAATTAATTGGTTAATTGAGTATATTTATTGATATTATTGAGTTATATGTTGAGAAAATTAATTTTGAATAATTATACTATTTTTGGTGAATTTTTGAGTAATTATAGTGAATTTATATATAATAGGGGTATTTTGGTAATTTGACACTAAATTGGCTAAAAATTTAATTAAATTGGTTTAATAGTTATTTAAGGTATAAAAATGATTTCTATAAATTATTTAGTATTTTTAACTAATTAAAACTATTTTTCGTAAATTATTTTCAAATTATATATAATATATGATTTTTCTAAATAAATGAGTTTTTATCGGTTTTTAATGTGTTTTAGGGTTAATTATGTAATTTGGATTTTTAAAATGTATTTTTAGTATTAAAGGGAATTTTTGGTATTTTTGTGATTATTCTGTGAATTGTGAACCTTGATCGATGAATTGTAGTTTGAAGTCCGACCAAGGGGTTATGAACTATGTTTATTTCGAAGTGTATTTCTTTGCAGGACCAGCTCTACTCTTTGAGTAGAGAGAAGTCCATTTTACAGGGGAGGTTCTATCAGATTTTCGGTAGAATTCTCGTAAAACGTGATATCCGATCGAATTCTGATTCTAATTCTATGTCTAGTATTCTAGATCGAGTTTCTAAAAATTTCTGTTAGAATTATTATGATTTCTTATTATCGTTTGTTTGTTTAATTATTGCGAAACCGAGGCCTAGTGGACCAGGTCCATCGAACTCATCTCGAGGAGCGTAATAACAGTGAGTTGTTATTTTATATATATATGTTTTAGGGTGCATGTTTTAGAAATGTATGGTTTATTTTAGTAAACTGTGCATAAATGATTTAATTATTACTTAAGTTTATTTTTGGTATATTTTCGGTATATTATTGGTATATTTTGAACTATATGCATGTTTTATTAATAAATTATTCTTAAAATGTTTTTATGTATATTCACGATATATTTCTAGTTCATTTTGTAATTAAATTGAATTTATTTGACGTATATATACTCGAAATATACCTGGTTTATTTTTGGTATATTTCTAGTATATATATGGGTTATGTTGCTATTTTATTCAATCTTATGCATCCTTTATTTATGAATGTATGTTTTATATTTAAAATGAAGGATATCAATAGAATGTGCTACCTAGTGGGCAGCACTAGGACCGAGTACTGGTACGCTGATAGCATTTAGGCTTCATTACTAACCGACCGAGTACGTACCGGTACGCTGATAGCATTTAGGCTTCATTACTAACCATTTGTGGATTATGATTGGATTGATTTAATTTGATGTGTGATATGATTTGGGGGTGTAATTGCTGGAGCTCGGTTGACCAAGTGTCTCGGGGCCAATCACACTGACAGTCAAACTGTTGGAGCTCGGTTGACTTAGTATCTCGGGGCCGGTCTACTGTCCAAACGGAACAAGTGAATATATTTGGAATAAGTAAGCCTGTATGGCTAGAGTGTTGTCTAACACTGTTTGAGGTTGCGATTTTCTAGGGTTCTATTTGATCCTTCATAAACAATGATTTTCAGTAAACATATAAAATGATTTTGATGCATTTGTGTGTATTTGCTTGTATATATATTTATTATATATACTATTGATTGTGTGCATTGTCATTTAGTATGCATGTATATATATTATAACAATTCACTTAGTGAGGTCTGACTCCCCTTCGTTGACTATTTTTTAGGATAGTCATCGTCTTCAGACCTCAGTAGCAGACCCATACGCCGAATTTCTTCCGTCTCGGCTTCACTATGTAAACTGCTTATCTGAGCTTTATTTTATAATCTAGACACTGCAGTAGTTATGAATAGTTGTGGGGTTTATGTATTATATTTGTGTGAGTTATGTATTTTAAAGATTTGAACTGGATTTGTACTAAAAGATTATTTATATATGAGATGAAGATGTATAATTAATTTCATTGGCAGATTATTATTTTATTATTATTTATGATTTTATTTCCGTTATGGGTATTTTATTTATTATTATGATTATTGCATGTTTTACTTTGTTTTAAGGCTTGCTACGGGTTCTGGATTCGAAAGAATTCTCGTTCCCTAGCGCCGGTCATGGCCCCTGTTTTGGGTCGTGACAAACCTGGAGATATGTTTCATCATTTACATAACAAGAACAATAATAAAAAATAATAGCAGTGTGATCAATTCATGGAAAACGAGGATAAAGATTGCATTTGATGCTGCTAGAGGAATTGAGTACCTTCACAATTATGCAGTTTTGCCAATAATTCATCTTGCTTGAAGCAAATTGGACAACAAGAGTTGTTGAGTTTACATTGTCACTGAATGCCCCTGAATCAGAAACAGGTTACAAGTCAAATGATCCTGAATCAAAAATGAGTTGTAGGTAAATGAAGGTAGTAGGAACTGTTGGCTATATAGATCCAAAGTACTATAGTAAAAATATATTAATTGCCAAGAGTGATGTATATAGCTTTGGAGTGGTGTTATTAAAGCTTTTGACAAGGGGAAAAAAAAGCTATATTTGCCAATGATGACAATAAAGGCACACCAACAAGTTTAGTGGATTTTGCATTGCCTTTAATTCTCTCTGGTGAATTCACTAAGCTATTGTTTGGTTCAATTCCATTAAGGAATTCATTTCACTTGAAAATAAATTTCAAATGGAATTCATTTGCAAATGAATTTTTATTAATGAAGTGTGTTTGGTGTAAATGAAAAGTTTATGAAATTCATTTGAAAATTTTTATATTTTGTTATATTATATTTGGTATAAACCTAGAATTCGAGTGAATTTTTAATTTTGGTCAAAAATACCTTTTTAAATAAAAATATGTTTTTACCTTTTTTTAATTTCATTTTAGGGAAAATGTCCAATTTACACCTTGAATTTGTGCCCTAAGAGCACTTTGGCACTCTGGTTTTTGTTTTTCCAATCGGAACTCCACATTTGAAAAGTAGAGCATATTGTAACTTTACTGATTACAATCAAACCCTGTAACTTTTTTTTTGTACAATTAAGTCCTACAAAATAATAAAAACCTATTTTTAACGGATACTAACAAATTAAATTGATAATTTTTTTTATAAATATAAATATAACCTAGTTATTAAATTTTAAAAGTTTTTCAACCTACAAAATAAATTTTTTAAATTATTAAAAAAATTTCTTAAATTTTAAAAATTTTAAAATCAAGTAATATAAATTTCAAAAAATGACCAAATTTATTTGTTAACATAAATAGTGAATTGATAATTGAACTAAAATTTAATTTTAATAGTTGAATAAAAAAATTTTATTTATCAATTATTGTGTAGATTTAAAAATTTTTGTGTAAATTTAAAATTTAAAATTAATGAATAAAATTTAAAAATTTTATTCAACTATTAAAATTAAATTTTAGTTCAATTATCAATTTGATATTTACATTAACAAATAAATTTGGTCATTTTTTGAAATATGTATCACTTAATTTTAAAATTTTTAAAAATTTAAAAAAAATGTAAAAAAAATTTATAGGTTGAAAAACTTTTAAATTTTAATTATTAGGTTCGATATATATTTCTAAAAAAATTATTAATTTAATTCATTAATATCTGTTAAAATTAGTTTTTTATTAGTTTATAAGACTTAATTGTGCTTAAAAAAAGTTATAGAATTTTACTGTAATTAGTAAAATTCTCATATGCTCTACTTTTCAAATGTAGAGTTACGATTGAGAAAAAGAAAACGAGGTGCCAATGTGGGATTAGGCCACAAACCTTGGATGCAAATTGGACATTTTCCCTTCATATTACATTATAAAAAATGTGATTATTTAACATTCAAATTAATATTTAACTTTTTTTTAAAATATTTAATTTATTTCTTTTAAAATATTTATTTTTAATTATATTTTTAAATTAATGTTCCAATTTATAAATTTTTAATTCAAAATTCATTAAAAAAAATAAAATTATGATTATATGAAAAATCTAAGTCAAGGTTAGATTAATTAAAAAGATTTGAATAATTTTAACAAAAACACAACTCAATTACAAGTAACCATTGAGTATATATATATATATATTTAAATGGCATAATAATAATAATAATAATAATAATAATAATAATAATAGTCTTGCAATGTCATCCATACGATTAGAGTGCAATCTTTATAAATGAGGAAGCACCTGCCACATGCATTCAGATAAAGTTATATATGGCTTTTGGAACCACTTAAGCAATCCTTTTCCAGTGTTTCCTAAAAAATAAAGTTATATATCGCGTGAAGGAAGGAGAGAGGTTTTTTTTGAGAGAAGGAGAAAGCTATTTTTATAGTAGACAAAAATATACTTTCAAAAATAAAGATAATGAATATATTTTAATCATTTGAAAATATAAGCTTAAAATTTATGAAATTTATTTGTAAATTCTAACTATTTTATTAGAATTTACTTTAGTTATGTTCGATTACATAAATTTAAAAATTTGGATTTAAAAATAAATTCTATAAAAAATTCATTTAAACTAAATATGTATATATGTAAATTTGTAAATGAATTTTATAAAATTTTTAAAATTTATTTATATCAAACAAAATCAAGGACGTAGACTCTAGGGTTGGTCCTCTGAAGATAAATGAAGTAGTGACAGTGGAGCTGGTGGCATTTACAACGCTTCATTGTGTGGATTTGGAAGGGAGAAACAGATCAAGCATGGCTAATGTAGTTGCTAATTTGTAACTATTTGGGCCGCACATCCACCTAATCCACTTCCATTTCAAATTTCTTTTTTCTGATTTCATATTGCATCTTTTCTTTTAAGAACTGAATTTCTTTTGCATTTTCCACTTCACTTTATTGCAGATTTCTTGCAAGGCTGCTAGTGTCATTTAAGAATCTTTGAACAACTTTCATCCCATATCCACACGTAGGTAGCTCATATATCACATAGAGAACGCACAATCTCCAACTTGCTATAATCAAAGAAAATGTAGATGAAGAGTGATTCAATTGCAACAAAAAATCACATTATGTGAACATACCTTTTGCAATGAACATGCATAAAACCTTCGACCTGAGTTTCGTTCGTCCACGAATATCAAAGCCAAGCAGGTCTTCCATGGCGACAAGGTTGCTACATTCCTCTATCGCTCACAAACATTTGCGAGAGAAAGATGGGAAGAAATTCCCGTTCAATTGTAGAGACGTTTTAGGGTTTGGGTGAATTGGGAATTATTTAAGAGCCAAGAGGTTATTAGTTAGTGGTTTAATGACTCACCATCCCAATCAGCCATATGGCCGTTTTCTTTTGTGGGGTGTAAAAAGTTGGTACAAAAAGTTGCAATTAATGTTCACCGCAGATGGACTATTTACTGACTTTTCCAATCTTTATTTCCTTTGAACTGTGAGGGAAAAAAAAAAAGAAAAAAGCAAATTAGTCTTCGGTTTTGCTTCATTCTTGGAAAGCATATGGCTCAATCTCTGCATATTGATTTTAAAGAACATCACGTTGGTAGTGATAAGGGACACCGTAACGCAAGTCGCTTGGATCAGAAGGTAAGGACTATGATAAAATCAGCATGTTTTGTATTATTGTCTATGATTAGACAGAGGATCATCTTGCAAAAAATGACAACTAATTTTCCTCTTCTGAAAACAGATCACAAACCTTGCAAAAGTCTTTCTTGTTGCCAACTTCATCTTAGAGCTTCCATCAGCTACTTTTGATCAGCTATCATCTGTGCAGAAGCCTCAATATGCACTTTTGAGTATGGTGATGTCTCTTTTAATCTTAATCATTTCTATTATGGATCTTGTTTACAAGGGTCAAAAAGAAGAAGTAACTTGGATGAGAAGAGGGTTGATCCCTTGGTTTTATCACCCACATCAAAATTACAAGCCTTTCGGAACATTTCCTGACATAGTTGGATTGCTTTGTGCCGGCCTTCAGTCCATTTTTGCAGCAATAACATACACCTTGTTGTCTCAAAAGGTAAATAATCCGATCAAAGTGTCTTTTTGGCCTATTATTTTTGCTTCTGGTCTATTGTTTTCTAGACTGTCTGTTAATCCTCCACAAAAGAGGTTAACCCCACTAGTCAGGAAACTGAGTAGGGCAGTGGAATTTACTCTGGCAGAGCTTGCTGCAGCAACTGAAGATTTTTCGTTACAGAACAAGGTCGGTGTATCCAAATTCGGTGTTGCTTATAGCGGGAAACTAGAAGATGGTGCGGAAATAGCTGTAAAGAGAGGAGAGAAAGGTCAAGAAGAGCAGTTTTCTGAAGAGCAACAAAGGGCTTTTGAATCTGAATTGGTAATGTTGTCAAGGCTTCACCACAAAAATTTAATAAGGCTTATTGGATATTATGAAGATGAGAATGAGAGGCTTTTAGTTTATGATTACAGCAAGAATGGTATTTTGTATCAATATTTACATGACAAGAACAAGAATGAAAAGAATGGTAATGTAATCAATTCATGGAAAATGAGGATCAAGATTGCACTAGATGCTGCTAGAGGACTTGAATATCTTCACAATTACGCAGTTCCACCTGTAATTCACAGAGACCTAAATTCTTTAAACATCTTGCTCGACACAAATTGGACTGCAAGAGTTGCAAATTTTTCATTGTCATTGAATACTCCTGAATCAGAAAATGAGTATAAGTCAATGCAGGCAGTAGGAACTGTTGGCTATATTGATCCAGAGTACTATAGTCTAAATATATTAACTGCAAAGAGTGATGTATATAGTTTTGGAGTAGTATTATTAGAGCTTTTGACAGGAAAGAAAGCTATACTTTGCAGTGATGACAGGCAACGCACACCAACAAGTCTAGTGGATATTGCAGTGCCTTTAATTACGTCCAGGGAATTTGCTAAGGCTCTAGACTCTAGGGTCGGTCCACTAGAGCTAAATGCAGTTGAGGCAGTGGAGCTGGTGGCATATACAGCACTTCATTGTGTGAATTTGGAAGCTAAGAACAGACCAACCATGACTAATGTAGTTGCTAATTTGGAGCAAAGTTTATCTCTAATGAATGCTTGCTAGTAGCACTCAGGAATAAGAAGAGAAAGAACAATTTAGTCTAATGTTGATGAGATGTGATGGAGATGAAAAGCTATTGATCAATTAAAATTTAGCAAGAAAAATCAATTAGATGTAACAAAAATGTGATTTCAAAAGAGGCTGAGGACCAGTTGGATATGTTGATCCTGCGTACTATAGTGGAAGATCAATAACTTCGAAAAGCAATGTGTATAGTTTTGGTGTGGTATTGTTTAGAACTTTTGACAGGGAAGATAGCTATGTTAAAAAATGATGTGAATGGAGGAAGCACACTAACAAGTGTAGTGGACTTTGCAGTGCCTAGTATCATAGTCAGACTCTCGGGTTCATCCACTGGATCTAAACAAAGCAGAGGCACTGGAGCTAGTGGCATATACTGCAGTTTACTGTGTGAATTTGGAACTATGACTGATGTAGTTGCTAATTTGGAGAGAAGCTTGGCTCTATGCGTTGGTGGCAGTGTTGAGGATGAGATGAACTTGACCTGAAGCATCAAACAATCAACCAGAATTCGTAGATAATGAGATAAACATCCTGATCCTGAATGTAATTTTTATTGTTATTAGTATAGTGTGTTGACCTTGTAAATGTTGTTTGTATCTAGACTCTTGGAAGTTTCATTTGAGGCTGCCACTATTGATTCTACCTGCAACTTTTGCCAGGTAGTTTACATTAAATAATGATAACATAACAGTAGTGTTGACCCTGTCACCAAGTCAATAACAACATATATCTCAGTTCAGTATTATGCTTTCTGATCATTAACTATTGTTTCTGATCTCATTCTGTACTAAATTGTAAATTGAAAATTAACTGCTTTCAGGTTTTGGTTCTTCTTCAAAATCCATAATCTTTCAAGAGAGTATATATGGATGAATCCCTCCGTATAGACTTGAATAAAGATGATTATGGCAATGAGAAAATGCATGGCAACAGCAAAAGTATCTTCAGTCAGTTGAGACTAAACTAGCTAGAAATCGAATTATTTAAACAATACACCTGAAATAGGTAAGAATTTTTACAATGTTCATTTCACAATTTTTATGGTATCAGCTGATATTATGTAGAGATCTTGCAAGTTACATGCATCATGATTTCCAAAATATATTTTGAAAGGAAATAAAAAACTAACACAAGTAATGTAACTTGAGATTAATTTATTGAAATTTCTAACATACAAGGAAGATATTTAGTTGAGAGCAAAAATTTTTTTCTTACGAATTTTTTTTTTTTTTTTTTTTTTGGTTGTAGCCAATTTCATGTTAGAGCTTCCATCAGCAGTTTTTGATCAGCTGTCATCTGTGCACGAGCCTCAATATGCGTTACTCAGTATGTTATCGTCTTTTGTAGTCTTGATCATTTGTGTTATTGACCTTTTTCAAAAGGGTCGAAAAGAAAGAGTTAAATGGATGATTAGTGGGTTAAAACCTTGGTTTTATTACCCGTATCCGAATCCTAAACCTTCAGTAGTTTTGCTGACATTGTTGGATTAATTTGGTGCCATGTTACAATGAGTTTTCACATCAGTAGCATTTGCCTTTTTGTATCGGCAGCTGATAATCCTGTCAAAACAAATGTTTGGCCTTTGGTATTTTCCTATGTTCTACTATACTCTAAGCTGTTCAGGAAATTATCCTGACATGAGGCCGTCAAGAAGTTTGAAGCCTACAATTAAAGCTCAGCAATTTTCTCTGGCAGAGCTTGCTGCTGCCACTGATTATTTTTTCAAATAACAAGTTGATGGGAATATGCGAATTTGGCTATGTTTATAGAGGTTACTAAAGCATAATGGTTATGCAGAGATCTGGAGACATAAACCAAGGCAAAATTTTAAAATGAATTCATTTGATACAGAATTGGCAATAGTGCTAAGAACATGCCTAGGCTTATTGGTTACAAGACAAATGCCCACGCTGCGCTTATAAATTTATTTTTTAAAATGTATTTTTGTGAATTAATAATTGTAAATCTATAACGGTGTTTTATATTTAAAAAAATACACTTAAAATTTTTTTTATCATCCTTTATAGAACAAATAAAATTACAAATAATAATTAAGCTGAAAAAGAGACTTTCAGTAAGCACCGCATAATTCAATATATTTATAAAATATTTGTTCGACAAGAAACTTTTCAGACTCATGTAATTCCTCTGAGAGTAATTGCAATGGGCATTACAAAGGCAAGTGTACAATACTAAGATAAAGAAACGGAAAACTGAAAACACCTTGACAGGATGATTCAACAATATAAAATGCTATATAGTTTGCCAACTGGAGTATTTATTTACGAAAGGCTCACCATTGCAATCTCATTAGGTAAAGGCAATGAGTAGATTACTTTGACTTTCTTAGGTTTACAGATGGATGAATCATCAACTCATAACTTCATTCGCTTTATACTCATATTGTGGCTGTCCCTCTCTAGTCTTTCTTAATAACCACCTGAATCGAAAGCCACGCCATAATCCTCATTGACATCAGATCCTACACCAATGAACGTTTGGATGACGATTGGCTTGTCAAAGCTGAATTTTCACTGTTGGAACATAATGACATGTCAGCAATCTTATTGTCCTCACACTCAGAATTTTTCAACCGCTGATAAGACTCCTTTTACTTATAACTCGAGTATCTTTTTCCGAAGAAAACTCTGCAAAAATGCGGTTCTCATGATATGAATCCCCAGTTGCTAAGCTGAACATCACTAAAAGGAGATTGGAGACCTACAGTCTCTACCCGTTTCTGCACAAATCGCCAAAAATACATGGGCAAAATACTGGAGATGTTCAAAAGTGACTGCACTCACTAATACTGGATATGTTCAAAAAATTGGATATGTTCAAGTGGAACCATATGACTGACAAAGCACACAAAGGCACGTTCCAAAGTCCAAACATAGAGAGCAACGACTAGAAATATTAAGGCAGGAATAATGATGTGAAATGAGGGATTAAATTAACAGCTGTATAGCCATCACATCTTCAATTTCGGACATGACGAACCAAGATGGATGCAAAACAGGAGAGCTAGATGGTTGTGGTGTGGCTGTGCTGTAATTTATCTATGAGACAGGTGATACTAAAAGTAGTTTGCAGAAGATATTAATGATCCAAAAAAAATCAAAAACTTAAGTTTTGATGATCACAAATAGAACAAAACCAAGATTTTGTGGTCCTAAAAAGGAAGGAATTTTTCACCAATGCTAAAATTGGCTGAGGACACTTCTTTGTTATCACACGGAGATAACATAAGAGCATATTATTACTTAATCTGACTGGCAAGAAGAGCAATGAAAATTATAAAACAGATAAATAACGTCCAATGGAATGCACAAGGAAGTTTAGTTGATTAATTGATATAACAAACTCTTATGGAAAATAAAAGCCACTCGCCTTCTCACCCACCAAAACTGGATGACAGATGGCCCTGCTCAGTGCCACTGCTGTTTTTAAATTTTTGTTTCTCAGAGGACAGTTTACTATTTCTCATTGACTAATTTTTTAAAATCATATTTTTTCTTAACCATCATCTTGCTATATATATATATATTATTCCATTGAGCTCAGGTGACTGACAAAGGAACAAATTAGATTGAACAAAAAACACACTATTATATCAATCGTAAGTTAAAAACTCTATCAAAAACAAATTATCATATCTAATAAGCTACAACTATGTACTGAAATGAATGAGTAGTAACATTACAAGCAAGAACCTTTAAAACCACAAAAGCACCTGTAATGATATGGTTGCACCAGAAGTGGCACCAATGTCATCTTCAAATAGCAATCCCTCCCTAAGCTAGGAAGAGAAACCTAAGATCCCATAAAAAAAAAAGAAAAAAAAAAAAGTTCTATTATAATTGTTGTACTGATTCAAATGAGGAATCAGAAACCTGTGTCGTAGGTATTCTCAGCTTTGTGAAAGAGGAACTACAACTTCTTTCAAGCTAGCAAACACCAATCAGCTAAGCAACTTCTTCAAATTTGTTGTCACAACATCATCACCATCATCATTAATAAACAAAAGAAAAGGGGTTTGAAGAAAAAAAGAGAAATTGAGACAAAATCCTGGACTTGAATAGAGAAGTCCATCTCCAAAATCTAGAAGTATCGCCCCAAACAATCGAAAGATCTCTAGCAGAAAGCATGAAACATTTCTTTCCGCTCCATTTATCCAATGAAAATATCCTCAAATGAATGTCACAATGATACAAGCATTACACTTCAATGAAAAGAACAAAAATATCTACATATAATCTACGAACACCCACAAATCTGTAGTCTTGCAATTTAAAAATGAAAATTATCAACATAGAAAAAACAAAGATACGGAGATGGATATTGAAAAAAGAAAAGAAAAAAGAAAAACTCTGAGCACCTTGTTACCATGATCAATGAGGATAGGGCTACCGTAGAGATGGAGTTAAGAGTTCTTTCTTGGAAGAGAAGAGGACAACAAAGAAGAATAAGAGGAACCAGAGAGAACAGAGCGGTACTCATGAGGAAGTAAGCCTTCCTAGAACGGAAAAAAAAAAAAAAGAATAAGCAAAGCAGTTTCCAATTGCTAAAATAGCCATACAAAGAACACAATTCCTATTAGCAAAATCACCATAAATCAAATAAAAGAGGGGAGAAAAAAATTAAAGGCTCCATCTTTTTTTGTTTAAAAATTAATACCTGCAGAGTGAGAATGGTCATTGAGTGAGAATACTGCATAAAAATTTCTTTATTGATAAAAACCATAGCCGTAGAGGCAATCCCATATGATACAACAGCAAACAAACTACAATTCCAATACAATCATCAAGTTACAACACTTCACGCAAATTAAAATGAACAGCAATGAAATAGATTTGGAAGTGAAATTGAAACAACCTTAAAAATTTTAGTTTCTTGATCACTACGATTCTCCATGACTGATAATTGATATCAATCAATTTCAAGAACTCAACTTTACACTATCTCTCTTTTTATTGAACAAATCAAAGGAAATTACAAGGCAATGAACACCCAAGAAAGAAAGAAGGGTCCTTCAACAAATTGCACAAAACACATCCTTTTCCAACTGGTATTCAATAACAACAACAATGAAAGATAGGTAGAGATGTTTCCATCCCTCAAATTCATTATTCAAAATGTTGATACAATAACACAAAGAACTGAACTCCAACCCAGAACAACACACCACGCGAAAATGTCAACGCAAGAATATCATAATAATACCTACAAAAGTGCGTCTGATTACGATTAGAGGGAGGTTGCAGAGCCGATGAATTGGGTCTACCGTGCCTGCCTCACTCTGCATTTGGATTTCAGACTAATCCTACGCCTCTCCAAACTCTTATGCTCCAACTCCTCAGTCGTCATCTTCTGCTGCTTCACTCATGATCGCTAATTGCTAACAAATCAAATAGGATGAAAGATAAATCACTAACAAATCAAATTGACCTCTTCAGAAATTAGAAAAGAAAAGAAACTGAAGGGAAGGGAACAAAGTAAATTGAAATTGATAAATTCACTTTTTGAGGAATAAGAAAAGGTAGGTACGGAAGAGGAAAAAAATGGAAAGGAAAAAAATTAATAGAGAGGGTGAGAGGCTGAAACACGATGAAAAAGAAAAAAAAAACTGTGGAATATGTGATAAAAATTTAGAAAGCCACGTGTCAAAATTGTTGTAGTGCTCAGCTTTATATATTTACATAGACATAGATAGGTATAGATTGGGATGAATAGAGCGAGAAGCTTTTAGTCTTTGAAGGCATGAGGAGTACATTGTGAAGAATGTATCTCCAACTCTATACTCTTTTCTATATCTTTTTAGAAAATTTTTATTTTAGTTAACCAACTTAAAAGCAGTAATCAACTTGATTTTAAATTTTTAGTTGTCAAAACCAATTTTACTTTAGTTACTTGCAAGATATTTACAAGTTGATTTTGACAATTTGACATTGGTTCTCACAAGTTGTTTTTAAGTTAGCTTTGACAACTTATTATACTTAGCCCTAAGGATTATAAGCCTATAAATAAGCATAGGTGGTGATAGCCATTTGTGGTAAGTGTTATGTGTGTATTAGTGTACGTATAAAAAGTACATATCATGGAAGAGTTAATGTATGTGTGAAAGAGTGTCATGGGTGAGTTTAAATGAGAAAGTGTCTTGAGTGTTTGTGAGAATATTAGTGTATAAGTGTCTAAAAAAACTCTTGTACTAAAGTTTATTTGATAAAATAAAAGTATGTTTATTTCAAATTAGACTCCACATATTCTACAAATGGTGTCAAAGCTGGATGGTCGAGGACCCAAGGAGTTATTTAGTTCGAGATAGCGAAATGTCCTAACGGATAATTATCTTGTGCACAATTGAGAGGTATTATAAAGCCGATTGCTTGCTTGGTTAAGAGAAGTTGCAAGTCTCTTGAGATGGACCTCACAATGGGCATTATAAAGAAGTTGAACAATTGCAACTATAGACGGCGTCATATCTCCAAAGTCAAGATTTGTGGGAGGTAGTCGGCGAAAGCGAGAGTATAGCGCCTCCAGAAGCATATGCAAATGCCTTAAAGAAGCATAAAGTCAAGGTTAGGAAGGTGAGGTTTGCGATTAAGGCATTTATTAAATAAGAAATGTTAGAACATATCAAGTATGCTCCCACGCCTAAAGAAGCTTGAGATATTTTAGCCACACGATTTTCTAAGAAAAATGAGATGAGGTTACAAAATTTAAAAATGGAGTTAATGTCTATTAAACAAAGGGAGATGTCAATTAATCAGTATTTTACAAAAGTTAAGTCTTTGTGTCGAGAAATTTTAAAATTAGATTCTGCATAAAAAATTAGTGAAGATAACATAAGAAGGATTATTATTTATGAATTAAGCCAGAATATGAAGGGTTTATTACTGCTATTCAAGGTTGGCCTAAACCACCATACTAAATGAGTTAGAGAATTTGTTAGCTAATCAAGAGACATTAGCTAAACAAATGACTAGAGTTTCATTGAAGAGTGAGATGAATGAAGAAGTATTATTTAGCAGACATAGAAGAGGTCATCCTAGAGATCGCAATTGTAGAAAGTTCAATGGAGATGACATGACCAATTTGGAGGAAGATAGAAATGAAATAATATGTAAAGGCCAAAGTCGATGTTCAAGGGGAGCTCAACAATGTCAAATCTAAAAAGACACATAAGATAGAAGATATTGCCACTGAGATATGGAATGTTATAATTATGGCAAGAGAGGTCATTATACGAGAGATTGCCGATACAAAAGAGCTGAGGGAAATGTTGTGACATGAACACAACCTCAAGTTCAAAGAGAAAAAGAATAGGATTTCGACACTTAAGTATTGTGTGCAATTAAAGAGCAAGTAAAGAATGGTTCAAATGAGTTCATGGAGGCATGTGATAATGAGAACGAATAGGATGTGCTAGCAACATCTGCTATGTTAGAGTATATTGAAGAATCCTATAAAAGTGAAGAAGAGTGGGATATAACAAACTCAAGTTTATTTGAAAATGCTCCATTAGAGGAAGAAATTCATGAACAAATGAATTTAAGTGCTGAAGTTGAAAAGATATTGTGGAAACCTTCGATTTAATCGACTCGCAACAAAAGTCCGGTGATAAGATTGTCCAAATTTTGAATGCAAGAAGAGCCCAAGATCTTCTTTAGAATGCATTCGAGAGGTTAAACCTAGCTCAAAGCTTTCATGTTGTCATGACCCAAACCAGGAGTCATGACCGGTGCTAAGGAACGAGAATTCTTTCGAATTTGTAATCCGTAGCAAGCCTTAAAAATAAAATCACATATAATAAATAGATAAAAATATGCCAGAATTAAAATTTAAATCGATATAAAATAAATATTTAAATATCATTTCATAAAATAAAAATATATTCATATAATATTCAAAGATAGGGTCTCTTACTAACATAATATTCTATTGATACAATACACAACTACTGTAGTATTCTAGAATACAATAAAATTCAGATAAATAAATTACATAATCTAGCCGAGGCTGAAGAAGTCCGACATAGAGGTTTACTATTGAGGTCCAACGATGAGTAATCTCCTGAAAAAAAATATTGAGGGGAGTCAGACCTCACTAAGTGAATCATTATAATATATATACACGCACTTCCTAATGTTATATGCAATCAAGAATCAATATATATATAAATATATACAGACATTTCACACAGATGCTAAAATCCACTTATATATATATATATAAATGCAGAAATTATTTATTTAAGTGAAGGATCAAATAGAACCTTAGATATCCGTAACCTCAATCAAAATATCTCACTAGCCATCAGACTCACTTAATTCCAAAGTAATTCTCTTATTCTATTTTTGGATAATAGACTGGCTCCGAGACACTAAGTTAATCAAGCTCCCGCAGTCTCACTATTAGTGTGATTGGCCCTGAGACAATAGGTTAACTGAGCTCCCTCAATCACATCAATTCTCAAAATCGATCAATCAAATTTCACCTCAAATGATCTCATATACTCAACTCTAAAATCTATCGCACCAATACGTACACAGTCCTAGTGCTGCCCACTAGATAATATGTTCTATTGATATCCTTCATATAAAAACCATATATTTATGAAAAATAATTAAATTTATAATTAAAATAAAATGGCATCCAATGAAGAAAAATATACTAGAAATATACTGAACATATACTAAAAATATTCTAAATAGATATGCCTCATATATAGCAAAATAAACTATAAATATACCAAAATATATTAATATATATATGCCACATGTATACAAAAGATATACTAAAAATATATCAAGCATATATGTCTTATAAATAGCAAATATACCAAAAATATACTAAAAGCATACCAAAATGTACTAAGTCATTTAACAAAATTATTCATGTTTAAGCTCACATTAAAATATGAAAACTCATAGTCATGCATCTACATGCAATGCATATACAGAATAATTACTCATAAGTTTGAGCTCCTTGAGACTGACTCGACGGGCCTGATCCGATAGACCTTGGTCTCGGCGCAATTAAAAAATAAATGATAATGAAATTAGAATATATTCTAACTTATACTTTTAAGAATTCTAAAGAAGACTCGATTTAGGAATTTAAAATTCAATCAAAACACAAAGACTCATGATCGACCCGATGTCACATTTTACAAGAATTCTACTGAAAAATCAATAGAACTTCCTCTGTAAAGCAGACATCTCTCTACTAAAAAGTAGAAATGATCCTGCAAGAAAATACACTTTTAAATCACAAGTGCACAACACCTCGGGTTACAACCTCAAACTACTCAAATTCCCAACCGAGATTCATAATTCACCAACAATCAATATTAAATAATAAATATATTAAAAATCATTAAATTCCATAAATATCCATAAAATACCAAAATATAATATATTTAAACAGTAAAACACAAAATATAATTATTTTCACAATAATTAAATAAAAATCTCAAATAATTTATATAACATTAATAAAAATCCAATTATTCAATTATTCAACATAAAATAGTAAAATTTACAATTAATTACTCAAATAGGGTATATATATAATAAAAATGGTTTAAAACTCATTTAATCATAAAAATAGTAAATAATATATTATTTGAATATAATTTTAAAAAATTAACATTAATTAGTTAAAAATAGTAATGTCACGACCCAAAATTAGGAGTCATGATCGGCGCTAGGGAACGGGAATTCTTCTGAATCCAGAACTCGTAGCAAGCCTTAGAAAATAAAATCATGTAATAAATAAATAAAAAGTACGATAGAATTAAAAAAAATTCGAACCAATATATAAAAAAAATAGATACTCCAAATCCTTTCGTAAATAAATATATTCATACAATATTCAAATACAACTCTCAGAGTACAAAATATCAAAATAAAATAATACTTTTCTGATACAATAACACTACTACTGCAGTTTCTAAAATACAAATCAGATTTCAAAATTTACATTTACATAAAATAGCCGAGACAAAAGAACACCGGTGAAGAACTCTACTACTAAGGTTTGACGATATAAGATCTCCTGAAAAAATAATTGAGGGGGGTCAGACCTCATTGAGTGAATTATTATACTATATATACATGCAATCTAATAATATCCAATCAGGCATTCTTATATATATATATATATATATATATATATATATATATATATATATATATATATATATATATATATATATATATATATATAGGTATGATTTTCTGTGTTTGTCGACCGGGGTCCACAAACACAGAAAATATTTTCAAATATACCAAAAATATCCTTAAATCATAAAAATACATTTTATAAATAAAAATTACATAATTGACCTTGAAACACTATAAAAATCGATTAAAACTCATTTTATTTGAAAAACCGTATATTAAATATATAATTGAAAATAATTTCCGGAAAATAGTTTTAATTAGTTAAAAATACCAAATATTTTGTAGAAATCATTTTTATACCTTAAATAAATATTAAAACCAATTAAATTACATTTTTAGACAATTTAGGGTAAAATTACCAAAATACCCCTATATATATATATATACCTAAATTACTTCAAAAAGTCACCAAAAATCATACAATTATCCAAAATTAATTTTCTCAACATATTTATCAATAATATTAATAATTAAACTCAATTAACCAATTAAATTCAAATAAAAACACAATTAACTTAATTTTCCAAAATCACATAAACTTCAATAATTAAAAATAAATACTTAGAAATTCATAAAAATTCCAAATAAATTCCTATAATTCATTTCAACACCTAATTCAACCATAAACTCCAATTTCATAATTTAAATAATTAATTTCCGAAAATTCGAAAATAATATTAAAATATTCAAAAATACCCAAAAATCCAAACAATCTCCAAAAATTCTACAAAAATTCATACATGTAGATTAAGCTACTAGGAATAACATTTGTGAAGGAATTAAGCATGAATCAATCAAGAACAATTCGAAAAAAATCAAAAACCCTAATAGGCCGAATTGGACAAATTGAAAACTAGGCAATTCTAGACCATTTTAGCTCAAACCAAAGCTAGAATAACACTCACCGGAGCTCAAGGAGAAGAAAGAGACCGACGGTGTCGAAAACGGTGGCCGGAGGAGGGAGAAACGACGGTGGCAAAAATGGTGGTCCGGCGGTCACCCACGGGAGAAGAAAGAAGAAGAAAAAGAAAAAGAAAAAGAAAGAAAAGGATAGAATAACCCTATATATGTATGTATATTCACGCATTTTACACAAATGTCAAACTCTGCTTTTGTAAATATATTAAATGCAGAAAACATTTATTTTAATACATGAAGGATCAAATAGAACCCTATTAATCGCAACCTCAATCAATCATATAATCACTCTAGCCATACAGGCTCACTTAAATCCAAATAGATCACTTATTCCAATTTGGACAGTAGACTGGCCCCGAGACACTAAGTCAACCGAGCTCCCGTAGTCTGACTGTCAGTGTGATTGGCCCCAAGACACTTAGTCAACCGAGCTGCAGCAATCACACTCTCAATCACATCACCATCAATCTTAATCAAATTGATCAAATCAATTATAAACACCACAATTAATTCTCACTCAACCCTGATCTATCACACCAGTACGTACACGGTCCTAGTGATGCCCACTAGGTAGCACGTTCTATTGATATCCTTCATTCATTTATAATAAATCATTCATACGGAAAATAAATAATGTAGAATATCATTCATAATAGTAAAATAAACTCTATATATACAAGAAATATACCTAAAATAAACCAAGTATATTTCGGGTATATATATGTCAAATAAAACATGAAATATACTAAAGATAAACCATTAATATAATTTAAAACAATTTAAGTGTGTTTCAATAATATAACATGCATTTACTTAAAAATATACCTAAATATACTAAAGATATACCTTAAGTACACAAATCATTTATTAAAACGATTGCATAAATATTCATTTAAAACATGTATATGTACTAAAACATGCATTTAGGTTTAACACATATCCAAAAATATACCAAAAATAACCTAATTATCTAGCATGCATATATAAAAAATAAACCCTAAATATACCAATAACATGTTAGGTTTAAATCAGTAATAAAACATGCATTTATTTCGAAATATATAAAAAAATATACCAAAAATATAAAAACAATTTAAGGACAAATCAATAATATGACATGCAGTTATTTAGGAATAAACCAAAAATATACTAAAAATATACCTAAAGTATACTAATCATTTAAATAAACAATTATGAATGAATATATATACTAAAATATACTAACATAACCCTAATCATATTATAAATTAAATTACTTTTAAAAACATATAATGAAAATGAAAGAAAAAAAATCCTAAGTCATGCATCCTAAATGCAATACACATACATATATATATATATATATATATATATATATATATATATATATATATATATATATATATATATATATATATATATATATATATATATATATATATATATATATATAAAATATAATAACTCACAGATACGCGTTCCACGAGACAGACTCGACGGGCCTGGTCTGTTAGGCCTCGGTTTCAGCGCAGCTAGAAAAATAAAATAACATCAACAATTAGAATAAACTTCTAATTTTACGCTTCTAGGATTACTATAGAAAGACTCAATCAAAAATTCAAAACTAGACCCGGACCGGTTGTCACGTTTTATGAGAAATCTACCGAAATTTCGACAGAGTTTCCTCTGTAAAACAAGCATCTCTTTACAAAAGTAGGGCCGATCCTGCATAGAAAACACACTTCTAAAATCACAAAACACAACACTTCGGCTTAGGACCCTAAACTCCACAAATCCCCAACCGAGGTTCATAATACACAAACAACAATATTAAACAGTAAAATAATAAAAATCATCAAAAACCCATAGAAATATTTAAAAACCTTTATTTTCCAATTAAAACATAAAAGTCTAATTTAAATAATATTTGATAATAAAAATTCATAAATGGAATAAAATTCCCATTTTACAATTAAATTAACATAAATTGTAAATAATATTTAAAATTATAATTTAATATCATAAAAATAATAAAATACACATTTAGTCTCGAAATAATAAATACACTTATTATTCACATAATATTCTAAAATTATCACAATTAACTAATAAAATCTCAAACATTATATAATATTAATAAAAATTCAACTTTTACAATTATTCAACATAATATAACAAAATTCAAATTTAATTGCCTAAATAGCTTAATTATATAATAAAATTAGTTTAAAACCCATTTTATTTCTAAAATAATATATATAATATATTATTTGAAAATAATTTTTTTTGAAAAAATAGTATTAATTAGTTAAGAATAATAATTAATTTGTAAAAATCATTTTATTACCTTAAATAATTATAAAATCAACTAAAACATATATTTAACCAATAATTTCAACAAAAATACTTATTTAACTTAATAATTTAAAATACTCATAATTTATATAAATTCCATAAAAATTTTATAAATTCATAAAAATTATTTTATCAATAAATAACCTTCTAATATCCACTAAAACACAAAATTAAACTCTAAATTAAATCAAAATGCACCTTTAATTCAATATTCCAAAATTTACATAAACTATAAATATTTCTAAAAATTATATAATAATTTCAAAAATTTAATTTCTCAACACCAAAATTAATAACAATAGATAATAACAATAATTTAACCAAATTCATAACTAAAATAATTAATTAACAAAATTTTAATAATTAAATATAAAATAGTCACAAATTAACCAAAATAACTTAGATCAACTAGTATATATATAGATCAACCCAAAAACAACCACCTAACAACTAACACTATCTACCACTAACTTACCTAACAAAGGGATCAAGGGCAGAGGGAGGCTGCTACTGCAAGATTGCCGTCTCCGGTGACAGCAGGGGGTGGTGGCGGTGGAGCTGGCATCACGGTGAAAGGCTACTGCTGCAGGTGGTCTTCGTGTGAGGAGGAGGTTGCTGCTGCTATCACTCCCGGTGGCTTCTGCAGCTTCTCCCATAGCAGTGATGACAGGAAGAAGAAGATGAGTAGATGATGGTGAAGCTATGGCAGCTCCTGCGTGAGGATTGAAGATGCACTCTGACAGGAAGAAAGTCAGACAGTGCGGGAGGAAGAAACAATGATAATCCTTCTGTAATATTCCAAGATTTTATATTTTTTTTAAACTGCATCGGGATATGCAGTATTAATAATTTTAATATATATTTGACTATTTAATTAATTTGTTAATTTTTAAAGTTAATTTTTAATTATTTTAAGTTTTCTACGTAAAATTTTTCCGAGATTTACATTTTTTGAAAAATAAAACCTAAATAAATATTTATTTATTTACATTAGTCCATTTTATCGAATTGCATGATTTCATGCAAGGTTATATTTTTCATAGTAATATATATACATATACATACATATACATATATTTAGCATTTTAGGGTTATTATTTAACCATATACATGTTATAATTTTCATTATTATTATTATTATATGTATATATATGTATATGTATGTTTATTACTTGTGGTGTGGGATTTTTCTAAATATAATATTAGTATATTTTAATAATTAAGTGTTAAAGTTATTATATATATATATATATATATAAAGTTATCAAATTTACGATTGATGCCATTGTCTCCTTCCCTAAACCACCCGACACCTTCCCCTCCCTCACTGCGCAAATCGTCCTTTTCCCTCACCGTCACTGTGCTTGCCGGCGTGCCACCGCCTCCCTCAGCTACTCCACCACCTTCTTCCACCATTTCCGGTATTGTTTGGCCGTTTCTTAGTCGGAAAACCTGAAACCTCTATTGTTTCCGTTCTCCCTCTCCGGCCATCATTCTTGATGATTCCAGCGTGGTTTTCCTCCTAGAACTCCATAGAAGTCGATTCTAAGCTCCTAGAAGCTTGAAAACTTGAATTGGTAAGGATTTAAGCTTGGTTTTAAATTCAACCTCTTTTGCTTCTCGATTTTTTTGAACTTCAATCTTGATGATTCAAGCTTAATTCCTTTACAAAAGTTTCTCCTAGTAGCTCAATCTACATTTTATAATTTTTGTGGAATTTTTGAAATTTATTTTAATTTTTGTGAATTTTTTATTATTTTATTAATATTTTCTAATTTTTGTAAATTAATTAAATAAATTGTGAAATTGTGATTTATGGTGTTTATAGAGGTTGAAATTAATTTTATAAATTAATTTTTAATTTTTGTGTAATTATTATGATTTTATTTAGTTTAGGTGAATTTTGGAAAGTTAGGTTAAATGAGCATTTTGTTAAAATTAATTGGTTAATTGAGTATAATTATTGATTTTATTGAATTATATGTTGAGAAAATAATTTTTGAGCAATTATATAATTTTTAGTGAATTTTTGAATAATTATAGTATATTATGTGAATTTATATATATTAGGGGTATTTTGGTAATTTGGTAATAATTTGGTTGAATATTAAGTTAAATTGGTTTTAATAATTATTTGAGGTATAAAAATGATTTTTACAAATTATTTACTATTTTTAACTAATTAAAACTATTTTTCGAAAATTATTTTCAAATTATATATAAAATACTGTTTTTGTAAATAAGTGAGTTTTTTGTGATTTTTAACATGTTTTTGGGGCTAATTATGTAATTTGGATTTATAAAATGAATTTCTATTAATATTTGTGAATTTATCGAGAATTATGGATTTTTAATAATATTTTATTAAATTAGGGTTTTTATGTAATTATCGGTAAAATAATTATTTTTAGTGTTTAAATACCTAAATTGCTATATTTTGGTATATAAAGGGTATTTTCGGTATTTTTGGAATTTTTATGTACTCTGTGTATATCTCATGAATTGTGAACCTCGGTCAGTGGAATCGAAGTTTGAGAGTTCGACCGAGGGGTTGTGTGATTATATATACTCGAAGTGTGTTTTCTTACAGGACTGGCTTTACTTTCTGAGTAGAAAGATGTCCGTTTTACAAAGGAGGTTTTGCCTAATTTTTAGTAGAATTCTTGTAAAACGTGACATTGGGTCAAATTCCTATTCTTTGTCTATGTTCGGTATTCTAGATCGAGTCTCTAGAAATTACGTTAGATTTATTCTAATTTCGTGTTATGATTTATTTTTTAGTTGCGCCGAGACCAAGACCTAGTGGACCAGGCCCGTCGGACCTGTCTCGTGAAACGTACAGCTGTGAGTTGTTATTTTATATATATGTGTATTAGGATGCATGTTTTTAGAAATGTATGTTTAAATTTTATGAATTATGCATAAATGATTTAATAAATGCTTAGGTATACTTTAGGTATATTTTAGTATGTTTTTGGTATATTTTGAATTAAATACATGTTTTATCCATAATTTATACTTAAATTGTTTCAAGTATATATATAGTTTATTTTTAGTTTATTTTGTAATTAAATTGAATTTATTTGACATATATATACCCGAAATATACTTAGTTTATTTTTGATATATTTCTAGTATTTATATGGTTTATATTGCCATTTAAATTAATATCATGCATAATTTATTTTACGAATGTATAAGTTTATTTTAATGAAGGATATCAATAGAACGTGCTACCTACTGGGCAGCACTAGGACCGAGTGCGTATCGGTACGACGATAGAATTTAGGTTAAATTACTAACCTATTGTTGATTATGACTGGATTGATTTGATGTGAGATATGATTTGAGAGTGTGATTGCTGGAGCTCGGTTGACCAAGTGTCTCGGGGCCAATCACACTGACAGTCAGACTGCTGGAGCTCGGTTGACTTGGTGTCTCGGGATCAGTCTACTGTCCAAATGGAATAAGTGAATTTATTTGGAATAAGTGAGCCTGTATGGCTAGAGTGTTGTCTAACACCGTTTGAGGTTGCGATCATTTAAGGTTCTATTTGATCATTCATAAACGAATATTTTTCAGTATTACATAAAATGATTTTTTGCTACATCTGTGTGTATTTGCATGTATATATATTTATTATATATATTGTTGAGTGTTTGCATTTGTCATTTAGTATACATGTATATATATTATAACAATTCACTCAGTGAGGTCTGACTTTCCTCCGTTGATTTATTTTTCAGAGAGTCTTCGTCCTCAGACCTCAATGGCAAACTTTTACGTCGGATTTCTTTCGCCCCGGCCTTATTGTGTAAACTACTTACCTGAGTTTTATTTTGTATTCTAGACATTGCATTAGTTGTTTTTGTGAGTTGTATGTATTATATATGTTGAGATTTAAAATTTTAAAAGTTGAAACCGAGAATTTGTAATGAAAGATTTTATATATATGAGTTGGACTTGTGTTATTAAAGAGTTGATGGATTATTATTTTACTTATGAGATTTTAAATTCCGGTGCAAGATATCTTATTTATTTTATTATTATTGCATGCTTATATTTTATTTTTAAGGCTTGCTACGGGTTCCGGATTCGAAAGAATTCTAGTTCCCTAACGCTGGTCATGGCCCCTGTTTTAGGTCGTGACACCTGTACATTTCATCTTTCTTTCATCCATTTTGTATATATATATATATATATATTTTTTGTAATATCCCGAGTTTATAAATAATTTTAAACTGCATCGGGATATGCAGTGTTAATAATTTTTATTTATATTTATGATTATTAATGAGTTTGTTATTTATTAAAGTCATTTTCAATTATTTTATATTATTTTAAGTTATTTACGTAAAATTTTCCCGGAGATTTTATTTTCGGAGAAATTAAAACATAAATAATTAAATATTAATTATTTTAAATGGTTTTATGAATTTGCATGAGTTCATGCAGGATTTTAAAGTGTCAATAAAATACATATACGTACATGCATTTAAATTAAATTAGGGTTATTTAATTAAATTAAATTATAATATATAGTTTTAATATTAATTAATTAAATGTGTGTATATATGTATATGTGTATATATATTATTATTAAAGTGTGTGGTGGATATTTATTGTGTGTATTATATTATATATTAAATAATATAAAGATAAGATATATATATACATATATGCATATAAATTATTCACCTAATATAAAGTTCTTCAAAATTACCATTGTGCCATTCTGCCTTCCCCGTCCTCCCGATCATCTTCTTCGCAATCCGGCCGCTGTAACTCCTTGCTCTTCCCATCGATGTGCCCTTCGATGAGCCACCTCCCTTGCCAACCATTTCTGACATCCAGAGCCTTCTTCTCTGGCGTGGTTTGGCCGAAATTTGAGTGTGAAGCCAAAATCTATCCTAGCTCCGATTGACGTATTTTTGACCACCATTTCGAGTCCCACCGGTCTCTATCTCTTCCTTGAGCTCCAGTGAGTGCATTTCCAAGCTTTTTTTCACTTGAAATGGTCTAGATTTCCCAAGGTTTCGATTTTTCATTTTTGGCCTACTAGGGTTTTTGATTTTTTTGAGCTTCAATTTGGTTGATTCATGCAATCTTCCTTTACAAAAATTGATCCTTGTAGCTTAATCTAGCTCTATGAATTTTTATGGAATTTTTGGGAATTATTTTGATTTTTGTGAATTTTTTATTATTTTATTAATATTTTCTAATTTTCGAAAATATCCAAAAATCAAAATAATCTCCAAAAATTCTACAAAAATTCATACATGAAGATTAAGCTACTAGGATCAACATTTGTTAAGGGACTTTTCATGAATCAATCAATTCGAAGTTCAAAAAAAATCAAGAACCCTAAAATGGCCGAATTGCAAAAATCAAAACCTAAGCAAGTCAAGACCATTTTAAGTGAAACAAAGCTTGGAATCACACTCACCGGAGCTCAAGGAGAAGAAAGAGACCGGCGGGTGTCGAGAACGGTGGCCGGAATCGTGAGGAAAGAAGAAAATGCAAACTCTAGGCTTCCGGCGATATCAAGCTTCTCCGACGCCGGAAATGAGCTCTGCAGGCGGCGGAACGGCTAGAGGAAGGAGGTGGTACGGCGGGAGGCACACCGACGGCAAGGGAACGTCATGACAGACGACGGTGATCGCGAGGGAGGCGTGCCCGGGTTGAAGATATAGACGATGGCAATTTTTGTAAATAAACCAAACTTTATATTTTGTTTAATATTAAATGTATATATGTATATATATACTTTACACTATAAATTAAAATAATATAAAATCACACACATATTAAATATAAACCACACACAAAAATTTAATATTTTAAAATTTAATACACTTAAAAAAATAATTAAATAATATTAATACTAATAATAAATAACAAAATATTAGGGTAATTAATTAAACCCTAATTAATTAAATAAATACACATATATACGTTATTTAGTATTTTAAAAATATATATGAGTTCATGCAAGTCCGTAAATCTATTTAAAATAATTAATAGTAAATTATTTACATGAAAATTTCCCCGAAAATGCAAGCACCGGGAAAATTTTACGTAAAGCATTTAAAACAATATACAATAATTAAAATAAGTTTTAAATACATATTAACTCGTAAAAATATCATAATTATACAGAAATATTAACACTGCATACCCCGATGAAATATTAAAATGTTTAAAAAAAATACGGGATATTACAGTCTTCCCCCCTTACAAGAATTCATCCCCGAATTCCAAAAAGAAAATGATCACAAGATCAGGAAGGAAAGAGATACGGGTAAGAAGCTCGCATCTTAGCTTCAGTCTCCCACGTATGCTCCTTAATTCTGTTGCTACGCCACAAAACCTTGACCATCAGAATCTGCTTCGACCGCAACTGTCGGACTTGATAATCAACAATCGCCACAGGTTCTTCCACAAACGTCAAATCTTCACTTACTTCTACACTATCGGGCTGCAACACGTGTGAAGGGTCTGAGATATACTTCCTCAACATCGAGATATGAAACACCGGATGCACTTGTGACATACTCGGAGGCAAATCCAACCGATATGCAATAGTGCCAACTCTCTCAAGAATCTCAAATGGTCTGATATATCTCGGTGCTAACTTACCCTTCTTACCAAATCTCATCACACCCTTCATCGGAGATACCTTCAAAAAAATGAAATCTCCAACCTGAAACTCCACATCTCTGCGCTTAGGATCCGCATAGCTCTTTTGCCTACTAACTGCGGTCTCTAATCTGTGCTTAATCATGGTAATTTCTCTGCAGCATCCTGAACCATCTCAGGTCTAGTCAAAGCTCTCTCACCAATCTCATCCCAACTCAAAGGGGATCTACACTTCCTTCCGTACAAAGCCTCATACGGTGCCATGCCAATACTGCTATGGTAGCTATTATTATATGCAAACTCAACGAGTGGCAAATGTTCATCCCAGCTACCTCCCAAATCCAGGACACACATCCTCAACATATCTTCCAGTGTCTGGATCGTCCTCTCAGATTGACCATCTGTTTGAGGATGAAAAGCAGTACTGAAGTCTAACCTAGTGCCCATCGCTTCCTGCAACTTCTGCCAAAAATGAGAAGTAAACACTGAACCTCTATCTGATACAATGGACACAGGTACTCCATGAAGGCATACGATATGCTTCATGTACAGCTTTGCCAATTTAGCTACAGAATAAGTGGCTTTCACAGGTAGGAAATGTGAAGACTTCGTCAACCTGTCTACAATCACCCAGATGGAATCGTATCCATCCTTCGAACGAGGAAAACCGACCACAAAATCCATAGCTATCCTTTCCCACTTCCACTCAGGAATAGGAAGAGGCTGAAGCTTCCCAGAAGGCTTCTGATGTTCAGCTTTCACTTGCTGACACATCAGACACTTAGCAACGTAATCGGCGACATCCTTCTTCAAGCCATCCCACCAGTATAAGTCTCTGATACTGTGGTACATCTTAGTAACACCTGGATGTACGCTATAGGTTATATAATGTGCTTCCTCTAGGATCTCTTCTCAAATCATCCACATCAGGAACACACAATCTACCACTGATCCACAACACACCATCATCATCGAGTGTGAAATCAGTGAACTTCCCTGCTCGAACATTCTCTGCAAGCTCTTCTAGAATAGGATCTCGGCTCTGAGCTGCTTTAATCCTATCCCTCAGTACAGATCGCACCTTAAACTGAGCTAGCAGTCCACCTGACCTACTGATCTTCATCATTAGACCTTGATCCACCATCAGATGCAACTCCTAGATCAACAGTCTCCTCTCAACACTGATGTGAGCAAGACTGCCTGAGGACTTCCTACTCAAGGCATCTACTACCATATTAGCTTTACCCAGATGATATAAAATCTCACAGTCATAATCCTCCAACAATTCCAACCATCTCCTCTGCCTTAAATTCAAACCTCTCTATTGGAAAATGTACTTAAGGCTCTTGTGATCAGTAAATATCTCACAAGTCACCCCGTATAAATAATGTCTCCAAATCTTCAAAGCAAAGATCACTGCAGCCATTTCTAGGTCATGTGTGGGATAGTTCTGCTCATGCTTCTTCAACTGCCTCGAAGCATAGGCTATCACCCTTCCATACTGCATCAACACACAACCAAGGCCAACTCTAGAGGCATCACAATAAACTGTGAACTTGTCCACACTATTAGGCAAAGCTAACACTAGTATTGTGGTCAATTTCTCCTTCAACAACTGAAAACTATTCTCATAAGCTTCTGACCACTCGAACCTAACATTCTTCTAAGTCAAGCGAGTCATAGGGGCTGCAATTCTGGAAAAATCTTGCACAAATCGCCTATAATACCCGGCTAAACCTAGAAAATTCTGAATCTCAGTAACAGAAGTTGATCTAGGCCACTCAGACACTACTTCAATCTTCTGTGGATCAACCTGGATACCTTCTTTAGACACCACGTGTCTAAGAAAAGAAATACTCTCCATCCAGAAATCACATTTTGAGAATTTAGCATAAAGTTGATGATCTCTCTGTGAGGTGGTAAACCTGGCAACTCCTCAGGAAAAACATCAGGAAACTCACAAGCAATAGGAACATCTGTGAGTGACAACTTCTCCACTGAAGTATCCCTGACTAATGCCAAATATCCCTGACATCCTTTCCTCAACAACTTCCTAGCTGTAATAGCAGAAATAAGATTCTGAGGTGCTGAACTCCTATCACCCACAAACTTAAAATCTTCTTCATTAGGAATTCTGAACGTCACCTCTTTATTCCTACAATCTACCACGACATAGTGCTGAGATAACCAGTCCATTCCCAAAATAACATCAAACTCATCACATCCAACAGGATCAAATCAGCGGGTAATTCTCTATCTCCCACGAGAACTGGACAACCAGAAAGAACAATATCAGTGTCCAAGGAATCGCTCAGAGGAGTGGCAACGGACAAAGGAAAAGCCATCCTCAAACCTTGCCAACAAGACTTAGAAGCAAAAACAGGAGAAACAAACGAATGTGTAGCACCCGGATCAAACAAAACCCATGCATCCAGGTGAAAAATAGAAACAATACCTGCCACGATTGCATTAGATGCCTGAGCATCCCTGCTGAGTGAGATGAAAAACTCTGGCCTGTCCTCAACCTCCCTGCTGACTAGTAGAAGCCTGGCCAATACCTCTGGCACCTCCTCTAGTACCTCTACCACGACTCTGCTATGGAACAAGCTGAGTGGAACTCTGATGCTGGGCTGGAGGTAACTGAAATGGCACGGGTGCAGCACTAGCAATCGACTGCTGTGGGAATCGCAGAATCTGCGGCTGCTGATACCCGAAGTAAGGACACGATCTGGCAAAATGTCCTATCTGCCTGCATCTGAAGCATGTCAGTGGTGTCAGGTAACGTGGTCCCTGATGGACTCTACCACAAGTCTAGCAAACATTGGCAGTTGATCCAGAAATGCGACCACTGCTGCTGCTCGAGGCACTTGACCTAAATTTGAACAACCTACGCTGACCTCCACGGCCATGTTTACTGCTCCGATGCACTCGTTGCTGCTGTCTCTGACTTTACTGAGTCTGACCTCGTTGTTGACTACTCAAACCAACATGAAAACTCGAATACGGAGTAGCCTGCAATCCACTCGACTGAACTCCCAGCTGGTAATAATCAGGCATTGCTCCCTGCCTAACTAGCCTCAGCTCAATCTCCTTGGCTAATTCAATCACAGATTCTAGAGTAAGGCCTGCTATAGGCATACCAGCAAATGCTGAACCCAATCCAGTGACAACGAAATGCTGGTCTTGCATCAAATCCTCTGTATATCTACCCAGTCGAAGAAACTCTCGGGTATACTCCTCAACTGATCGATCACCGTGAGAAATGCTGGTCAATCGGAGACGATAGCTCATACGGAGAGGCTCTGGACAGAATCTCCTCATAAATCTCTCTCTGAACTGAGCCCAGGTCATCGTCATCATATAGGGCTGAATCATCTGAATAAACCAATCTAAGGCTGGTCCCTCAATAGACAACTCGACGATCATGATCCACTGGTACTCGGTATGAGTAGTCTGAGTCCGAGTCTCGATCGCATACAGAAAGTCTAACGGATCAGAAGTCCCATCGAAAGCAATCCTGCCAACTCGGGCATAGAACAAAGCTGCCTCAGGGTCAGACATACCCTGCTGATAGGCAGGCTGAATAGGCTGAACAACTAGAGGTATAGGAACATCAAATTCAGGATCTATAGGCTCCTCGTCTTGTAACTCTCTCTGCCTATGGCGACCTGCCGCTCCTCGAGGTCTACCTCTGCCACGACCTCTACGTCTAACTGGTTGCTCAAGAGGTAAAACCTCATCCTGAAAAGACTCATTATCCTCGGCCTCAACGACTGGTGGAGCGACACGCGCTCCCCTCCTCATTCTGAAAAGACAGCAGAATGATTCAGACAAAACAGATAACGGAGGGTTAACGCAGAAAACTAAAGCAAGGAATACTTATCAAGACATACTTGAACCTAATTCACTACAGTAGTTACCAAAAGAAAACACAACTTTGAAAACTAGGGCCATAACTCAAACAACTAAGCCCTGACACAGAACTCCGCTCTGATACCAACTTTGTCACGACCCAAAACAGGGGCCATGACCGGCGCTAGGGAACGGGAAATCTTTCGAATCCGGAACCCGTAGCAAGCCTAAAAATAAAATAAAACATGCAATAGTAATAATAACAGTATTTAATGCAGTGGAAATAAGATCATAAATATCAAAATAACATTTTTAAAATACATAATTCACACAAATATAATACATAAAACCCATAATTTATTTACAACTACTGCAATGTCTAGACTATAAAATAAAACTCAATACTCAAATAAGCAGTTTACACAAAGAAGCCAGGGCGGAAGAAATCCGGCATACAGGCCTGCTACTGAGGTCTGAAGATGATAACTCTCCTGAAAATAGTCAACGAAGGGGAGTCAGACCTCACTGAGTGAATTACTATAATATATATACATGCTTACTAAATGAAAATTCATACAATCAACAATATATATCTAATATGTATATATACATGCAAATACACATAGATGCAATAAAATCATTTTATATATATTTCATTGAAAATCATCGTTTATGAAGGACCAAATAGAACCCTAGAAAATCGCAACCTCAAAACAGTGTTAGACAACACTCTAGCCATACAGGCTCACTTATTCCAAATATGGTCACTCAATCCATTTAGACAGTAGACTGGCCCCGAGACACTAGTCAATCGAGCTCCAACAGTCTGACTGTCAGTGTGATTGGCCTCGAGACACTAGGTCAACTGAGCTCCAGCAATCACACCCAAATCACAGCACACATCAGATAAATAATTCCAATCATATCCTCAAACTGGTTAGTAATATAGCCTAAATGCTATAAGCGTACCGATACGTACTCGGTCCTAGTGCTGCCCACTAGGTAGCACGTTCTATCGATATCCTTCATTAATAAATATAAAACATACATTCACAAATAAATGATGCATGAATTTGAAATAAATAGCAACATAAATCATATATATACTAGAAATATACCAAAAATAAACCAGGTATATTTCGAGTATATATACATCAAATAAATCCAATATAATTACAAAATAAACTAAGAATATACCAAGAATATATATAAAAACATTTTAAGAATAATTTATTAATAAAACATGCCTATAGTTTAAAATATACAGAAAGTAAACCAAAAATAAACTAAAGATAAACTTAAGTAATAATTAAACCATTTATGCATATTTAATCAAACTAAAACATACATTTCTAAATCATGCACCCTAAAGTATATATATATAGAATAGTAACTCACACTTAGTGCGCTCCTTAAGATAGGTCCGATGGGCCTGGTCCATTAGGCCTCGGTCTCGGCGCAACTAAACATATAAAAATAACAGACATCATAATAAACATAACAGAAAATCCTAGAAACTCGATCTAGAATATTAGACACCGAAACAGAATTAGGGTTCGACCGGATATCACGTTTTATGAGAATTCTATCGAAAATTCGACAGAACCTCCCCTGTAAAATGGACATCTCTCTACTCAAAGAGTAGAGTCACCCTGCAAAGAACACACTTCGAAAATAAACGCAGAATTACAATTACAACCCCTCGGTCGGACTCTAAACTACAGTCTATCGACCGGGGTCCACAATCACAGAATAATATAAAAATACCAAAAATACCCTTATATCACAAAAATACATTTTATAAGCAGAAATTACGTAATTAACCTTAAAACACATTAAAAAACCGATAAAACTCATTTATTTAGAAAAATCGTATATTATATATATAATTTGAAAATAATTTACGAAAAATAGTTTTAATTAGTTAAAAATACTAAATAATTTGTGGAAATCATTTTTATACCTTAAATAACTATTAAAACCAATTTAATTACATTTTTAATCAATTTAGGGTAAAATCACCAAAATACCCCTATATATATAAATATACTAAAATTCATTCAAAATTCACCAAAAATAGTATAATTTCAAAAAATTAATTTTCTCAACATATTTATCATTAATATCAATAATTAAACTCAATTAACTAATTAATTTCAATTAAAAACACAATTAACCTAATTTTCCAAAATTACATAAACCTAAACAAATTCAAAATAAATACATAGAAATTCATAAAAATTGCAAATAAATTTCTATAATTCATTTCAACACCTATATTTATCATAAAACACAATTTCATAATTTAATTAATTAATTTTCAAAATTAGAAAATAATAATAAAATATTCAAAATACCCAAAAATCAAAATAATCTCTGAAAATTGTATAAAAATTCATACATGAAGATTAAGCTACTAGGATCAACATTTGTTAAGGGACCTTTCATGAATCAATCAATTCGAAGTTCAAAAAATCAAGAACCCTAAAATGGCTGAATTACAAAATCAAAACCTAAGCAAATCAAGACCATTTTAAGTGAAACAAAGCTTGGAATCACACTCACCGGAGCTCAAGGAGAAGAAATAGACCGGCGGTGTCGAAAACGGTGGCCGGAAATCGCGAGGGAAGAAGAAAATGCAAACTCTCGGCTTCCGGCGATATCAAGCTTCTCCGACGCCGGAAATGAGCTCTGCAAGCAGTGGAACGGCTAGAGGAAGGAGGTGGCACGCCAGGAGGTACACCGACGGCAAGGGAATGGCATGACAGACGGCGGTGATGGCGAGGGAGGCGTGCGCGGGTTGAAGATGAAGACGATGGCAATTTTTGTAAATAAACCAAACTTTATATTTTGTTTAATATTAAATGTATATATGTATATATATATATATATATACTTACACTATATATTAAAATAATATAAAATCACGCACATATTAAATATACACCACACACAAAAATTTAATATTTAAAATTTAATACACTAAAAAAAATAATTAAATAATATTAATACTAATAATAAATAACAAAATATTAGGGTAATTAATTAAACCCTAATTAATTAAATAAATACACATATATACATTATTTAGTATTTTAAAAATATATATGAGTTCATGCAAGTCCGTAAAGCTATTTAAAATAATTAATAGTAAATTATTTACGTGAAAATTTCTCCGAAAATGCAAGTCCCGGGAAAATTTTACGTAAAACACTTAAAACAATATACAATAATTAAAATAGGTTTAAATACATATTAACTCGTAAAAATATCATAATTATATAGAAATATTAACACTGTATATCCCGATAAAATATTAAAATGTTTAAAAAAAATACGGGATATTACAATGAGCTTGTATGGCTAGAGTGTTGTCTAACACTGTTTGAGGTTGCGATTTTCTAGGGTTCTATTTGATCCTTCATATACAGATGTATTTTCTTAACATTTATATAAAATGATTTTGCTGCATCTGTGTGATTTTGCCCTGTATATATATTTATTATATATACTATTGAATGTGTGCTTTGTCATTTAGTTATGCATGTATATATATTATAACAATTCACTCAGTGAGCGTCTGACTCCCCTCCGTTGACTATTTTTCAGGAGAGTCTACGTCTTCAGAACCTCAGTAGTAGACTCATACGTCGGATTTCTTCTGCCCCGACTTCACTATGTAATATGCTTACTTGATGTTATTTTATAATCTAGACACTACAGTAGTTATTGTCAGTTGTGAGATTTATGTATTATGTTGTTTGAGATTTGTATTTTAAAAGATTTGAACTGAGAGTTATATTAAAAGATTATTTATATATGAGGATAAGCTTATTTATTTAAACAAGTTGGTGGATTATTATTATTTTATTTTATTTTATATATGAGATTTATTTCAGCTGCAAATTATTATATTTATTTTTATTATTATTGCATGTTTTTATTTATTTTTAAGGCTTGCTACGGGTTTTGGATTCGAAAGAATTCCCGTTCCCTAGCGCCGGTCATGGCCCCTGTTTTGGGTCGTGACATATATATATATATATTCACACACTCATTATATAAAAATAAACACATAAAAAATCCTTTAAAAGTAACAATAATAAAAACCATAATTATTAAATAATATACAAATAATGTATATTTAATAAAATAAGAATAATAGAAATAGTAATGCACATAAACTAGTGTTATCAAAATAATACTAATGATAATAATAAAAATAATAACCATGCACTAAATTAATGTTATTAGAATAATAATATTCAAAAATAATATATATACACAATGAAATTTAAACGTCTAAAATAATAAGTTCCGAAATAATATATTTACGTAGAAAATTCAATTAAACATAAAATAATAATGATAAATCACATAATAGTAAAATAATTAAATATAACTTTAAATTTTATTAACAGTATATATCTCATTATTTAATAAAATAATTTAAAAACCAAGGTTATTGCAAGTAAATAATTTGTAAAAATTATTTTAATACCTTTTATTATTCAAAATCATTTTAAACATATTATTTAACTATATTTTTAACAAAACTACACAATTAACCTATAATTTCCAAAATCACATATTACTAATATATTCTCATAAATTATATAAAATTACCAAAAATTATTTTATAAATTCTAAAATTAATAACTTAAATTAATAACACTAATTTAACCAAATTTCCATCCAAAATAATTTATTAACATAATTATGAAAAATTCAATTTAAATTATTAAAATATTCAAAAATACCCATAATTCAAAATAATTCAAAAAATAAATAAAAATTATATTTAGGAAGATTAATTTGCTATAAGCAATATTTCTTAAGGGAATTCTCAAGAATCAAACAAGAACAAGCTTAAAAAAAATAAAACCTAAAAATGGACATAAACAAAAACTTGCTAGAACTCAAAATCAAGGAAGACTGAGTTCAAATGGAGCTCGGAAATGAACTCGCTAGAGCTAGAGCTTTCAAAAGACACCAGAACAGAGGGCTGAGGTGACCAGAATCGTCACCGGCATCAATGGAAACTCCTTGGCGGCCGTCTCGGCTTCGCACAGTTTCGATACCTCCAAGAGTGGTCAGCAGCGACGGTCAATGTTTGGAGGAAGAAGGAAGGTGATGGTGGTCGGTGGTGGCGGTTATAGCAGTCTGATGTGCGTGGATGGGTTGCACAGTGACGGGAAAGAAGAAGAAGATAGGGGAGGAAGAGTGGCTTGAACCCGAAAATCCTATTTTTTATTCTTCTTATATATATATATATATATATATATATATATACATACATATACAACACAGACACACACATGCACATATAATAATAACAAAAATAATAATAATAATAATAATAATAATAATAATAATAATAATAATAATAATAATAATAATAATAATGATAACTTTAATGTTTTAAATAATAAAACTTTCAAAATAATTTATTTTACGTAAATAAAACTTTTAGAATAAAATAAATAAATAACATTCACATATAATGAATATATATAAATAAAATTTAAAATTTTATTAACACTGCATATCTTAAAATAATTTTATATTATTTAAAATATCGGGTCATTACACATGTTTAGCCACAAGACACTAAACACATTAGCCCTTTATCATGCCCAAATTAGGCCTTTTAGACCCAAAGGCCCAGTAGGCCTAGTGAAGAGACGACCGCCTCTTCACCTTAGCCTCGGTGAAGCAACATCTCACCAAAGAGGCGTTGCCTCTTCACACCTATCCCTTGCAGTAATAAATGCTATTTATTATTGCATTTAACATAAAAAAAACTGACCTTCTTACCTCTAGTTTGGAGTTTTGAACAAAACAATAAGAATTTTAGGGTATGAAATGATGAGAAAAGAAGGGAGGCAATGATGAAAATGCAAAGTGGAAGGTAACCTTGATTTTTAGGAAATTGGAGAGAGAGAGAGTAAAAGCTTAAGAGGGGTATGTGGCTAAGAAAAAAGGGGGGACAAAAGAAAAAGAAAGGAAAAACGTTCTTGAGAGAAAGAAAAAAAAGGAAAGAAAAAACGGAAGAAAGGGAACTTGAGGTTAGGAATCCATTTCTTGAGAAGAAAAAAGGAGACTCTTGCATTCAATTCATAAAAAATGAATCAAATAAGCTTTGAGGGCTTCAGTTAGGAGCATCAAACGGGTTCAAATCAATGAGAATCCTTATTTTCAAGCTTTAAATTATTTATTTTGTTTGAAACTTCATTTATTTACTTTGTACATTTTTTGTGTTCATTGCTTTCTTAGGATTACATTTAGAGACTGAATATATGAATTATTAAGTTCTTAGTTGTTGGTTTACGTTCATTTGCATGAATATTTGAGTTGCTAAGGATTTAAGAAACCTATAGTTTTTTGTGTTGATGTGCTTGTTGTAGAGGCGATGCCTCTTCAAAGGGGCATCGCCTCTACATGCAGAGTCTTGCACAATTCTGCTTTGTTTCAATATCTTTTTAGTATATTTTTGGTATATGATACGTATATACTGCCTGATTAATTTTGATATTGCATGCGAATGTTATACTTTTAAGATTAGTTGAATAATTAATCGATGTTTATATGAATTTGCATGCCTATGTTTATACTAATATAATTTGAACTATTTTGCAAATAAAGCTATTCATTTGAATTTGAAACTAACATTTATTTGTTATAAGTTTTGGTGATTTTTAATCACTATATAATTAGTGAATTCATTAGTTCCTAAGAGGTTTCATTTGGGTTAATTATTGTAATAATTGTACAAATTATTATAATCCCTAATCCCTTCCCCATTTATTTAGAATGAATGTTTGTAAATTTATTCTCAATATTTAATTCGAATGCCAAAGCAATAAAGAGGCAAAAGGACTAATGTGCAAACTCAGACTAAATTGTAAAATTGGAAGCATTTGCAAACCACAATAATAAGAAAATAATTTAATAATCATGGGTAATAAAATACAAAACACAAACGAAGGCCAACCATAAGGTTAGGTGGGCATTCAAAGCCCATACCTAGTTTTCGAACCCGAATCTCTTATGATGACTTCTGAGAACCTCTGTGGAATTCATTTGCTGTAGAAATGTCTCGACTTTCATCTGGGTGGTGACTTTATCTTCTTTTTGGGTCCTAAAAAACTCCTATTTAGTAATCTTAGTGGGCCTTAAGCCCGCACAGTGTCGTGGTCACCGTACACTTGGGTGCATAGTCTAAACCCCACCACCCATAGTGGCGACTCCACTAGGGATAAAGAAACTGATTCCAAGTGTTTTGTAATTTATCATCTTTGATTATTTCTTTATTTGCTTTGCATATTACTGCATTCACTACACGATTGCACACATTGAGCATACAGTCCTAAATAACCGATAATAGTCTTTACTTTGTTGCTTGTGTTTCACTCAAACCTGGTGGTGGAGTATTTGATTATTGTCACTCATAGCACGTACTATCTGTGTTGCATGGATCCTTGAGTGAAGAGACATAGTGGATGTATATAGTTGTAGGAGCTATAGCTTATTACCCTCGACTCAGCTCATGTAAATGACTTAGCAATTTCCATTAAGATTTTTCCCAAATGCATATGTTTTATGCCATTTAGCAAGCCTTTTCACAAAGCCCAAGCCCATTTGTAAAAGGACTATGTCAAAATTGGGCCTTTCATGCCCACTATGGCCTATTTGCAAATAGACCATATTAAAATTAGGCCTTTTAAGCCCATTATGACCCATTAAAATGGACTTCAGCTTTATTTAAAGGATTTGTTGCAATAAAATCATTTTTATATATTTTATTGAAAATCACAGTTTATGAAGGATCACATAGAACCCTAAGATATCGCAACCTCGGAAATAGTGTTAGACAACACTCTAGCCATACAGGCTCACTTATTCCAAAATATATCCGCTTAATCCACTTGGACAGTAGACTGGCCCCGAGACACAAAGTCAACCGAGCTCCAGCAGTCTGACTGCCAGTGTGATTGGCCCCGAGACACTTGGTCAACCGAGCTCCAGCAATCATACCTCCAAACCATATCTCACACATCAAATAATCATAATCAATCAATATCCACAAATAAGTTAGTAATATAACCTAAATACTATAGGCGTACCGGTATGTACTCGGTCCTAGTGCTGCCCACTAGGTAGCACGTTCTATCGATATCCTTCATCAATAATAATATAAAACATTCATTCACAAAAATAAATGATGCATGAAGTTCAATAAAATATCAACATAAACCATATATATACTAGAAATATACCAAAAGTAAACCAGGTATATTTTGAGTATATATACGTCAAATAAATCCAATTAAATCATAAATTAAGCTCGAAACATATTTAAAAACATTTTAAATATAATTTATTCATAAAACATGCATATAATTTAATATATACCAAAAATAAACCAAAATATACTTAAATACAAATCATATTATTTATGCATTTTAATCAAAATAAAATATATATTTCTAAATCATGCATCCTAAGCATATATATATAGTATAGTAACTCACCTAGTGCGCTCCACGAGATGGGTCCGACGGGCCTGGACCACTAGCCCTCGGTCTCGACGCAACTAAACAAGTAATAAATAACCAACATCAGAATAAACCTAACAGAAATCCTAGAATTTGATCTAGAGTATTAAACACAGAATCGAAATTAGGGTTTGACCGGATATCACGTTTTACGAGAATTCTACCGAAAATTCGGCAGAACCTCCCCTGTAAAACGGACATCTCTCTACTCAAAAGAGTAGAGCCGACCCTGCAAAGAAATACACTTTGAGAAAACAAGCTCAACACAAATCCATAACCCCTCGGTCGGACTCTAGACTACAATCTACCGACCGGGGTTCACAAACACAGAACAATTCCAGAAATACCAAAAATATCCTTATAACAGAGAAATACATTTTATAAGTAGAAATTACATAATTAACCTTAAAACACTGTAAAAACCGATAAAAACTCATTTTATTAGAAAAACCGTATATTATATATATAATTGAAAATAATTTACGAAAAATAGTTTTAATTAGTTAAAAATACCAAATAATTTGTAGAAATCATTTTTATACCTTAAATAACTATTAAAACCAATTAAATTACAATTTTAGCCAATTTAGGGTAAAATTACCAAAATACCCCTATATATATAAATATACTTAAATTACTTCAAAAATTCACTAAAAATTATACAATTATCCAAAATTAATTTTCTCAACATATTTATCAATAATATCAATAATTAAACTCAATTAACCAATTAATTTCAAATAAAAACATAATTAACCATAATTTCCCAAAATTACATAAATTCAAATAATTCAAAATAAATACTTAGAAATTCATAAAAATTCCAAATAAATTCCTATAATTCATTTCAACACCTAATTTAACCATAAAACACAATTTCATAATTTAAATAATTAATTTCCGAAAATTAGAAAATAATATTAAAATATTCAAAAATACCCAAAAATTCCACAAAAATTCATACATGTAGATTAAGCTACTAGGATCAACATTTGTGAAGGGAGTTTTCATGAATCAATCAATTCGAAGCTCAAAAAAATCAAAAACCCTAATAGGCCGAAATTGAAAATTCGAAACCTAAGCAATTCTAGACCATTTAAGCTCAAACCAAAGCTAGAATCACACTCACCGGAGCTCAAGGAGAAGAAAAAGACCGGCGGTGTCGAAAACGGTGGCCGGAAGAGGAAGAAACGTCAAAGGGAAGAAGTTTCGGCCAAAAGGGAAAACGGGGGCTAACCGACGCCGGGGAAGGAGCTGGGGGCGGCGGAGTGGCTGGCTGGGGAAGGCGGAGCTCCTGGCAGCACACCGACGGTCAAAAATCGGGAGTTGCAGCGGTGAAGGATGGGTGGTCGGGCGCACGGGGAATAAGGAAGAAGAAGGAGAAGAAAAAGAAAAAGAAAGAAAAGAAAAAGAAAAGAAAAAGAAAAAGAAAAAAGAAAAAGAAAAAAATAATAATAAAATAATTTTAATAATTTAATCATAAATAAAATAATTAAATAACAATAAATTAATAAACAAATAATGAAATATTAGGGTAATATATATTAAACCCTAATTAAATAAATATTTACACACATAGGCTTTATTTAGTAATTTAAAAATACGCATGAGTTCATGCAAGTCCGAAAATGTATTTAAAATAATTAATATTAAATTATTTACGTGAAAATTTCCCCGAAAATGCAAGTCCCGGGAAAATTTTACGTAAGGCACTGTAAATAAAATACAGTATTTAAAATAGGTTTTAAATACACATCAACTTGTAAAAATATCATATATATATTCAAAATTTATTAACACTGCATATCCCGGTACAGTGTAAAAATATTTAAAAATACAGGATATTACAGTCTTCCCCCCTTACAAGAATTCGTCCCCGAATTCCAGAAAGAAAATATTACAGGATCAAGAAGGAAAGAGATATGGGTAAGAAGCTCGCATCTCAGCTTCAGTCTCCCACGTATGCTCCTCGACTCTATCGCCACGCCACAGAACCTTGACCATCGGAATTTGCTTCGAACGCAACTGTCGAACTTGATAATCAACGATCGCCACAGGTTCTTCCACAAATGTCAAATCTTCAATCACTTCTACACTGTCGGGCTGCAACACGTGTGAAGGGTCTGAGATATACTTCCTCAACATCGAGATATGAAATACTGGATGCACCTGTGACATACTCGGAGGCAAATCCAACCGATATGCAACAGTGCCAACTCTCTCCAGAATCTCAAATGGTCCAATATATCTCGGTGCTAACTTACCCTTCCTGCCAAATCTCATCACACCCTTCATCGGAGATACCTTCAGAAAAATAAAATCTCCAACCTGAAACTCCACATCTCTGCGCCTAGGATCCGCATAACTCTTCTGTCTACTAACTGCTGTCTCTAATCTGCGCTTAATCACGGTGACTTTCTTTGCAGCATCCTGAACCATCTCAGGTCCAGTCAAAGCTCTCTCACCAGTCTCATCCCAACTCAAAGGGGATCTACACTTCCTTTCATACAACGCCTCGTACGGTGCCATGCCAATACTGCTATGGTAGCTGTTATTATATGCAAACTCAACAAGCGACAAATGATCATCCCAGCTACCTCCTAAATCCAAGACACACATCCTCAACATATCTTCCAGTGTCTGGATCGTCCTCTCAGACTGACCATCTGTCTGAGGATGAAAAGCAGTACTGAAATCCAACCTAGTGCCCATCGCTTCCTGCAACTTCTGCCAAAAATGAGAAGTAAACACCGAACCTCTATCTGATACAATGGACACAAGTACTCCATGAAGGCATACGATATGCTTCACATACAACTTCGCCAATCTAGCAACTGAATATGTGGCTTTCACAGGTAGGAAATGTGCAGACTTCGTCAATCTGTCTACAATCACCCAGATGGAATCGTATCCATCCCTCGAACGAGGTAAACCGACCATAAAATCCATAGCTATCCTTTCCCACTTCCACTCGGGAATAGGAAGGGGCTGAAGCTTCCCAGAAGGCTTCTGATGTTCGGCTTTCACTTGCTGACACGTCAAGCACTTAGCAACATAATCAGCAACATCTTTCTTCAATCCGTCCCACCAGTATAAATCTCTGATACTGTGGTACATCTTAGTAACACCCGGATGAACGCTGTAAGCTGTAGAGTGTGCTTCCTCTAAAATCTCTTCCCTCAAATCATCCACATCAGGAACACACAATCTACCACTGATCCACAACACACCATCATCATCAAGTGTGAAATCAGTGAACTTCCCTGCTCTGACATTCTTTGCAAGCTCTTCCAGAATAGGATCTCGGCTCTGAGCTGCTTTAATCCTATCCCTCAGTACAGATCGCACTTTAAACTGAGCTAGCAGTCCACCTGATATACTAATCTTCATTATCAGACCTTGATCCACTATCAGATGCAATTCTTGGATTAATGGTCTCCTCTCAACACTGATGTGAGCAAGACTACCTGAGGACTTTCTACTCAAGGCATCTGCTACCACATTAGCTTTACCCAGATGATATAAGATCTCGCAATCATAATCCTTCAATAGTTCCAACCATCTCCTCTGCCTCAAATTCAAATCTCGCTGCTGGAAAATGTACTTAAGGCTCTTGTGATCAGTAAATATCTCACAAGTCACCCCGTACAAGTAATGTCTCTAAATCTTCAAAGCAAAAATCACTGCAGCCATCTCCAGGTCATGTGTAGGATAGTTCCGCTCATGCTTCTTCAACTGCCTCGAAGCATAGGCTATCACCCTTCCATTCTGCATCAACACACAACCAAGACCAATTCTAGAGGCATTACAGTAAATTGTGAACTTATCCACACTATTAGGCAAAGCTAACACTGGCGCTGTGGTCAACTTCTCCTTCAACAACTGAAAACTGTTCTCACAAGCTTCTGACCACTCGAATCTAACATTCTTCTGAGTCAAGCGAGTCATAGGGGCTGCTATCCTGGAAAAATCTTGCACAAACCGCCTATAATACCCGGATAAACCTAGAAAACTCTGAATCTCTGTGACAGAAGTAGGTCTAGGCCACTCAGATACAGCCTCAATCTTCTATGGATTGCTCCGTTCTGAGAGTTTCTTACAAGCACAATGATTTTGTTATCCCCCGTTGATAGTCAAAACCCTACCAACAATCCTAAGATAAGAAACTCGCCATTAAATATGTGTGTGGGAGAAATAAGGGTGGAAGTGCCATCTTTTGAAGAGCTTTGTCTTTTGTTATTTATTATGTGTAAATAGGATATTTACCCTTATTCTATTCTTTTAGACAAGACCCTACATATCATGCATACACGCCATGCATGTTTCTAATATGGATTGGTTACAGATATAGATCTAAATTAATCATATGCTTGGGCATGCTATAACACAGGGCATTTGGTTAGAATGTTAAAAGAGACAACATCAATGAGTTTTGATCCAGAACAGTTCAAGACAGAGATGGCCAAACATACCAAAGCAATTAAATGAGAGATGATGGTAGAGATGAGCTCAATTAGAGAGAAACCAATAGTGCCTCCACTACCGACGTTGATCTTGATGCCTAAAATTTAGAAAGGTAAAGAATGAAAGATGATTAGTAAATTGTATTAGTAGAGCTAGTTACCGGATAGAAATTAGATGCCCCAGGAGATATAGAGAAGCCAGATTAGGCTAAAGACCTTGTTAAGTCTATAGCTCAAATGAAATTAATGATGAAAGCAAGGGGGATGGATGCACTAATAAACTACTCTGACCTGAGTTTAGGAGATGATGATGACCCCCTACCCAGAAAGTTTAGGTTTCTCGATATGAAGAAGTTCACTAGTGTTGAAGATCCTGATTTACATCTCAAATAGTATGCAACTCATATAAGAACAACTAGTTTGAATAATGCGTAGATTATTAAGCAGTTTCCTCTATCTTTAGAAGGAGCATCCATCAGATGGTACTACGCTTTGGAAGCTAATATCTAGGCTGATAGGAAAGATTATGTGCAGAATTTGGAAAATAGTACAGTCTTAACATTCAGATGAAAGCATCTTTGAGGGATTTATATAACATCAAATAAAGATTTAATGAGCCTTTCGTTGACTTCTTGATCAAGTGGAGAGCGAAGCTAGTACGAATGAAGCATCGACCTCTAAAAGTAATAACAATAAAAGGGTGTTTACTCCCACTTTTTAAGAAGTTGAAGGATTTGAGAATTTAGAATTTTAAGGAACTGTATAGATTCGAGGTGCGGAAAGAATTTGACTTGGCATAAGAAAGAAAATCCTTTATTGGAAGATCCTCAGGTAGAGAGGGAACTAGATCCAACAGTAGGATTGGATTGAGTAGCAATGTGTAGAGAAATGTTGTTTAACAAGCTAGAAGATTTTCTAATCTAGGAAGACCCCTCTCTAAAGTTTTAGAGAAGCTAATTGAGAATAACTTATTGCGACCTCTACTACAGAGACCACCATTCCTAAATACTGACCTAAAACTGTATTGCAAATACCACCAAACTATTATCTATAACATTGATAGCTGCACTCACCTAAAGCATGAAGTGCAAGATCTAATCGACTCAGGCAAAATAACTGACCCAGAAAATAGAAAACCCAACACCAGAAATAACCCATTATCCAATTATCGAAACATGCCACCACTAAATCAATCTATCCTTACTATCAACATTGGTCTAATAGAGGAATAAGTTTTGAATTCCTTTATTGATGCCACACCTACACCCTTAAAATTCAAACAAAAAAACCTCAAACTAAGAGTGCAGCCTGTAGAGGTTAAGGTGAATGTCTTATAAATTTAGAGCTTTGGCAATGAGAAAGGCGGAGCAATCGATCTATGGAAGAGTAATTAAGACAGAAAGGCCCAATCAGTTGAGAAACTTGAGAAGAAGGAAGAAGTAAAACCTACAGGGTTTGAAGAAAAGGAGACAGATCCAAAAGAAGAAAGTAAGAAAGTTGAGAAAGTTGTTGAAGCAATAAAAGAAGAGAAAACTCTCTCTAGTGTCTAGGAGATGCTCATGCATTCTAAAGGCCATCGAGAAGCACTAGTTATGGCTTTGGATCATAAAAAAGTTCCTGCAAGCCATACCCCTGAGTAGTTGGTGGATTCATTGATAGAAAGCCCCCAAAGAGCCATAAAATTTATTGATGATAATTTACCTTTAGAAGGAAGGGATCACCTTAAGCCTTTACTTATCAAGGCGGAAGTAAAGGGGAAGTTGACATGCTGTGTAACGGTGGACAACGGATCTGCTATCAACGTTTATCCATTAAAGATTTTGCCCAAGTTAGGATTGACAGTGGTTGATTTGAATCCGTCAGACATGGTAATTAAAGCCTATGATCACACCAAAAGGCCTGTTGAGGGAACCTTTAGAGCATTGGTCAAGACCGAACCTATTGAAGTTTGGGTCAACCTATATATGATTGATATGCCGATGACCTTTGCCATCTTACTAGGAAGGTTGTGGTTCCATCCTTTGGGAGGCGTGCCATCTACTGTACACTAAAAGAATAAATTCCCACATGAGGAGAGAGTAGTCACCATTTCTACTGCAATTGAAGCGGTCGTCGCTGTATTAAAACTAGCTCCTTAAGAAATCCCGTTTAGTTCGAGCTTTGAAGTTTGTGTGATTTATGAAGATAAGCTGAATCCAAAAATCATGAACATGATGAAGAGTTAGAATTTCATGCTTGGAATGGGGTTAAGGAAACATCATCAAAGGCCACCTAGATATATTGAGTCCAAGGTGTCATTCTTAAACCACGAGATAAGATATCCCAAGGTTGATGAGCCGAAGAAGCAAAGAAAGTTGGAACCAAGTCTGGAAGAAAGAAAAGGGCAAAGAACAAGTCAAAAGCCAATATGGAAATTAAGCCACTCTAGGAAGCTTTTGTGAAAGAAGGGGCCAATGATCCATATCAAAGGGCTCCTGAGCCATTGTTAATTATTGATAAACTAGTCCCTGATTTTAAAATATTCTCTAAGAAAGTGAATAGGACCAGTAAAGTTACTGTAGAGGAGCCAATGGTGGAAGAATTGGTATAGTTTTTGAAACCTAAAAAGGATGTCCCTACAGCTAAGCTAAAGGACATGGATAACTAGAAAGAGGAACTTGACTTTGAGTCCTTTGTTTTGGACTCCATTATGGTTGTGTTTTATAATGATATTGGCATTTCCTTTTCTAGCCTGTTTAACTCCATTATGCAATAAACTCTAATTTTGCTTACTTGTGTGATGTTTTGCCTAACGGTTATTCAGTGTGTGATGACCATTTCATGCATATGTTTGACATTAATTTAGTGCAAACTGAATCAACTTAGGCATATATGATAATGCTAAGAATATACTTCTTGCTTCTGATCTAACTCTTGATGAGAGTGAAAAAATAAAAGAAACAATAAAAAGAAGACATAAAGTATTCCTTTTGGGTTATGAGGATATGCCCGGGATTGATAAAGAGATCGCAGAACATGCAATTCCCACATATCCTCATATTGCATCGGTGAAATAGAAAAAAAGAAGATCGAGACCATAATGGGCTCTTTTGATCAAAGAAGAAGTTGAGAAATAGTTGAAAGTGAAATTCCTGGAAGTAGTCGATAACATTCAAGGGCTAGCAAACCTTAAACTCAAGAATCTCTATTCAATAATTATGCCATTTGCACCACTTAGTGCAGGCAAGTCCATAAATTCTTGGGTAATAAAGACCAAGATAGGAATCAATTAGTTGAAGTTAAACAGATAATGATAAACACTTCGAGTAAATATGCTAGTGTCTTTCACAATTTTGATCATTTCCATCATTGATCTTGCTTACAATCAAAGAGTTTCTTGGAGGATTGGAGGATTAATACATTGGTTTTATTACCCATATCCAAGTATTAAACTTTTTGGAACATTTTCTAATGTTGTCGGATTAGTTTGTGCCCTTTACTGGTCCATCAAGCTCAATCTAAATTAGTCGTGATTTTTATGGCTATCGGATACCAGAAGTAATTAAAAAAAAAAGAAAAACTGACATATATTAGTTTAATTATGGTTGATGACATTACTTGAACCTGAATTTATTTCAAGATCATGATACTAGTGCTATACAAATGATATCATGGTACTAAATCCTTGAATCGATATGCCAGAACAAGTTTTAACTTGAAAATTCTTCATATAGGTGGCTTATGGACCAAGGTGACCCTTTTGAGTTTCATAAAAGTTCATATTGAAAGTTCCTAGAAACATTAATGTTGTCCTTTTATTTTTACTGATGAAAAAGAAAGAAAGGTTTTATGTTTTTCTTCCCATTTCAGATTTTCAGGGCTTTTCAGGACATTTCTTGATATAATTGGAATATCGTATGCAATTTCCAATGTATTTTCTTTATTTCATACTAGTAGTTAAATCAACTTTAATATTTTAAAATGTATAAGACTTAAATTTAAGATTTTTTTTAATAACTAGATAAATGCATGCGCTTCGCGTAATGAATCTAATTTCTTTAAAATTAATTATTGTGAATTAATAGTTATAAAATTTAATATTATTATTTGATTATGAAAAAATAATTCATTAGGATGGTTTTTAACAACTTAATCTGCCTTATCATTCATCTAAAGTTTTAAGAAAATATTAAAGATAAAAAAAAACTTATTTAACAAAGCAATAATGCAAATTGGAGCAAGAAAAGTATTAAAAGGATTCCAAAAAAAAAAATTGTATAGAAAAACAACCAATCTATGAATCAACTCAAAAAACTAGATAGAAAACAACTAATAAGATATACAGTAATCAACATTGGTATTTGCTTGTCTTGAGTGCCCTTAATTCCTCAATGAACGCATTTATGTCATAGTAAGATGATCCTCCTTCTTCAAGAGCTCTTCGTGCCATCTCTTTAAACTGAATTGCTCTATTTCTTATTTCCTCAAGTTCTTCACCACCCATCAACTTAGTCACAGCCTTCTCTATATCTTCCTTCTTTATCAAAATTTTCTTCTCATATCTTAACCATTCTTGGGCACCAACTTCAATTTTCAGAACATTTGTAATCAACTTTTCATTATTAAATTGCTCTACATATAGTGGCCATATGACCATTGGCACCCCTGCACTCACTCCCTCTAACGTTGAGTTCCATCCACAGTGAGTCATGAACCTTTCAACAGCTTCATGATCAAGAATCAAAACCTATGGTGTCCATCCCCTTATGATCAAACCCTTTCCTTCCATTCTCTTTTCAAATCATTCTAGCAACCACTCTTCCATTTCTTCGTGATTCTACAATTCTTTGTTCACAACCTAAATAAAGTTATGTCCATAAGCTTCAAGAGCCATAGTAATTTCATTTGATTGACTTTTCAAAAATTTGAAGTAGCTTCCAAAACATATATAGAGAACTGATATTGGTTTCATGGAGACAAGCCATTTCAGACACTCATGTCCACTAATAGAGGCTTTATCTTCAATGTCGTTGTTATAAAGTGAGAGAGGGACAATGTTCCAAGTCTTCCTCCATATGACTTTTCTATAATATTCAGAGTAAGCTAGTTCTAGCTCAAAAAAAAGTATTCATGAGTCCTCAATAGCACTCAAGATCAGATCCCCAAATTTGAACCGTCTGCCTTTTAAGTATACTCTCATTAGTTGTCTCTCGTAAATATGTTGGTAGCTATAGTTTTGTCTCGATGATCTAATTCATGCATAAATATGAATCGAATCGTAGAAACTCCAACAGATATGAACAACAACAATGCGATGAAAGAACAATACTTTTAGGTGGTACATAAAGAGGAAAGAGAAGATACAGTTGAAGGTGGGAGAATTGCTTAATAAATGTAAAAGCATTAATGTCCAAAATAAAAATAATACATGAAGCAGAAACTGAAGGGTGTGGCAAAAATCAAAACGGAAATCAATATAGACAACAGAAATGTGAAGGAACATTAAATTCAAGAAAAGAAGCCCAAAAGGTGGTAGAGAAAATAAGTGGAACAAGCAGAGGGAAAATATGGAGCTCAAGGTGTCAATATATTGAGACACCATGTGGCAGAATTATAGAGCATAAAATGTAATGCTTAACTTTTTATGTTTATATAAATATAAATATAAATGCCTTGAGAAAATAGTCAAGTGGTACTCCTTTGCTAAGAGCATCAATCATGTGGTACTTCTCTCCAATGGTATCCTCTGGTATGGGGTTTGATTTATGTAATCGTCTAGTTAAAAAAAAATAACTATCCACCTATTGTATAGCCCATCAAAATTTATGTAATATGATCTCCTTATTAAAAAAAATATGGACTAACTGCAATTAATATTAGTCCAAGTAAACGGTAAGTTTATACCGTCTAGAGCCAGACTGACAAAAATCATAATCATTTTTTACCATATTGTATGGTTATCTCTCTTCTTCCTCATTTGAAAACAGGTGGAGTTTCTTAATTTTTTTGAATTAACCATGTGAATGCAGTTTGTATCGAGACTTGGAACTTTCATTTAGAAGTGCCTAGAAGGAAATGTTCATCCAACGTAAAACTTTTGCCGAGTTGATTTACATTAAATCAAGATAATAAAACCGTATGGACCCTGATACTGTTAACAATTTCTTTATTAGAACTTTACTATATAGTATACAGTTTAATTAAGGACTCTCTTCCCTAAAAAAAAAATTAAGGAATCTCCTTTTTTTCTGATCATTAATCATTGTTTCTGATCTCATTCTGCAAGAAAATTAGCTGGTCTCTAGTTTTTTTTTAGGCTAAAAATTTCCAACATTTCTTAATTTGTGCATGTCATCCTTGCGTAGACTCTCTAGTTTTTGTTCTTATGGAAAATCAATAATCTTTTAAAATTACGATAATGATAAGATGAACTAACTGCAAAATCTGATATGTATAGTCTTGGTGTGGTATTTCTAGAACTTTAAGTGGGAAGCCACTAATTTTTTGAGACTTCTCGCATAATCTACAACAAAATAGACATCTCTATATTATTTGTGTATTTCCAAGTTCTATCACCATTAGGAAGCAAATGGAAGTCTAGTTGTGCAATAACCGACATAGAGGGAAAGCTTGGAAGAATAAACAAAAACAAGTATAAATAGAACTTGGCCTATTATAATATGAATGTGAGTGAATGAATAATGACTGTGTTATGTTGTAAAATTCCCACATTGGGAATTTGAGAGAAATAGGGAGGAGTATTTAATTATAAATAGATTTCTCCCCCCTTTGGTTAATGTATGTCAATCACCACTTATATTTGGTATATCATTGAAAGCTATTAGCTATACTAGTATAAAATTTATAAGAAATTTTCTTGGGTATACTTGAGCTTTTAGGTGTGAATGAGAGTTAAATTTTTTGTAGTATGGTTGTAATAATTTTCCACATAGTGAATATTTTTCTCTTGGTTGTCTCTTGACAACACCTGTGGTTTTTCTCCATTTGGGATTTTTTCACATTAAATTACTTTGTGTTTCTCTCTTTTATTTTTCAAATATTTTTGTTTAAGTTATGATCTACAGGGGTAAAGGTATTTGTTGGATTATAAGGGCTCCATTTTCCCTAATAATTAGTATTAGAGTTGATGGTTCAGTAAGAGATGAGCTTGAAGGCAACATAACAATTTCTTTAAAATTCTTAATATGCTCTGTGGTTGCGGCTTTGTTCAATCTTCCACATCAGAAAAGATTTTTTAGAAATTATTATGATCCAACTGGAGGTCTTTGTATTGTGTTTATTGAGTGTGGTATTGTGTAAGTAAGTGTAGCCAAAAAAGTTGTGTCACAAAGGCTATAATCGCCTAAGGAGGTTGGGACTTAAGTGGTACCATTTGTGTCCCCCTAATCTTTCTTGAAAACTTTTTTAGTGCATTTTGTAGACATAATTGTTCACTCATTATTCACGTGTAAGGTCGCTGCAGCAAGAAGTATTGTTCAAATATACGGAGGTACTGTGCATTATGAAGCAAAAATGAGTTTTAGATTTGATATTGAGAAATTTGATGGGAGAATTAATTTTGGGTTGTGGTAAGTACAAGTCAAGGATATACTAATCCAGTTTGGATTACATAAGGCCTTGAAGGGAAAACCAATTTCTTTGTCTGAAGGAAATGAGCCAATTAAATCCGGAGGTGTAGACACAGGAAATTCTAAGATAAGTGAATAAGAATGGGAGGAGCTAGACATAAGAGCAGCAAGTCAGATTCGTCTTCATCTAGCAAAAAAATGTTCTTGCTAATGTTGCTAAATGGTCAACAATAAAGGAGCTTTAGGAAAGGCTTGAGGAAATGTAACAGGCTAAAAGTCTTTCAAATATGTTATATTTGAAAGAGTGATTTCACAAATTACAAATGGAAGAAGGTATAAAAATTTCTGACCACCTTAGTGTACTCAATGGGATTATTTCTGAACTGGAATCTATTAGAGTGAAAATTGATGATGAAGATAAAGCGTTGAGACTTATCTGGTCTCTTCCACCTTCCTATGAACATATGCAAACCATTTTAATGTACGGAAAAGAGAATGTGAATTTTTCAGAAGTGACTAATAAGTTGATTTCTGAAGAAAGAAGGCTAAAAAATGGAGAGAACAAGTCTTCTGAAAGTACAACATTGTCAGTTTGTAGAAATGGGAGGAAGAATAAAGGCTCCAAAAAGAAAATTATCTACTAGGAATGTGGGCAACCTAGACATGTAAATAAGGATTGCAAAAATGGTAGAGCTAATTCGGCTAATGGTTCCAAAAGTAATGCTACTAATGCAGTTGTCTTTGAAGAAGGAAACGATGAACTTTCTATATAAAGAAAGATATATATCTTTATGGCATGATAACTACCAACTGAGTTGCCATGGAAAAGGATGTATGATATGTAGCATATTCACAATTTGTACATAGGCATTGGTTGACAGTTAATGCAAGGTGTGTGGTGGAATTGATGTCGATGGCTAATGAACTTCCTAGAAAGTCAACATTGGAAGTTGCACCATAACTTATTAGCAGTTTTTCGACATGAACTGGCCCAGTTGAAAATTCTTTGAGTTAGTGAATTCCAAGTGTGTATACTCTTACGGTGGAGTATGACAATTCTTATTTTTTAAATTGTGACTTTTATAGCTGATGGTGAGGTAGCTATTGTTCTTTATTTTTAATCATGGGAAAGATTTATGGGAAAACTGTTTGGAATTTTTCAAGGTGGAGATTTGTTATGTTGTAAAATTCCCATATTGGGAATTTGAGAGAAATAAGGAGGATTATTTAATTATAAATAGACTCCTCCCCCTTTTGGTTAATGTATGTCAATCACCACTTATATTTGGTATACCATTGAAAGCTATTAGCTATACTAATAGAAAATTTATAGGAAATTTTCTTGGGTATACTTGAGTTTTTGGATATGAGTGAGAGTTAAATATTTTATAGTGTGGTTGTAATAATTTTCCACATAGTGAATATTTTTCTCTTGGTTGTCTCTTGACAACACCCGTGATTTTTCTCCATTTGGGAGTTTTCCACTTTAAATTACTTTGTGTTCCTCTTTTTTATTTTTCAAGTATTTTTGTTCAAGTTGTAATCTACAGGGGTAAAGGTATTTGTTGGATTGTAAGGGCTCCATTTTCCCCAATAAACTATGTGTACAAAAATAAGATAATGAGAAAGTGGACAAAAGAAATTATTTAAGTACATAAAAGAAAGAGTTAGTGTTAGTGTGTGAGTGACGTGAGGAAATGTGTGATTGTGTAGTGTGGGTGAGTGAGTGATGATGTTTTGTGTTATGTAAAAGTTAATGTTTAATATAAAATTAAGTTATTATAATTAAGTTCACATCTTATTTTTGGCAAAATCAAATTCTACAGGTAATGATGCAGAAATTAAGCCAGAAAGACTAATGCATTATGCAAAGAGTAAAATCACGGCCAATGAATTGATGAGGCTGTTAGACCCAAGAGTTGGTCTTGGTCCACTGAAGCTTAATGAAGCAGCAGCATGTGAAACTGGTAGCAGATACTACACTTGGTTGCTTAAAGAATGAATCGGAGAATAGGCCAACTGTCAATGAAATAATTACTAATTTAGAGGAAGCTACTATATGATCGTTAGGTCGAGCATTAAGAAGCAGAACAGTAGTGTGCAATTAGTTCCACACATATGTTAATCAGTTCTAGTGTAATTGTTTTGATTAAAATTTTTTTCATGGTATGTACATATAAGATTATTGATATGCTAATGTATCGGTCTGAGCAATGACTATGTTCTTAGTAGTTAGTGTGTGTGACTGGTTGTTGTCATGATATATGGTCAGATTCAAGCCTTATCCTGCCGGTGCGTGCTTCAATGATCATTAGTGCTTGTTTTCTGTTATTTTTCTTGTTTTCAAGTTTCGTTGTCCTATAATGCTATGTTTCATGATAATCATGGTGTTCCCATCTGCAATTGTTCATGTGCAGGAGGTTTTTAATCATTAGGAATGTTAGGATATAGACTGGGTGCAAGGGGGATCAGCCTATTGGCTGAGGCTGTAGTACCATTCTAATGGATTTATTTTCTTCTTCTTTTATGCTTGATCATAAATATTCGAGTGATGTAAATAAATGTCTAAATTACATGCACAATCCAATGACATTATTACATTCCTTGGCACATCATGAAAGCTTTCCAAACTGTCAATTTCAAAATTCTAAAAATGTGGACATATATCACATTAGTACACCTGAAGGTAGCATATATGATGCTTGAAAATTTGTATAAGCATTGCACTAAATAATAATAATAATAATAATAATAATAATAATAATAATAAAGAAAAAGACTTGCATTTTCAAAGTCTTTAACATGTGGCATTAGAATGATGCAATAGCTTGTTTACTTTGCAACATGTGTCATTAGAATGATGCAAGCATCATTTAAAAATTTTGTAACTTACAAGTATTTTATCTTTTATTATCCAATCATCAAGTGTTTGATGTGGGTGGCAAATAGTATTTCTCTAAATTTTTCTAAACACAATTAATGCTGACCGCAAATGAAGTATTTGGTTGCTTTTCCAATATTCTTTAGTTTCTTTAAACTATGAGAAAAGGAAAAAGAAAATTAGTCTTGGGTTTTGCTTGTTCTTGGAAATTGATAATCCTTGTAAAGAGTATGACTGAATCTCTGCTTATTGATGTTAAAGAACATCACCATAGTAGTGACAAGGGACACAGTAGGGCAAGTAGCTTGGATAAAGAGGTAAGGACTATGACTATAATATCATGTTTTGGATATGACTAGTAAAAGAATCAACTAATTTTCCTCTTTTGAAAACAAGTCTTAAAACTGGGAAATATCTTTCTTGTAGCCAACTTCCATAAGCTGCTTTTAATTAGCTATTATCTGCGTAGAAGCCACAATTGCACTTCTGAATATGGTAATGTCTTTTTTAAGCTTAATAATTTCTATTGCGGATCTTATTTACAAGGGTAAAAAAGAAAGTGTAACTTGGATGAGAAGAGGATTGTTCCCTTGGTATTATCACCCACATCAAAATTACAAGCCTTTTGCAACATTTCCTGATATAATTAGATTACTTTGTGCCTGCTTTCAGTCCATATTTATAACAATAACATACACCTTGTTGTCTTAACAAGTAGATAATCCTGTCAAAGTGTCTTTTTGGCCTATTATTTTTGCTTTTGGTTTATTATTTTCTAGATTGCCAAGACATCCTCCACAAAAGAGGTCAACCTTGCTTATCAGAAAACTGAATAGAGCAGTGGAATTCACTCTGACTAAGCTTATTACTGCAACTGATGATTTTTCATTACAGAACAAGATCTATGTATGGCAATTTGGTGTTACTTATAAAGGGAAACTAGTATATGGTGGAGAAATAGTTGTGAAGAGAGAAGAGAAGGGTTAAGAAGCTCAATTTTCTGAAGCGCAACAAAATGCTTTTGAACCTGAATTGGTAATGTTGTCAAGGGTTCACCACAAAAATTTAGTTAGACTTATTGGGCATTATGAAGATGAGGATGAGAGGATTTTAGTAGTACATCAAGAATGGAAATTATTTGAATCAATATTTACATGACAAGAACGAGAACAAAAAGGATGGTAATGTAATCAATTCATGAAAATGAGGATCAAGATTGCAGTAGATGCTGTAAGAGGATTTGAATATCTTTTCAATTATGCAGTTCTGCTTGTAATTCACAGAGATGTAAAATCTATAAACATCGTGCTCAATACAAAGTGGAATGTAAGAGTTGTAAATTTTGTGTTCTCACTGGATGCTCCTGAATCAGAAAGTGGCTGCAGGTCAATGCAGGCAGTAGGAACTGTTGGCTATATCGATCTAGAATACTACAATCAAAATATCTTAACTGCAAAGAGTGATATGTATAGTTTCGGAGTGGTGTTATTGGAGCTTTTGATAGGAAAGAAAGCTATAATTTAAAATAATGACGAAGAAGGCAAACCAATAAGTATAACAGATTTTGCAGTGCCTTTAATTATGTCCACTGAATTCGCTAAGACTCTAGACTCTAGGATCGGTCCTCTAAAGGTAAATGAAGAAAAGGCAATAGGGCTGGTGGTATATACAACACTTTATTGTGTGAATTTGGAAGGGAGGAATAGGCCAAGCATGACTAATGTAGTTGCTAATTTAGAACAAAGCTTAGTCTCTAATGAATGTTAGCTAGTAGCTGGTTGGGCCAGGCTAAATAGTACCGGTGGGCTTGGACTTAGTTGAGCTCACTCACGATTTGATCTAGGGAACTTTACTAAAATGTCTAAAAAATCATCTCAAACAACTAAAATATCTTAATTTTTTATTTATTACTTGAATACCCTATCACACTAAGATAATTACTAGTATGCACTTTTAACGTTTAACATAAATTACACAAAAAAAAAACTTTGTTGCTCTCTCTTTTCTCACCCTCCTCATCTTAAAAGGTTCTTATTGTTCATTTTTTTCAATCTTTTGTTCTTCCTCAAGCCTCCTTCTTAAACTCAACATTATCCTTTTTTTAAAAAATTATAAACCTTCCCTTTCAAAAGCTCTTTCAAGAATTCAAAAATTATAAAGTAGGGCAAAGCTATGTTTCGGAGTGGTGTTATTGGAGCTTTTGACAGGAAAGAAAACTATAATTTACAATAATGACAAAGAAGGCAAACCAATAAGTATAGAGGATTTTGCAGTGCCTTTAATTATATCTGCTGAATTCACTAAGACTCTAGACTCTAGACTCTATGATCGGTCCTCTAAAGGTAAATGAAAAAGAGGCAATAGGGCTAGTGGCATATAGAACACTTTATTGTATGAATTTGGAAGGGAGGAACAAACCAAGCATGACTAATGTAGTTGCTAATTTGGAGCAAAGCTTAGTCTCCAATGAATGCTAGCTAGTAGCTAGTTGGGTCGGGCTAAATGGTATCAGTGGGCTTGGACCTAGTTGAGCTCACTCACGATTTGAACTAGGGAACTTTGCTAAAATGTATAAAAAAATAATCTCAATAACTAAAATACCTCAACTTTTTATTTATTACTTGAATACCCTATCACACTAAAATAATTACTAGTGTGCACTTTTAACGTTTAACATAAATGACAAAAAAAATGCAGGAAAAAAAAACTCTGTTGCTCTTTTTTTTCTCACCCTCCTCATCTTAAAAGGTTCTTATTGTTCATTTTTTTACAATCTTTTGTTCTTCTTCAAGTCTCCTTCCTAAACTCAACATTATCATCTTCTTTTTTTTTTTTTAATCATAAATCTTCCCTTTCAAAAGCTCTTTCAAGAATTCAAAAATTATAAAGTAGGGCAAAGCTATGTCATTAAGGGATTCTTCTTAGTAATGATTATCAAACTCCTTCTCTCTTTCTTGTATCATTTTTAGCCTTTGTTTTGTTGAAAATTCAAGTTTTATTCTAATTTAGAGCACAAGTTCAAAGGTTGAATAATCTTCTTTTTTTTTATTTGGTAGATCTGAGGATTTAAGATAATGGATTTTTTGTTTTTATAGTGATTTATGGTATTAAACCTCTATTTTTTATTTTTAATTCTACTTCTCATTTGCACCCACCTCCTTTCATGAACAAACAAAACCCACACTCTCCCTCTACATCTTCTTCTCCCTTTTGATTTGAATGCTGATTTTGGTTTATTGGTTCTATTTCTTGATTTGATTCTTAGGTGGGTTTGGTTTTTCAATTGAGGAATTTTTGGATTCTTAGGTTTTGGTATCTGGAGAAGAGGACATTGTAGGGTTTAAATAGGAAGAAGATGAATTGGGTTTCTGAGAATCAGTGGGAATTGGTGAGTTAGGTGGCGAGCTTTGAGAATCAGTTGACGAGAATACACCGCCCATTTTATGTGGAGTGGAATCTGTTTTTTATTTTAAATCTCTATTTTTTAGAATTGTTATTATATAATATTTTTTTATTGTTTAACTTTCATCATCAAAAGATCAATATAATTAGTAGATGTAACATTTATGTAATTAATTCCTTTTAGGTGCTATATATATATGATTGGAGAGATGAAAAACCTTTATTTGATGAAAAGATCAAGAAGGAGAAAGTAGGATCAGCTGTACTCTGCATGTTTGGCATCTTAAGCAGGACATTGTCATTTGATAGCTAAAGCCTAGACTAATAAAAGTTGCTTGATGCTTTGGACTATTCAGACAAATTTCCTTTGTTATTTTCCTATGTAATGTACAACAGTAAGAGGAGGATGTAGTTGAAAATTTTCACAATAGGCAATAAATTAGTTGACTTCCTTCTCTTTAAATGATTCTGGAAAGCTAGAAATTTTGTGTCTGGTTGTGAAAGGTTGAATAGAATCTTACAGTAGCATTATGTGTAGTAGACTACACATCAATAAAGGTTTCTCATCTCTCCAATCATATAAATATATGTGTTGTAGACTACTACACATAGCATAGTTCTGTAATATATTATATATATAGTTACTGTGATAATACAATTTATATATAAATTTTGGGTGAATTCCAATTTCCTATTTGAGTTTGATCATAATATAATTAAGAAGCATATCATTCTGCTAGTAATTAATAAATTTTATTAAAACATATTTTTATATATTTAATTTTTGTCTATTAAATTAAAAATATCTCTCTATAAAAAAGAATTTAATTATTAAATTCTTTAAAATCTTCTAAAGTACCCCTCTAGTAAAATAAATAAAATGTTAAAAATAACCATTTCCTTTTATATTAGCCCTTTCATTAAAAAAAAAAGGTAAATTCAAAATTTAGTCGCATGTTAAAAGTAAAATATTTTAAATAAGCTTTCAAATAGAAATAAAATATAAGAATATTTTAATTGGCTCTATCAACAAAAAAATGAATCTTTTAGTATTTATTATAAAAAATACATAAGACTGTATATTAGAACCAAAAATCTCATATACATTTTTCAAAACAAAAAAAATTAAAACAAAAAAATGAATCATAAACCAAAAATAACCAAAATGTACAATAAATGAATCAGAAACTAAAAATAAACTAAAAGAATACAAAAAAATGAATCAAGAACTAAAAATAAACTAAAAGGATACAGAAAATGAATCGAAAACCAAAAATAACCAAAAAAATATTTAAAGAAATTCAAAATAATAAATCTACTTCAACTATGGAATATTTGGATATAAAATAAAGATTGTATAAATGCAATAAATATACAAAAAGAAACTCTTTGATATAACTACATTGCCAATAACAAAACAAAAAGTATCAGAAACAAAAAAAAATCGAAACAATACCAAATTAAAACAAACAAGTATCAAAAACCCAAAAAAAAAAAAAAAAACTAAAACGATACCAAGTAGTAAGCAATGCATAGAAGCTTTTTCTTCAACTAAACATATTAACAACATTACATATGCCGGTTATAATCTACTAGACAATTATATTGCATGTTAATACCTCTAATATTTTTGGGGAAAGTTGCTATTCATCATTTGGAAAAGAAAGAAAGAAGAAAAAAGTTCAATATATTTGTATCTTTAATATAATAGATGTGACAAAATTGCTTTCCATTTATGATTATTATGAAAGTTATTAATTTTGGTGAAAATCATGTAATTTGTGATGATGTTCAATGTAAAGCCATTGATGACTTTTTCAATATATATGTTAATTTTTAATATTTTTTTCTTTTATTATTTTTACTATTATTATAAATATATACAAAGTATTATAAAATAACAAAAACACATGAAATTTTTAACCATAACATTTTAATTAATTAATTTTAAAAATGAATCAGAAAAGAAAAAAAAACCAAAAGAATACAAAAAAAAAAATGAATTAAAAACCAAAAATAAATCAACAACAAATTCAAAGAAAATCAAAATAATAACTCTCCTTATACTATGGAATATTTGGACATAAAATAATGATTACATAAATACAATAAACATACAAAAAAAAAAAAAAAAACTTTGTGCAACTATATTGCCATTAATTAAATAAAAATGTATCAGAAATCAAAAAAAAACAAAACGATACCAAATTCAAACAAAAGAGTATCAGAACCTAAAAAAAAGCGCCAAAACGATACCAAATTTTAAACAAAACATACAAACGGTAGCATCAAAATAATAACTCAAGTTCAACTATGGAATTTTTGGACATAAAATAAAGATTGCATTAATGCAACAAACATACAAAAAGAAATTTTGTAGTAACTACATTTCCATTAATAAAATAAAAAAGTATCAGAAAACAAAAAAAAAAATACCAAAATGACACAAAATCATAAACACAACATAAAACAACAACATCCTCTTACAATTCAACAACACCAAAAAAACTTTAAAACATATTCATTTATTTAAAATTTTTCTTTTACAATAATTATAACTCGCTTAACTCTAAAAAAATGTTTAGCTTTAAGTTATGGTATATTTTTCATACGCTTTTCATTTATTTTCAGTTTTCTATACAATAATAAAAGGAGACTTTAAGATATAGACATGTTTGTGCTTCCTTTTCTGTCAAAGAGGACTAACAAAATTATTTTTAGCATCCTATGAATACAAAATTAAAACAGAAAACAAAAAGTAACAAAAAAACCCAATAAAAAATAAATTTAATGATACTACTAGATTTTTAAGTATTTTATTTATAGGATTATATAATTTTGTATTTATTTTGGTTTATTGAAATTAAAAAAATAACATTTAGAAAATAATGGTAAATTTATTAAAAAAGAAAGAGAAAATAAAAAAAGGGAAAAAAAAAAAAAAGAGATTATACTTCAGTATAAAATGTCAAAAAATTTATGAAACAAAATCTAAAAAAATATATATTGGCTAATGCTCCACTAATATAAAAAGATGAAAATAAAAGTGAGAAAATAAAAATTTTGAAAAAAGATGAAACCAAAAAAAGAGAGAAATTAAAAATAAAAAAGAGAAATTAAAAATAAAAAAGAAAGGAAGGAGGAAAGAATAAAAATAAAGAGAAAATAAAAATTAAAAAATGAAGGAGGAAAGTATAAATATGAAAAAAGAAAAATAAGGAAAAAAGAAAAATAAAATTTAAAAAAAGAGAAAATGAATAAAGAAGGAAAAATAAAGAGAATAAAAATAAAAAAAGAAAGAAAAAATAAAAATAAAAGGAAAAATGAAGTAAAAAAATGTATATATTTGTAAATAAAAGTGTTAAAATCAGAAAATATTTAGAAAATAAAATTAAAAAAAGTATCTATTAGTGTAAAAATCTCTTTGAGCTATGGAGTCTTCCTAATGATCTGTGGCCCATGAAGACTTTATAGCACATTAGTAGTAACTTGTATGGTATTTGTTAGATTAAAGCATTAGTGATTTCTTCCAAAATTAGGCTGGGGTTAATTTGAATGATTTTATTTCTATTTGCATCATAAGCTACAACAAGTTTTAGCAAGTTACTACAGAAGTTATGGGCTGAGCAAGTTATCATGTAACCATACTGATAAAAAAGTAGCCAATAAATTCCTAAAAAAAATAATGACGAAGACAGGAATCAATTAGCCGAATATTGTGTGAACAAATGACAAAAACTTCTTCTATCATGAGTTTAATTTTTTACTACTATAGGATCGTAGAACTGCACCTCTAAGTTCAAAAAAAATTAAAAAAAAAATCGATTATCTCGCAAAGAGTTAAATACAATACAAAGATTAATCATAGCAACATCAAATCTTTGGAAAAAGATCACCAAATGCAACATGCCAGTGATTCTTGCTACAAATGTGGTACGTAATCTTTTCATTTGGCAAGTAACTTTAGGTAAGACCAGACTGACCATTTCGTGCCGCCTCCATATATGAACTCTCAATTTCAGCATTCTAATAATGCAAACACATATCACATCAGCACATCTAAGATGGTTAAAAATAATTATAAAACGAAAGACTGGCATTTTCAAAGTCTCAACCGTGTGGAGCCTACTATGATAATAAATCCTTGTTGACTGGATACTTTTTTTTTTTTTCTTTGAACAAAGTTGTTACTTGGCATTGGTAGTTGGTAGATGTTAGATATTAGATTAGAGGGGAGGGGAGAGGTGGAGTAGGGTTCAAACCAACCACATCCACAAGTGCCTTAACACCCTCACCACCACAGCCAGAGGCGTGGGGTGGGGCGTTGACTGGATACTTCTAATGCGTAGTTTACATTTCAATATCTGGCAATAGAATGCTGTAAAAATCACGTAAATTTTTGTGGGGTATAAGCAGGCAACAATTTTTCTAAATTTTTATGATTTTTGTCAACTCGGTACATAAAGTTGCAATTAATGCTGACCACAAATGGACTATTTGGTTACTTTTCCAATCTTTATTCCCTTTGAACTGTGAGGGAAAAAAAAAGAAGAAGAAGAAAATTAGTCTTGGGTTTTGCTTCATTTTGGAGATTAATAATTCTTGGAAAGAGTATGGCTGAATCTCTGCATATTGATGTTAAAGAATATCACCTTGGTAGAGATAAGGGACACAGTAGTGCAAGTCGCTTGGATCAGAAGGTAAGGACTATGATAAAATCAGCATGTTTTGTATATGATTAGAAAGAGAATCATCTTGCAAAAGAATGACCATGAATCAACTAATTTTTCTCTTCTGAAATCAGATCATAAACCTGGAAAAAATCTTTCTTGTTGCCAACTTCATCCTAGAGCTTCCATCAGCTACTTTTGATCAGCTATCATCTGTGCAGAAGCCTCAATATGCACTACTGAGTATGGTAATGTCTCTTTTAATCTTAATCATTTCTATTATGGATCTTGTTTACAAGAGTCAAAAAGAAGAACTAACTTGGATGAGGAGAGGGTTGATCCCTTGGTTTTATCACCCACATCAAAATTACAAGCCTTTTGGAACATTTCCTGACATAATTGGATTGCTTTGTGCCTGCCTTCAGTCCATTTTTGCAGCAATAACCTACACCTTGTTGTCTCAACAGGTAAATAATCCTGTCAAAGTGTCTTTTTGGCCTATCATTTTTGCTTCTGGTCTATTGTTTTCTAGACTGTCCGGTAATCCTCCACAAAAGAGGTCAACCCCATTTGTCAGGAAACTGAGTAGGGCAATGGAATTTACTCTGGCTGAGCTTGCTGCAGCAACTGATGATTTTTCGTTACAGAACAAGCTCGGTGTAGGGAAATTCGGTGTTGTTTATAAAGGGAAACTAGCAGATGGTAGGGAAATATCTGTAAAGAGAGGAACGAAAGGTCAAGAAGCTCAGTTTTCTGAAGAGGAACAAAGGGCTTTTGAATCTGAATTGGGAGTATCGTCAAGGCTTCACCACAAAAATTTAGTTAGGCTTATTGGGTATTATGAAGATGAAGATGAGAGGCTTTTAGTTTATGAGTACATCAAGAATGGAAGTTTGTATCATTATGTACATGACAAGAACAAGAATGAAAAGAATGGTAATGGAATCAATTCATGGAAAATGAGGATCAAGATTGCACTAGATGCTGCTAGAGGAATTGAATATCTTCACAATTACGCAGTTCCACCTGTAATTCACAGAGACCTAAATTCTATAAACATCTTGCTCGACGCAAATTGGACGGCCAGAGTTACAAATTTTTTATCGTCTTTGAATGCTCCTGAAACAGAAAATGAGTACAAGTCGATGCAGGCAGTAGGAACTGTTGGCTATATTGATCCAGAGTACTATAGTCTAAATATATTAACTGCGAAGAGTGATGTATATAGTTTCGGAGTAGTGTTACTAGAGCTTCTGACAGGAAAGGCAGCTATATTTTACGGTGATGACAGTGAAGGCAAACCAACAAGTTTGGTAGATTTTGCAGTGCCTTTAATTATGTCTGGCGAATTTGCTAAGGCTCTCGACTCTAGGGTGAGTCCTGTAGAGCTAAATGAAGTAGAGGCAGTAGAGCTGGTGGCATATACAGCACTTCATTGTGTGAATTTGGAAGGGAGAAATAGACCAAGCATGACTAATGTAGTTGCTAATTTGGAGCAAAGCTTGTCTATAATGAATGCTTAGCCAGCAGCACTCAGGAATAAGAAGAGAAAGTGCAATTTAGTTTAATGTTGATGAGTCATGGTGGAGAGGAAACGCTATTCATGAACAAAAACATATCAAGCAAAGTCAATTAGTTGTAAAAAAAAATCAGATGGATTATAAGAAGTTTCTTTAATAGAATGCACTAAAATTTATAATTTTGTGATTTAAATATGTTCTTCTTCTTCTTGGTTCATGGTCGGGCTGATCACTTCATTCAGAAGGTTAAAGATGCTTTGGATATACATGATCTTGAAACATACATATTCATTCGGCCTTATAGCCACAAATGTTCCTCTTTTGAAACAGAAAAATAGCCTGTAAAGATTCATCCTTGTTGATTCTCTTGCTTAATTAGTTTAATCTACTAAAAAAAAAAAACGACTAACATGGGACTTTTTTTTTTTGCCAATTTACGGCAAAAACTTAAAAAGTTCACTAATTTGTGGAAGTTTTTATAAAAATTTCCATTTTAAGGTGGAATAGAAAAAAATTACTAATTTGTGGTAATTTTTGGTTAAGTGGCATGTAAGTTAAAGTTAAAAGTCAACTCACAAATATTTAAATTGATAATTTTTTTTATTTTATTATAAAATAATAATTTTTTTTAAAAAAATGTAACATAAATTGATAAAATTTTTAAATTTTTACCATGACAAAAACCCAACTACCCCGTGTGTGTATATATATATATATATATAAATTATCCCACAAAAAAATAAAGAGTATCATCACACAACAAAATAAAAAAGATTATATATATTTGTATATGATGATTTTGATATGTTTGTGCTTTTTGAGAAGCGAAGGCCATGAGCCATCGTATTATTTTAATAATTATAAAAATAATAAATAAATTAGTTACAAAAATATAAAATTTTAAATAATAACATGACAGGTTCATTTATATTTTCTTATGCTCTTAAATAATTTTAGCAGTTACATAAATAATAAATAAATAATAATAATTTTTTTATTTTTTGCAGTCATGAATCTCGCCATGCATCCATCATTATCCTTTTAATAATTAGTGTGTGTGTGAGTAGTTGTTGTGATTGATTTAAGGGTAGATTCAAGTCTCACCCTGCTTTTGATGATCAATGATGCTTTTTTTTTTTTTTTTTTTTTCTTTCTGTTCTTTTTCTAATTTTTAAGTTCCACTCTGATGTTTCATGATTTTCATGGTGTTTCTGTATTGAGTGAATTGTGTTAGCTACTATGATTATAGTGACATATAGTATAATTAATTAATATTTATTAATTTTTTAACTTTAAAATATTATAACATATTTGTAAACTTTTTAACTTTAATATTAATTTATAAACATATTAATTTTTAACTTTAATATTAATTAACTTTAACATATTTACAAACTTTTTTAATATAAAATTATGAACTATGTTCTAAAATTATGACATGTGACATAAGTAATTTAAATTAATAAATTTTAGTTTTAAACATAAAATCATTTTTTAAATTAATCGTAACTAAATATACCATACTTTGGCACATTTACGAATTTTCTTTATATATAAAATTATAAATTACTTTCTAAAGTATGACATAGTTACATTATTTATTAATTTAAATTAATTAATAGATAATCACGTGTTTCATTCTTGAATAAAAAAATTTTTTAGACTCGTAACATAAAAAAAATTATTAAATATATACTATAATATTATTATTATTATTATTATTTAATTAAATAAATTATTTCTTAAAAATAAAAGTATTATATATTAATAAAACAATTTAATATAATTATAATTCATATAATTTCAATAAGTCGTTTATTTTAATAATCGTATGATATTCCTTAAATATTTTTTATAATTATTTTGTCAATTCTAAAATTAATTTTATATTAAAAATATTATGGCCATAATTAATTATAAAGTAATAAGAAATTATTAGTTTTTTTAATAAAATTTTTAAAAATAATAATAAATAATAATTATGCTACTTTTCTTATATAACAGAAAAACTATTTTCAAACAAATTGCATACTATATTTTTTCAAATATAATTATAGATGCAAGATAAATAAAATTTTTCATTAATTTAATTTTAATTCCTTACTTAATAAAATTTAATTTAATAAAATTTAAAAAACAATAAGAGTATTTTTAACTTATATGACAATCTAATTTTTTAGTTTTGATAGAATCATATTATAACATAGTAATTTATTACAATTTTAATAAATTTTCTCATTGAACAATTATACAACACTTTTTCAATATTTTTATCTAAATAATAATTTAATTTTACAAACTTGATAGATTTATAATATAATAATTTATTATGTTATTTTTTAATTTTCTATTCAAATAATTAAACACCAATCTTTTAACATTAAAGTATTTTTCATAATTAATTATTTTATAAAATTTATTAATTTTGATTTCAATTGTTTACTTATTAAATTTAATTTCACAAGACTTATAAAATTCTATCATCCAATTTGATTTATATTAGATAAAATACCTAGTTAAAATAAAAAAAAATATCTATTTTTAATAAAATTACAACTAAAAATTTAATTAATTAATTTTTTTGTTAGAGATAAGATAGAAATTAACCTAATTAAATTAAACTAAATTATAATTAATTTAATTTTTATTAGAAATAAAATAAAAGTTAACCTAATTAAAATAAGAAATAGACTTTCAATTAAATTAAAATTATATTTTATTTTATTTTATTAGTAAATAATTAAATTATTCAATTTTTATATAATAATGAGTAGAGATTTTTTTTATATATAGTTTCGTTTGTCCCACCACTTTCATATATATAACTTTAATATAAAATTATTTTTAAAATTAAATTTAATGAAAATTTCAGATTTTTAATAAGTTTATTTTATCCTAAATTATCTAATTAAATTATTATTTTTTGTGAGATTTTTAAAGATAGTATAACAAAAAGGATAATAATATCATTAACGTTAGTAGTTAATTTCTTGTAAGAATATGATGTAACGCATCATGGGATTTCGGTCCTATTGTGTTGGCCTTTAGGATTAGAGTAATAATTAACATGGGCAATTGGGGGCATTCGTATTTCAGAGTACAGATCATCACAAGGCACTTTCTGTATGTTTCCATGTTTTTGGCACTGTTGACACCCTTTAGCATATGTGATGCAATCTTTAAAGATTGATGGCTAAAAGTACCCATGTCTTTGAATCAGCAATAGGTTTTGACAATAATAAATGTATTTTTAATTGATGATTATAACGTTGTGGTACAGGAGTGTATATATATATAACTTACAAATAGAGTTTGACAGAGGAAAGATAACTACAATATAACAAATACAAATGACAAATAAAAATATGATATAATAACTCTTATCTCGAACACGCCCCCTCAAGCTGATGGTGAAGATCATTGTAACTGAAGCTTGCTGCAAAAATGGTTGAACAGCGGAGGGGACAGCGGCTTTGTCATGAGGTCAGCTAACTGATCAACAGATGAAATAGCAGAGACAGTAAGATCTTTGTGAGCTACCTGCTGTTGTATGAAATGGAAATCAATTTCTACATGACGAGTTCAGGCATAAAAAATGGCATTGGATTAGAGAAAAACAGCGCCCAAATTGTCACAGTAAATGTGAAGTGCATCATGCAAGGAAATACCCAATTTTGTCAACAGGTGCGTCAACTATTTGAGCTCCATGTTGACATCTATGACAGCATGAAACTCTGATTCAGTGGAGGATCTAGCGATAGTAGGTTGCTTCTTTGATTATCAGGCAATGAGATTATTACCAAAGTAGATGAGAAAACCATCGGTAGACCTCCTGTCATCTGGGCAACCTGCCCAATTAGCATCGAAGAATACAGTTAAGGAAAAATTACTACATTTGTTAAAGAATAATCGTTGATCATATGTCCCTTAGAGATAGCGTAAAACTCTCTTTATAACCTTAAAATGATCAACAGTTGGCTTGTGCATATACTGACAGAGCCGATTTATTGAGAAAGAAATATATGGACGGATAAGTGTTAAATATTGCAAACTACCACAAATTCATCGATAAAGGGAGGCTTCATCAGATTGTAAAAGTTAGCCTTCTAAAGTGAGACGTGTAGTGGCAACCATAAAAGAGGGACAAGATTTTCAAGTAGACATGCCTGCAGATGTTAAAATCTTATTAATATAAGATGATTGAGACAAAGAAACACCTGTGGTAGACCAAGACACTTGAATGTCAAAGAAGTGGTGCAGGGGTCCCAAATCATGAAGTAAGAAGGCAGTAGATAGCTTGTGGAAAAGAGAATCTACTAACACTTGATTATTGGTAGTCAGTATAACATCATCAACATCAACCAATAAGAAACAATAATTTCCATTTTCTTGATAAATGAAAAGAGATGAATTAGATGTAGAGCCAACAAAACTAATAGAGAGTAAGAATGTACTCAATTTTTGAAACCAAGCCCTGGGCGCTTGTTTGAGACTATACAGTGATTTTTGTAATTGTGTAGAGAAACCTCTGCTTTCACCTCGTTGTTGAGTGCATCCCCGATTTGTATTGCCAAGGGAGCGAGAGGAATTACCAATTGAAAAATAGTTATTGTGTTGTACCATATTCACCATGGGAACAGTAGGTTCATAAGATTTCAGAAGTATTTTATAGGATACTAATTGACCATGAAGGTCATGGAATAAGGGAGGATCAATCTTTTGTTGAAGCGTAATAATTATACCATTGTATTCAGCCCCTAATTTGTGAAAAATAATGGCATTAAATTCAAAAGTTGAGATAGGTTACCCAGCAAAAGATAAAGAATTTGATATAGCCTTAGCTTGATACAAATATTCATAAACAGATTTAGATTCCTTGGACACATTGTGGAGTTTAATGTGTAATTGAGTCAGCTGAGCATTGCTGATAACACAATAGGTAATAGCCAAGACATGCCACACTTCTGAAGCAGAGTTAAGGCCAATCAATTGGGGATAAATCTCCTCGGTAATGGAAGAGAGTAGCCATGAAAATAGCAATTTATCTTTAACATACTAGGTTGTCTATGTGGGATTAAAAGAGGACTGATTGGTTACGTGATCAATGATTTCACAAGGTGGAGGTATTTTGGTCCCATTAATGATTCTATGGAGATTATAATAGTTAAGAAGAGGGGTAAATTGAAGCTTTCAGGGGATGTAGTTTTTAGAATTTAACTTAATCAAGAAGGTTTATTGAACTTGAGTGGGAATATTGGTAGAAACAAAGGAAGAAAGGAGAGTAGTGGCGGAAGAGGTTATGAATGATGAAGAAGAAGAAGAAAGAAAAGATAAGGAAGATGAATTTGAAGATATGGACTTGGCTTTAATACCAAATCAGCAATAGGTTTTAACGATAATGAATGTATTTTTTATTGATGATTGTAACGTTGTGGTACAAGAGTGTATATATATATAACTTACAGATGGAGTTTGACAGAGGAAAGATAACTACAATGTAACAAATACAAATGACAAATACAAATTTGATATAACAACTCTTATCTCGAATACTTTGGATCAACCATCTCATTTTCCTCCCAGCCTAGTGAGCACCATAAATACCTTCATGCACCTGCTTTAGGATTTCCATGGTTTAGGGAAATGAAGGGCACCTTAGTAGCAGTCCATCAAGAGTTTTTCTGAAAAGAACCTTCTACACAAGAAAATATTGTGGCTGATAGTAGAGAAATGGTCTTATCCGGTGTCTGGTTTAGCTGATTGAGATAATTTATAGAAAGTTTTACTCAATCAGTAATTAATAGTTGTTTCTATTTAAAACAATTGCTAATTTATTAAGTTTTATTTTGGAGTTTTTTTTCCATCAATTAATAGCTAATTTGTATTTATTTTTTTTAGACTATTTTATTCTTATTGAAAATAACTAATAATAACTAACTTCATTTATATTAAATGTATGCAATTAATTTTTTATAGTTCATAATTAAATAAATATTATTTTATTTAGACTATTTACACCTATAATTTCTTTAATAAAATTATACAATAATTGTCATGAACAAAACCCAATAGTCATGATTGGCACTACAGAACGGAAATTCACGACAATCTAGAACCTGTAGCAAGCCTAAAAATATAAAACTCATACAAAACATAAACATAAATATGCCTTAGAATTAAAACTTTTTAAATCAAAATAACTTTCATATCATATCACAATAAAATAAGTTAATACAAATATTCAAATTCAAAACCTCAGTCAATAATAATATAAAATACTACAAAAAATACTATTACTGCAACGTCTAATTAATACAAGGAGTGATAATTCAAAATTTACATAAGTCAACTAGTAAAAAAAGAGTCTGACGAAAAGGACTACTACAAGAGGTCTGACGAAAACGATCCTAAAAAATAATTGAGGGGGTCATATCTCACTGAGCAAAGAGTGAATTATTATTATATATATATATGTAACCTAAGTATACAAATAATCAAGCATCAATATAATATTTGTATATTTATATATATGTTTATGTAATTTATACATGCACTTCAAGCAGATGATTAAAAATAATTTTCATGTCAGCACACCAATAGAAGTTAAGTGGAGGATCGGAGCAAAACCTTAAAATATTCTGCAACCTCAAATATTGAGCCTCACTAGACAATAGGCTCACTTAAATCCAAAAATATTTCTCTTTTCAAATTTGACAGTGGACTGGCCCCAAAACACTAAGTCAACCGAGCTCTCATAGTCTTACTGCCGGCATGACTGGCCCTGAGACACTAGGTTAACCAACCTACCATAGTCACACCACACTCTGACCACAAATCTCAATAATCAATTTAATCATATCTCATATCAATAAAAATTATAGTCTAACACCTAGCGTACTGCTGCGCAACAATGTTAGTGTAGCTCCCTATGTAGCATATTCTATTACCATCCTCCAAAACATCATATCAAAAATAAAATAATAAAATCATACTAAATATGAATAGCATCCAATTTACACAAATAAATTTTTACCTATATATATATGCAAACATATATATAATAACAGTAATAATTAACATTTAATGCAACATAGCATAAATAAATTCATATTTATTAAAAATATGGATGCCAATGATATTTTTCTACATGTAATGCATACATATAATAATAACTCACAAGTGGAGTGCGCTCCTCTATGATGACTCGACTGACTCTATTCTATAAGTCTCGGTCTCGACACGGCTATAGAAAAATAATAAATAAAATAATTTAGATAAAAATCCTAATCTTATATATTCTAGATTTCTAAGGAAAGACTCGATTTAAAACACGACTCTAAAAACTCAAAACTAAACACAGACCCGATGTCACATTTTATGAGAAATCTATCAAAAATTCGGCAGAGTCTTCTTTGTAAAACGAACATCTCTCTACTAAAAGTAGAATCATTCCTATACAAAAACACACTTCAAAAATATCCTAAAACTCAATATTTCGGGTTGGACCCCCGAACTATAATTCACGCCCAATCGAGAACCAACATCACAAAATATGCAATAAAATAATATACTTTCTCAAATCACCAAAATATATCATAAAACTATTAAAAAATATATTTTCTAAATAAATAATAAAATTCTAGTTATTAAATAATATTTTGCTAATAAAATCTATTAATAGTATAAAATTTTCGTTTTTCAAATAAATTAGCATAAATTGTAAATAATTATTAAAATCACTTATTAATATCATAAAAATAATAAAATATTCATTTAGGCTCAAAATTAATAAATAAATTTATTTTTCATATATTTCCCAAAAAAACTACTAAATAATTAATAAATGGAAAAATAATTATAAAAATTATTTTTACTCTTTTATTAATCAAAATAGTCTAAAACAGAATAATTAACAATAATTTTAATTAAAATCAAATAATTCACCAATTTCTAATATTTTCTCAAAAATACATATTTATACATAATCTTTAAAACTTCATATCTCAAATTCTATACATAATTTTATAAAACTTGCTTAATAAATTTTACTCTATATAATTAATAGAATTTATTAAAAATATAAAATTTTCTAGGTCGGAACTGTAATATCCCGAGTTTTTAAATAATTTTAAACTGCATCGGGATATGCAGTGTTAATAATTTTTATACATATTTATGATATTTTTATGAGTTTGTTATTTATTAAAGTTAATTTTAATTATTTTATATTATTTTAAGTTCTTTACGTAAAATTTTCCCTGAAATGTTATTTTCGGAGAAATTAAAACATAAATAATTTAATATTAATTATTTTAAATAGTTTTACGAATTTGCATGAGTTCATGCATTATTTTAATTTCCGCATTAAAGTATATACATATACATGCATATATATATAAATATTTAATAATTTTAGGGTTTATTAATTATTTTTAATTATATATATATATATATACAAAATTTAGAAGTTTGATAAATTTACATATTGTGCCATTCTCATTCCTCATTTCCCGATCACCCTCCCTTACCCTTCCGCCGTTTGCCAAGCTGTTTCTTCATCGTCGGTGTGCCTCCCGGCGTGCCACCATCGTCCCCAGCCAGTTCCGCCGCCAATAGCACCCGTTTTCGGCATTGGAGAAGCTTAAAATAGCCGAAAGTTCGAAACTCGACCCAAGCTCTGATCGACACAATTCTGGCCACCGTTTTTGACACCGCCGGTCTCTATCTTCTCCTTGAGCTCTAATGAGTGTGATTCCAAGTTTTGTTTCACTTAAAACGGTCTCGATTTCCCTAGGCTTTGATTTTTTCAATTTCAGCCTATTAGGGTTTTAAATTTTTTTGAATTTCAATTTGATTGATTCAAGAAAACTCCCTTCACAAAATTTTATCCTTGTAGCCTAATCTACATGCTGGAATTTTTTTGGAATTTTTGGAATTTATTTTGATTTTTTATGAATTTTTTATTATTTTATTAATATTTTCTAATTTTCGAAAATTAATTAATTAAATTATGAATTGTGTTTTATGGTAATTATAGGTGTTGAAATGCATTTTATAAATTTATTTGTAATTTTTTTGAATTTTATATATTTATTTTGAATTTATTTAAGTTTATATAATTTTGAAAAATTAGGTTAATTATGTGTTTAATTGAAATTAATTGGTTAATTGAGTGTATTTATTGGTATTATTGAATTATATGTTGAGAAAATTAATTTTGAGTAATTATATTATTTTTCATGAATTTTTTATTAATTTTAGTGAATTTATATATATAGGGGTATTTTGGTAATTTGACACTAAATTGGTTAAAAATGTAATTAAATTGGTTTTATTAGTTATTTAAGGTATAAAAATAATTTATACAAATTATTTAGTATCTTTAACCAATTAAAACTATTTTTTGTAAATTATTTTCAAATTATATATAATATACGATTTTTCTAAATAAATGAGTTTTTATCGGTTTTTAACATGTTTTGAGGTTAAATATATAATTTGGATTTATAAAATGTATTTTTATTATTAAAGGGCATTTTCAGTATTTTGTAATTATTCTGTGAATTATGAACCTCAATCGGTGAATTGTAGTTTGGAGTTCGACTGAGGGATTGTGATTGTGTTTTGTGTTTATTTCGAAGTGTATTTTCTTTACAGGACCGGCTCTACTCTTTAAGTAGAGAGATGTCTGTTTTACAGGGGAGGTTCTGCAGGATTTTGGGTAGAATTCTCGTAAAACATGATGTCCGGTCAAATTCTAATTCTAATTTTGTGTCTAGTATTCTAGATTGAATTTCTAGGAATTTCCGTTAGATTTATTCTGATTTCCTGTTATCGTTTGTTTGTTTAGTTGGGCCGAGACCGAGGCCTAATGGACCAAGCCCGTCGGACCCATCTCGTGGATCGTAATAACAGTGAGTTGTTATTTTATATATATATGTTTAGGGTGCATGTTTTAGAAATGTATGGTTTATTTTGATAAATATGCATAAATGATTTAATTAGTACGTAGGTTTATTTTTAGTTTATTTTTGGTATATTTTAAATTATATGCATGTTTTATTAATCCTTTATACTTAAAATGTTTTTAAATATATTTCTAGTTTATTTTGCAATTATATTGGATTTATTTGACGTATATATACTCGAAATATACCTGATTTATTTTTGGTATATTTCTAGTATATATATGGTTTATGTTGCTATTTTATTTCAAATTCATGCATTATTTATTTATGAATGTATGTTTTATATATTAATGAAGGATATCAATAGAACGTGCTACCTAGTGGGTAGCACAAGGACCGAGTACGTACCGATACGCCGATAGCATTTAGGCTATATTAGTAACCTATTTGTGGATATTGATTGGATTGATTTATATGATGTGAGATATGATTCAAAAGTGTGATTGCTGGAGCTCGGTTAACCAAGTGTCTCGGGGCCAATCACACTGACAGTCAGACTGCTGGAGCTCGGTTGACTTAGTGTCTCGGGGCCAGTCTACTGTCCAAATGGAATGATTGATTATATTTGGAATAAGTGAGCCCGTATGGCTAGAGTGTTGTGTAACACTCTTTGAGGTTGCGATTTTTTAGGGTTCTATTTGATCCTTCATAAACAGTGATTTTCAGAAAATATATAAAAATGATTTTATTGCATCTGTGTATTTGCTTGTATATATATATTTATTATCTATACTATTGACTGTGTGCATTGTCATTTAGTATGCATGTATATATATTATAACAATTCACTCAGTGAGGTCTGACTCCCCTCCGTTGACTATTTTTCAGGAGAGTCATCATCTTCAGACCTCAGTAGCAGACCCATACGCCGGATTTCTTCCGCCCTGACCTCACTATGTAAACTGCTTATCTGAGTTTTATTTTATAATCTAGACACTGCAGTAGTTGTAAACAGTTATGGGGTTTATGTATTATATTTATGTGAGTTATGTATTTTAAAGATTTGAATTGGATTGGTATTAAAGGATTATTTATATATGAGATGAGTTGTTTATTTAAATCCATTGATGGATATTCACCTTATCTTATTTGTGATTTTATTTCCACTGCAAAGCACTTTAATTATGTAATATGATTATTGCATGTTTTAATTTATTTTAAGGCTTGCTACGGGTTCCGAATTCGAAAGAATTCCCATTCTCTAGCGCCGGTCATGGCCCTTGTTTTGGGTCGTGACAGGAATAGTAATCGAACCCAAGAAATTCGAAAAAATCATAAAAATAAATAAAAATCACAATTAGCAAAATCACAACCTCAATTTCAATTTATCTCAAAGCAATTATATTTAATTAAATCAAATTCAAGCTTAATTAAACAAATAACTAAAAATTAACCTAAAATCAATTTCTCAAAATTGAAGTTGTTACTGGCTTAAATCGAAGTAATTGATGGAGCGGTTTTGAAGTCTGGAGGAAGAGCTTTCGATCAAGACCGACGGCACATTTAGGGGTTACCGGAAACATCACCAGTAAGCCCCTCACCATACCGACATCGAGAAGAACAAGAGGAAGAAATAGAGGGAGAAGCAGCTGGTGATGGAGAGCTGCTGCTGCTAGTGATGTCGACAAGTGGAGGTGGTGGCGTGGTGGCTAACCGGTGCAGTGATGGTGGCAGTGGTGGTTGGTGCTATTGGGTGGGAGAAGGAAAAAAGAAGAAAGAAAAAGAAAAGAAAGAAAAAGGAAACAAAGTAAAGGAAAAAAAGAAAAAAAAACGTTTTGTACTTTTTTTAATAATAATAATATTCTCATATTTTAAAAATATAAATTCCTCCTAAAAATTTTATACACTTAACAATTAACCAAAATTTAATAAAATTACACAAATAATAGTAATCTCATAATATTCAAATAATAATTAACACTAATTAATTTCACATTTAAATATAATAATTAATCAAAAATAATTCGAGTTATAACAATCTTCCCCCCTTACAAAAATTCATCCTCAAATTTTAACAAATAATAAGGAATACAAGGTTATTGAGGAAATAGATAATGATATGTCACCTCCATCTCTGCCTTATTCTCCTACGTGTGCTCTTCCACATTATTACTCCTCCCCAAGACTTTAACCACCAGAATCTTCTTAGAATGCAACTGTCAAACTTGATAATCAATAATAGCCACTGGTTTTTCCTCATCCGTCAGATCTTCATTTACTTCCACACTTTGGGGTTGTAAAACTTACGAAGGATCCAAAATATACTTCCCGAGCATCGACACATGGAACACTGGATGCACCTAGGACAAATTCAGAGGCAAAGCCAACCGATATGCAATCATGCCAACTATCTCCAATATCCCAAAAGGCCCTGTGTATCTCGATGCCAACTTCCCCTTCTTGCCAGATCTTATAACACCCTTCATTGGTGACACCTTCAAGAATACATAGTCTCCAACCTGAAATTCCATATCCTTGCGCTTCGGGTCTGTATAACTCTTCTATCTGCTAGCTACTATTTTCAATCTCCTTTTGATTAAAGCGAACTTCTCGGAAGTGTCCTATATAATTTTCAGTCTAGTTAATTCTCTCTCCTCGACTTCATTATAACACAGAGGAGACCTACACTTCCTTCCGTATAATGCTTCATATGGCGCCATCTCAATACTACTATGGTAGCTGTTATTATAAGCAAACTCTACCAATGGCAGATGATCATCCCAACTACCTCCAAGATCCATTACACATATTCTCAATATATCTTCAAGTGTTTGGATCATTCTCTCATACTGACCATCTGTCTAAGGATGAAAAGCAGTACTAAAATCAAGTTTAGTACCCATCACTTCTTGCAACTTCTGCTAAAATCGAGTGGTAAACATCAAACCTTTATAAAAAATAATAGAAACAGGCACCCCATGAAGACACACAATATTCTTGATGTATAGCCTAGCCAACTTGACCATTGAAAAAGTAGCTTTAACTAGCAGAAAGTAACCTAACCCGTCCACTTTCACCCATATGGAATTGTATCCATCCTTTGAATGAGGCAATCCTATCACAAAATCTATAGTGACTCTCTCCCATTTCCATTTAGGAATCGAAAGAGTTTGAAGCTTCCTAAAAGGCTTTTGATACTCTACTTTCACTTGCTGACAGGTCAAGAACTTAGACATAAATTCAGCTACATCTTTCTTCATTCCATCCCACCAGTAAAGATCCTTAATATTATGGTACATTTTAATGGAACTAGGATCTACACTATAGGCTGTAAAATAAGCTACTTCAATATCTCTTCTCTCAAATTATCCACATCAAGAACATATAATCTCCCACTGATCCATAGCACACCTTCATCATCAAAGTTAAAATTAGTAAACTTCCCTCTTGAACTTTCTCCACAAGCTTAACCAAATTAGGATCTCAGCTCTGAGCTGATTTGATCTTATCCCTTAATACTGATATAACTCTGAACTGAGCTAACAATCCTCTTGACCTAGTTATTTTCATTATCAACCCTTGATCCACTAACTTGTGCATCTCTTAGATCAATAATCTCCTCTTCATACTGATGTGAGCAAGACTACCTGAGGACTTCCCACTTAAGGCATCTATTACTACGTTAGCCTTGCCTAGATAGTATAAGATATCACAATCATAATCCTTTAAAAGTTCTAACCATCTCCTCTACCTAAGATTCAAATCTCTCTACTGAAAGATATATTTCGGGTTCTTATGATCAGTGTAGATTTTGCATGTTACCTCGTACAAATAATGTTTCTAAATCTTAAAAGCAAATATTACACCGGCCATCTTTAGGTCATGAGTAAAATAGTTCTGCTCGTGCTTCTTTAATTGCTTATAAGCGTAAGTGATGCGTAATCCGCAAGTATATAGAATCGTACAAGTAGTAATTAAATATCGATCCTATAAAGATTGCAAATTAAGTACTGTAATACTAATTGTGTTTGTTTATTTAAACAATGAAAAAGGCATTTTAAATTAAACTAAAATTAAACAAAAAAATTTGACTTAAATAACAATTAATTTAAAGAGCTAGGGTTCTTATTATTAATTCAACCATTTTTTAAGATCAATTAATACCTAAGTTATACCTAATATTAATCCAATTTGAAGGCATCTAAAGAATCATAGGCTTTCCTCTCGGACAACCTTACAATTAACTAAGTAGATTGACACCTTAGATTTACAGCTCTCACTTACTAAGTATTCGTTTAACCCGGTTTAAGCATCAACCCTTAATCAATATTAGTTGCTTAAATGTCTCTCAACTAAGAAAGCATCTAATAGGTTATTGTTTAAATCTAAAGCAACATATCTCTCTATCAAGTTTCATTATGTAAATTCAATCAAAGGGTGATCAATCCTATGAAGACATAAAGTTCAATAACAACCAAAGGAATAAAATTAATGGCTTAGGTCTAATTGCAATAATCACAAGGTTGAATTGAAATAAGAACCCTAACAAAGAACCTAGCCACTCATGTTAATTATAAAAGACAAATATGAAGAATATAAGAAAATAAACATTGTCATTAATCAAATTAGAATTGAACAATATCAAAATCACAAAAGAAACCCCCTAGAACAGTAGGTCTATTGTGCTTTAATCCTCTTGCTCAATCTCTAAACCAACATGAACAAGCACAAGTCTTTGTTCTCTCCCAAAATGATAAAAAGAAAAATGTAATGTAAAAACTTTAAAAAATAATTAAATGATCATTCTTTTTTCTAAAGGCTACATCTAACATAAAACCCTAGCCTCTAGCCCTTTAATTTTTTTCCTTATGAATCTCCATCAAATCCCCTTCAGTTAACAATTAAATTTAATATTCAACTCTATTGACAGCAAGTCGCACGGCTATGTGTATTTTGCACATGGTCATGCATAACTTCTTCTCCTTAATTTGCTCCAATAAACTTTTAATGCCCCATTGCAAGCTCTTTTGACTCTTCTAGAATGATCATAAGCCCCGTACATCTTTCCTTTATTGTTCTTTGACACCTATATGCACAAAAATAATAAAAAATAATAAAAATAATAATAAAAAAATACTAAAAATAAACATAAACACAAACCATGCACACATTCATGCAAACTAAACAAAAACTCCATAAAAGAAACATAAATGCAACTAAAATGACACCTAATCCTAACACATAGAGTGCTCAAAATAATGCATTTCTCACACTCATCATGTCACGAACCAAAACAGGGGCCATGACCGGCGCTAGGGAACGGAAATTCTTTCAAATCCGGAACCCGTAGCAAGCCTAAAATAAAATAAAACATGCAATAGTAATAATAACAACACATTTAAGTAAAATACTATGCAACGGAATAAATTCATGAATATCAAAATAATAATCCACCATCACGGGATTTAAATCAAATTCTCATCTCATATATAAATAAACTCTTTTAATACAAATCCAGTTCAAATTCTTAAAATACATAATTCATACAAATATAATACAATATCTTTTAACAATTTTATGACTACTGCAGTGTCTAGATCATAAAAAAAAAAAAACTTAAGTGAGCAGTTTACATAAAGAAGTCAGAGCGGAAGAAATCCGGCATACAGACCTGCTACTTAGGTCTGAGGAAGATGACTCTCCTGAAAAATAGTCAACGGAGGGGAGTCAGACCTCACTGAGTGAATTACTATAGTATATATACATGCATACTAAATGCCAATGCACACAGTCAAAAGTATATATAATATGTATCTATACAAGCAAATACATACAAATGCAATAAAAATCATTTTATATATTTTTATTTAAAATCACAGTTTATGAAGGATCGAATTAAACCCTAGAAAATCACAACCTCAAACAATGTTAGACAACACTCTAGCCATACAGGCTCACTTATTCCAATATAATCACTTGATCCATTTGGAAAATAGACTGGCCCCGAGACACTAAGTCAACCGAGCTCCAGCAGTCTGACTGTCCGTGTGATTGGCCCCAAGACACTTGGTCAACCGAGCTCCAGCAATCACACTCCCAAATCATATCACACATCAAATAATCATATCTAATCAATATCCACAAATGGTTAGTAATATAGCCTAAATGCTATAAGCATACCGGTACGTACTCGGTCCTAGTGCTACCTACTAAGTAGCACTTTCTATCGATATCCTTCATTAAAATATAAAGCATACATTCATAAAAGTAAATGACGCATGAATTGAATAAAATAACCACATAAACTATATATATATATACTAGAAATATACCAAAAGTAAACCAGGTATATTTCGAGTATATATACGTCAAATAAATCCAATATAATTACAAAATAAACTAAGAATATACCAAGGATATAGATAAAAATATTTTAAGAATAATTATTAATAAAACATGCATACAATTTGAAAATATACTGAAAATAAACTAAAAATAAACTTAAGTATTAATTAAATCATTATGCATATTTAATCAAAATAAAACATATATTTCTAAAATCATGCATCCTAAAGCATATATATATAAAATAGCAACTCACAATTAGTGCGCTCCTCGAGATGGGTCCGATGGGCCTGGTCCACTAGGCCTCAGTCTCAGTGCAACTAAACAAACAAAACTAACAGACATCAGAATAAACCTAATAGAAAATCCTAGAAACTCGATCTAGAATATTAAACACAGAATCAGAATTAAGGTTCAATCGGACATCACGTTTTACGAGAATTCTACTGAAAATCCGGTAGAACCTCCCCTGTAAAATGGACATCTCTCTACTCAAAGAGTAGAGCCGGCCCTGCAAAGAAACACACTTCAAAAAATAGACACAATTACAATCACAACCCCTCGGTCGGACTCCAAACTACAATTCACCGACCGAGGTTCACAATTCACAAAACAATACAGAATTACCGAAAATACCCTTATATCATAGAAATACATTTTATAAGTAGAAATTACATAATTAACCCTAAAACACAGTAAAAACCGATAAAAACTCATTTATTTAGAAAAATCGTATATTATATATATAATTGAAAATAATTTACGAAAAATAGTTTTAAATAGTTAAAAATACTAAATAATTTATAGAAATCATTTTTATACCCTAAATAACCATTAAAACCAATTTAATTACATTTTTAGCCAATTTTGGGTAAAATTACCAAAATACCTCTATATATATAAATATACTAAAATTCATTCAAAAATTCACCAAAAATAATATAATTGCTAAAAATTAATTTTCTCAACATATTTATCAATAATATCAATAAATAAACTCAATTAACTAATTAATTTCAACTAAAAACACAATTAACCCTATTTTTCCAAAATTACATAAACTAATTAAATTCAAAATAAATACATAGAAATTCATAAAAATTCCAAATAAATTTCTATAATTCATTTAAACACCTATATTTATCATAAAACACAATTTAATAATTTAATTAAATAATTTTCGAAAATTAGAAAATAATAATAAAATATTCAAAAATACCCAAAAATCAAAATAATTTCCAAAAATTCTACAAAAATTCACACATGAATATTAAGCTAAGGGGAACAACTTTTATGAAGGAATTTTTCATGAATCAATCAATTGAAGCTAAAAAAAAATTGAAACAAAAAATGGCTGAAATGAAGAAATTGAAACCTAAGCAATTCTAGACCAAATCAAGTGAAACAAAGTTTGGAATCACACTCACCAGAGCTCAAGGAGAAGATAGAGACTGACGGCGTCGAATTTGGTGGCCGGAAACGCTGTGAACGACAGTGACTCAAGTTTCGACTTCTCCGGCCAAAACGAGCTTCCCGACGCCGGAAATGGGCTCTGCTAGCAGCGGAACAGCTGGAGGAAGGAGGTGGCACGCCAAGAGGCACACCGATGGCAAGGGAACTACGTGACAGACGGCGGAACGGCAAGGAGGACAATCGGGAAGAAGGAGAGGGAAGAATGGCAAACTCGTAAATAACTCAAACTTTATATTTTGTTTAAATAATAAATGTATATGTATATATATATACATTTACACTATATATTAAAATAATATAAACTCACACACATTAAATATACACCACACACATATAATTTAATATTTTTAATAATTTATACACTAAAAACAATTAATCAAATAATATTAAAACTAATTAATAAATAATAAAATAAAATAAAATAAATATTAGGGTAATTAATTAAACCCTAGTTAAATAAATAAATACACATATTTACGTTATTTAGTACTTTAAAAATATATATGAGCTCATGCAAGTTCGGAAATCTATTTAAAATAATTTATAATAAATCATTTACGTGTCAATTTTTCTAAAAATGCAAGTCTCGGAAAAATTTTACGTAAAGTGCTTAAAATAACATAAAATAAATAAAAATAAATTTTAATTAAATAATAACTCATGAAAATATCATAAATATATACAAAAATTATTAACACTGCATATCCCGATACAGTATTAAAATATTTAAAAACACGGGATATTACACATCAACAAGCCACTACCCTTCTATTATGCATCAACACACAACCTAGACTACCTCTGGAAGCATCACAGTACATAGTAAACTTGTCTACTCCATTGGGCAAAATCAACACTAGAGCTGTAGTCAACTTTTCCTTTAACAGTTGGAAGCTGTTCTCACATGCATTTGACCATATGAACTTCAAATTCTTCAAAGTTAGGTGGGTTATAGGTGCTGCAATACTTGAAAAATCCTGAACAAACCTCCCATAATACCCAACCAAACCTAAGAAACTCTAAATCTCAATGACTGTTGTCAGTCTAGGCCAATTAGACATTGCTTCAATCTTTTGTGGATCCACCTGAATGCCATCTTTAGAAACTACATGCCCAAGGAATGCTATACTTTTTAGCTAAAAATCACACTTTGAGAATTTAGCATAAAGCTGATATTCCTTTTGTGTTTGTAGCCCATTTCTCAAGTGATATACATGCTCTTCCATACTCTTCAAATACACTAGTATATCATTAATGGATACTACTATAAACTGATCCACAAATGGTCTAAACACCCTATTCATTAAATCCATAAAGGCTGCTGGTGCATTGGTTATCTAAAGGATATCACCATAAACTTATAGTGGCCATATCTAGTACGGAATGCCATTTTAAGAACATCGGCCTCACTGATCGATAACTGATAATAACTTGACCTCAAGTCAATCTTAGAAAAGAACTGTGCACCCTGAAGCTGATCAAACAAATCATTTATCCTCAAAAGAGGATACTTATTCTTAATAGTCACCTTATTCAATTCTTTGTAATCAATGCACAGTCTTAGAGTACCATCTTTCTTCTTCACAAACAAGACTGGTGCACCCTAAGGAGAAGTACTAGGTCTTATGAAACCCTTGTCCAGCAAATCTTGCAACTACTCCTTTAACTCTTTAAACTGCACATAAGCCATCCTATAAGGCAACATAGAGATAGGAGTTGTGCTTGGAACCACATCAATGCAAAATTCAATCTCCTTATAAGTTGGTAAACCTAGCATTAGGGAAGACATCTAGAAACTCACATGCTATAGGAAAATTTAAGATGGATGTCGATTCTGCTGTAGTATCCCTGACTAATGCCAAGTATCCCTAACACCCTTTTCTCAGCATCTTCCTTCCCGTAATAATAGAAATAAGATTATGAGGTGTTAAACTTTTATCACCCATAAACTTGAATTCCTCTGCACCTGGAATTTTGAAAATCACCTTCTTACTACAACAATCCACTTTAGCATGATGCTAAGATAACTAATCCATACTTAGGATTACATCAAAATCCATTACATCTAACAACACTAAGTCTACAGGTAGTTCTCCACCTTCTATCAACATGGGACACCTAAGAAGAATCATGTCGGTGTCCAATGAATCACTTAAAGGCATGACAACTGATAAAGGAATTACTATCCTCGTAGCTTGCCAACCTGATTTTGAAGTAAATACAGGGGACACAAAAGATTGGTAGCACCTAGATCAATAAAAACTCTAGCATTAATAAAACATATCGAGAGTGTACCTGCTACCACTATGTTAAATGCCTGAGCATCTTGCTGCATGAGAGTGAAGACTCTGGCCTATCCTTTGCCCCCTGCTAGTTGGTAGAAGCCTGTCTAAATCCTTTGGCACTGCCTCTACCCCCTCTGCCTCGCCCATACTGGGCTACAAACTGAGAAGTGCTCAGGTATTAAAATGGTAGTGGTTAAAACTAAGCTGGAGCTACACTAGCAGAAGAAAACTGAGGAGATTGCTGCTGAAAACCTGAATAAGGGCAAGATTTGGCAAAATATCTCGTCTGTCCATATAAAAAACATGGCCCTAGAGCCATATAGCATGGTCCCTGATAGACGCTCCTATATTTCTAGCAAGCACTAGCTATAAATCATGTGCTACCGTATCCAAAACTTTACCTGCTACTACTACTGGTAGCACTTAAACTGAATCTAATAGGTTTGCAGGTCCCATTATGGCCATGTCTTTTGCTCATGTGGACTCTCTATTGGGGTCTCTGGCCCTACTGAATAGATCTTCTGGGCTGACTACTGGAGCCAATTTAAAATGTCGAATACGGAGTATCCTAATATCCCCCTATTCTTGTACCTCTCATTTGATAGAAATCAAGCATAACTCCTTTCTTAATAAGCCTAAGCTCAATCTCCTTAGCTAGCTCAATATCCGACTTGAGAGTTAAGCCCGCAGTCGGCATCCTAGCGAATGCAAAACCCAATCCAATAACATAGGTGGTGACAATAAAATACTGATCCCTCATCATGTCTTCGGTATATCTGGACAACCGAAGAAACTCTTTAGTGTACTCCTCTACTGACCTGTCGCCTCTGGAAATATTCGTCAGCTAGAGTCAACAACTCATTTGTATTGGCTCTGGGCAGAATCGTCTCATGAATCGCTCTCTGAACTGAGCCTAAGTCAACGTAGTCATATGGAGTTGGATCACCTGAACAAACCAATCTAACATTGCCCCTCAACTGATAACTCGATAATCAGAATCCGTTGATACTCGGTGTATGCAGTCCGAGTCCTCGACTCAATCATATGAAGAAAATCGAGCAAGTTTGAAGTCCCATTAAAGGATATCCTGCTGACTATGGCGTAGAATAAAGCTACCTCTAAGTCTAACACACCCTGAACTCCCTGTTGATATAGAGGCTATAAAGATGGTACAGCCTAGGGTATAGTTGTTTTACCTTACTAAACTCCTAGTGAAAAAGCATCTTCCTTAAAATCCTAGCTTGCAAGTTCCTCATCCTATAGCTCTCTCTATCTACGGTGACCTGTTGCTCCTCTAGGTTTACCTCTACCTCTACCTCTACCCTTACGCCTAACTGGCGGCTCAGGAAGTAATATCTCATCCTAGTAGGACTCCTTATCCTCGGCCTCATCAGCAAGTAGAGCGGTTCACACTCTCCTCCTCATTCTGAAAAGAACATAAACAACACAATTCAGACAAAAATAGACATCCTGACGGTTATGTGGAATTCTAAAGTAAGGAAGACTTTCAAAGGCATAATCGAACCTAATTGCTGCAGTAGTTTCAAAGAAAACTTAGACTTTAGCAACCTAGGTCCAACCATACTAAACCTAGGCTCTGATACCAACTTTGTCATAACCTAAACCGGGAGTCATGACTGGTGCTAAGGAATTGGAATTCACAAGAATCCAGAACCCATAGCAAGCTTAAAAATAAAAAAATTCACACAAAACATAAACATAAATATGCCTCAGAATTCAAACTTTTAAAATCAAAATAACTTTCATATCATATCATAATAAAATATGTTCATAGAAATATTCAAATGCAAAATCTCAGTCAATAACAATATAAAATACTACAACAAAATATACTACTACTGTAGTGTCTAATTAATACAGGGAGTAATAATTTAAAATTTACATAAGTCAGCCGGTGAAGAAAGAGTCTGACAAAGAGGACTACTACGAGAGGTCTGATAAAAAGAATCCTCAAAAATAATTGAGGGGGGTCATACCTCATTGAGTGAAGAGTGAATTATTATTGTCTATATACATGCAACCTAAGCATACAAGCATCAATATAATATTTATATATTTATATTTATATTTATATAATTTATACATGCATTTCAAGTAGATGATTAAAAACAATTTTCATATCAGCACACCAATAGAAGTTAAGTGGAGGATAAGAGCATAACCCTAAAATATTCTGCAACCTCAAACACTGAACCTCACTAGCTAACAGGCTCACTTAAATCCAAAAATATTTCTCTTCTCAACTTTGACAGTGGACTGGCCCTGAGACATTAAGTCAATCGAGCTCCCACAATTTTACTGTAGTCATGACTGGCTCGAGACACTAGGTCAACCAACCTTCCGCAGTCACACCACTCTCTAACCACAAATCTCAATAATCAATTTAATCATACCTCATATCAATAAACATTATAGTCTAGCATCTAGCGTACTGCTGCACAACAGTCCTAGTGTAGCCCACTAAGTAGCACGTTCTACTACCATCTCCAAAACATAATATTAAAAATAAAATAATAAAATCATATTAAATATAAACAACATCCAATTTACACAAATAAATTTTTACCCATATATATATGCAAACATATATATAATAGCAATAACATGTAACATTTAATGCAACATAGCATAAATAAATTCATATTTATTAAAAATGAATGCTAATGATAATTTCTACATACAATGTATACATATAATAATAACTCACGGGTGTAGTGCGCTACCCTATGATGACTCGACTGGCCTTGTCCTGTAGGCCTTAGTCTTGATGTGACTATCAAAAAATAATAAATAAAATAAAAATCCTAATCTTATATATTGTAGATTTCTAAGGAAAGACTCGATTTAAAACACAACTCTATAAAACTCAAAACTAAACACAGACCCGATGTCACATTTTACGAGAAATCTACCAAAAATTTGGCAAAGTCTCCTTTATAAAATGAATATCTCTCTACTAAAAGTATAGTCATTCCTACACGAAAACACACTTCAAAAATATCCCAAAGCTCAACATTTTGGGTTGAGCCCCCGAACTATAATTCACGCCCAACCGAGAACCAGCATTACAAAATATACAATAAACTAATATAATTTCTCAAATCACCAAAATATATCATAAAAATATAAAAAAAAATTATTTTCTAAATAAATAATAAAATTCTAGTTATTAAATAATATTTTGCTAATAAATTCTATTAATCGCATAAAATTTCCATTTTTCAAATAAATTAGCATAAGTTGTAAATAATTATTAAAATCACTTATTAATATCATAAAAATAATAAAATGTTCATTTAGGCTAAAAAATAATAAATAAATTTCTTTTTCATATATTTCCCAAAATAACTACTAAATAATTACTACTTGAAAAAAAATATAAAAATTATTTTTCCACTTTTATTAATCAAAATAGTCTAAAACAGAATAATCAACAACAATTTTAATTAAAATCAAATAATTCACCAATTTCTAATATTTTCTCAAAAATACATATTTATACATAATCTTTAAAAATTCATATATCAAATTCTATACATAATTTCATAAAACTTCCTTAACAAAGTTTACTCCACATAATCAATAGAATTTATTAAAAATATAAAATTTTATGGGCTAGAATAGTAATCGAACCCAAAAAATTCGAAAAAATTATAAAAATAAATAAAAATCACAATTAGCAAGATCACAACCTCAATTTCAATTTATCTCAAAGCAACTATATATAATTAAATCAAATTCAAGATCAATTAAACAAATAACTAAAAATTAACCTAAAATCAATTTCTCAAAATTGAAGTTGTTACTCGAGGCCTAGAGGGAGAGCTTTCAATCAAAACCGGTGGCACATCCAAGGGTTGTTAGAAATATCGTCGGCAAGCCCCTCACCACACTGGCATTGAGAAGAACAAAAGGAGGAAAGAGAGGGAGAAACAGTCGACGGTGGAGGCAAGTTGCTACTGCTGACGGTGGAGGCGAGTTGCTATTGTTGGCGGCATAGACAAGTGGAGGTGGCAGCGTGGTGGCTAATCGGCACAGTGATGGTGGCGATGCTTGTTGGCGCTGTCGAGTGGGAGATAGGAAGAAGAAGAAAGAAAAAGAAAGAAAGGAGAAAGGAAAAAAAGGAAAAGAAAAATGTTTTGTACTCTTTTTTTTAATAATAATAATATTCTAATATTTTAAAAATCTAAATTTCTCCCAAAAATTTTATACACTTAACAATTAACCAAAATTTAATAAAACTACACAAATAATAATAATCTCATAATATTCAAATAATAATTAACACTAATTAATTCTACATTTAAATATAATAATTAATTAAAAATTATTTGGGTTATAGCAATAATATTTATATTTTAAAATCTATTTTTGAATAATTTCTATTAATTATTTTAATAATATATAAATCAAAGGTAATAAATTATTATTTATTAATGTCTAATATTTTTAAATAATTTGCATAACTAAAAATATTATAAAATATGAAATTATATTTACAAATAAATTTCTACCCCTAATGGTCATTTGACGTAGTAATAACAACCACTAGTAAAATTTTACCAAACAGTTCATATTTATCAACTAATAGCTGTTATAAACAGCTAAAACAAACAAGCTCTTAAATTTTTGTAAATAAAAATTAATTGATTAGGTATATATATATATATATATATATATATATATATATATATTAAAATCTGAGTTTGAAAATCATTAAATCCTAAATTTGACAAATATTTCTACTCATAATTCAGCATTTGCTTATAAATTATTAAAATTTATGATTTTTTTAATTCATACTGCTTTCTAAAAAAATTATTAAATTTTTTATTTTAACAACTATTATCTTCTACATCACTTATAACACTTCTTTTTTATTCCACTACAAACACTTTTCTTTACTCCAATATTATATTGTAAAATATTGAAAAGATAAAAGTCTCTTCCATTGTGAATCATTCACCAACAAATTAAGGTAATTTTTTTATTAGGTTTTTTTAATGTTATTTTTTTAATTATATTATTATGTCTTGCATTGTTTATTTTTACATTCATCTGGGAAGTAGCTTTTGTATGGAATTGAGAAAAATAATATTAGATTTCTGCTTGTTCCTTCTTTTTTTTTTTTTTGGATTTATGATGTAAGGAAAGATGATGTTTCAAGACAATTAGTTTTTAAAAAAAGATGTCACATCTATTCATGATAGAGTCATGACGTTGGATTAATGCTATTTGATAATTTATTTTCGGAACCTTTGAGTCCTGCAAGCAATCAACGAAGGGTAAAGTGAGAGGTGGGGAAGATTCCCACAAACCCTCTGATGACTAAGTCAAAAGTGTAGAGAGAGAGTTTAGAGAGATAAAGAAAATAATGAGTCAAGAGAATAGAATGAATAAGAATGAGAGATATGAGGAGTATTTATAGAGATAATAATGCTCAAACCTGAGAGGAAAAAGATTACTCATCCGATTAGGACTTATGCCTTTTTTTGAATAGTATCTTCCTATTCAGATGTCTTCCTAATTAGGGACTTTCTTCCTACTTGGATTGGACATACCTCTCCAGCAAGTAATCCTTCTTTAAGAACATTAACCCTTATAATAATAGGAATATGTATATGGGGTATCAAGAGTCCCTCTCGAAAGTCTATTCGGATATTTATGTCTAAGAGTTCCAAATTTCCAAGAATGATTCTAAACGATGATGAGTATTAATAGTTAACTGTTTTGTTAAGATAATAATTGTGCATTAAAGTCATGCTTATTAATGAAGGATTACCTGAGGTGGCTAGCCTCAGTCATAAATTGTTGAGATGCTCGGTATACCAAGTCTTAGAATCATAATATTTGAGTGCTATAAAAACCTTAAGGTGCCAACTGGACTTAGATGCTCGATAATAAGGAGATGTTTGACTTTCTAAAAATCATGTTTGGTATTATGAAACAACTCGAGTTTAAACCCATCAGTGTTATGAAATGACCTAAGGGGACCAGCTTCAATCATTGGAGTTTTGATGCTTAGTGTTATGAAACAACCCGAGTCTTAACCCGTCAATATTATGAAATGACTTGAGGGGACCAGCTTTAGTCACTAGAGTTTTGATGCTCAATGTTATGAAATGACCCGAGTCTTAACCTGTTTATATTATAAAAAAACTAAGCGAACCAACTTCAGTCACTAGAGTTTTAATACTTGGTGTTATGAAACGACCATAGTTTTAACCCATTAGTATTATAAAATGAGTTGAGGGGACCAGCTTCAGTCACTGGAGTTTTAATACTTAATGTTATGAAACGACTTGAGTCTTAACCCATTAATATTATGAAACGACTAGAGGGGCCAGCTTCAGTTACTGGAGTTTTGATGCTTGGTATTATGAAACGACCTAAGTCCTATAAAAATGTCGGCATTTAATGTCACGCCTTTTGAGATGCCTTATTTTAAATTTCAAACTGTCACATTTGTTCGTGTGTCAGAAGAGGAGATGTTTCAACTATGGTAATCGTAACTGCTCATATCATAAGCTTTTCTCTTTCCTAAAATACCCCTTAAGATAACAGAGATGTCCTAAATTCTCATAAGGGCATTGGGTGGTATTTTAGAACCATATGCTTCTTTTAAAAGGCCCATCTTCTTTTCTAGATTCATTTTGTTATCTTCTTTCTCAATTGCTTTCTAGTATTTTTCTTTAGAAGGTGTAGTGTTCTTCCTTGCCTTGTCTTTGAAGGAGATGCTATTTTTTCTAAGTGAAGACCTCTTCCCTCTGCTGTTTTCCTTTTTCATTTCTCTTTTTAGGTTTTATGGCTTCACGAGAAAGGGTTAGTTCTTATCTGTTTGAATTTAGGGTAAACGAGGATATGAGTACAAGTTACGTACTATGGGTAAAGAGTTTAAGGCTCATGAACCCATTCTAAAGATGGGAAAAATAATTATTTATTTTGATCAGATGGAAAGGGGGTTGAGGTTTCCCTTAGACCCCTTTATGAAATCTTTTTTGACTAATTATAATATAGCTCCTAGGTAATTATACCTAAATAATTACCAGATTCTAACCGATTATATAGAATTGGTACATAGAGAGGGTAAGGCATCGAATCTGCGGATGTTCCAGTATTTGCACAATTTAGCTAAGAAGAAGGGAGAGTTAAGCTTTTCTTTGTCAACTGTCCCAAATCATAATATCTTTGTGAAACTTCTAGATTTTCCAAAGAAATGGAAGCATAGGTTTTTTAGTAGTTGAGCATCCGACAGACTTTATTGATGTCCAGCATCTCTAGGTAAAAGATTGCCTTCAGACAAACCGTCATTCACAGCTTTCAAATGAATATACTAGTTTAATAAAATGACTCGATGACCAAAGTGTATTCAAAACCACTTATCTAAGACTTATTCTCAGCGATATATCAGAAGAGTTTATCCAGGTGAGGATGTCATAAATGCTAAGGATAAGTTTCGAGCTTTTTGAGGTATCTTCTAACTTTGTCTTTTTTCTTTTACTTATAAATGGCTAAATAATTTACATTTATGGACAGACTTCTTTTAAGCGACAATGAGGAGAAGGTCCAAGTGACCCATGAGCCCACTGAGGAGAGGGAGACTTCAGACATTCCTACTGACACCACTGTTGGAACTGGGGAAGATTTAGTGGTGGATCTTACCTAGAATGAAACAATGTAGAAGGAAGTTTTCAAGTCTTCCAGGAAGTCTTCTTGAGATGACAAAATGGATGATGTCACGACCCAAATCGGGAATCATGACCGGTGTTAGGGAATGATAATTCTTTTGAATCCGGAACTCGTAGCAAGCCTTAAAATAAAAGCATGCAATAATTAAATAAAATATGCAAGAATATTTAAAATATTAAACCAATATAATAATAACTTCTGTCATATCATAAAATAAAAACATATAATATAATATTCAGAGAAAGGCCTATGAAATTACAACCAACTTTCTATAAATACAAAGTAAGACAACTACTGCAGTTTTCTAGAGTACAATAAAAATCAAGTAAGTAATTTACACAAAACAATCGAGGCTGAAAAATTCCGACGGATTGGCCTACTACTAAGGTCTGAGGAAGAAAAATCTCCTGAAAAATCAATAACTGAGGGGAGTCAGACCTCACTGAGTAAATTATTATATTATATACACATGCATCTCCTAATGTCATATGCAATCAATCATCCATATATAATAAATATATATATACAAGCATTTCACATAGATGCTGAAATTACTTTATATATAAATGCTGAAAAAATATTTGTTTTATTGAAGGATCAAATGGAACCCTATTTAAATTGCAACCTCAATCAATAATAACTCTCTAGCCATACAGGCTCACTTAATTCCAAATTAATTCACTTATTCCATTATGGACAGTAGACTAGCCCCAAGACACTAAGTCAACCAAGCTCCAGCAGTCTGACTGTCAGTGTGATTGGCCCGAGACACTAGGTCAACCGAGCTCCAGCAACCACACTATTCAATCATATCAATCTCAATCAATCAATCAATCAGTCATATATTACCTCAAGTGATTCTCACTCAACCCTAAATCTATCACACCGGTACGTATACGGTCCTAGTGCTGCCCACTAGGTAGCACGTTCTATCGATATTCTTCATTTAAAATTAAACATTAATATGGGAAAATAAATAATGCATAATAACAAAATAAACCATATATATACCAAAAAATTCCTAAAATAAACTAAGTATATTTCAAGTATATATATGTTAAATAAATTCAAATTAAGCATAAAATATGCCATATAAAAACCAATAACATACTAAAGACATTTTAAGTATAAATAAAAAATATAACATGCATTTATTTTGAAATATATCAAAAATTTACTAAAAATATACCTAACATATACTAAACATTTAATAAAACCATTATAAACAAAAACATATTAAAACATGTATATTCTAAAACATGCAACCTAAAAGCGATGTCTATATAAAATAACAACTCACAAGTTTGCGCTCCTCGAGACTGGCTCAATGGGCCCGGTCCGATAAGCCTCAGTCTCGGTGCAACTAGAAAATAAATAACAATGACAATCAGAATAAATCTAACTGAATATTCTAAGAATTTCTAAAAGAAGACTCTAATGAAGGATTGGAGACTCAGTCAACATAGAATTTCAGGATTAACCCTGATGTCACGTTTTAAAAGAATTCCACTGAAAATGCGACAGAACTTCCTCTATAAAATGGACATCTCTCTACTAAAAGTAGAGCTGATCCTGCAAGAAAACACACTTCTAATCACAAAATACTCAACACCTTCAGTTGGGCTCCGAACTGCACAATTTCCCAACCGAAGTTGACAATTTCACCAAAAATACATTTAATATAATAAATATATTAAAAATTAATAAATTCCACAAATATCCTCAAAATATCAAAATATAATATATTTAAACATTAATACTCTAAATATAATTATTTTCACAATAATTAAATAAAAATCCCAAATAATAATATAATATTATTAAAAAAAATCAAATTTCTCAATAATTCAATATAAAATAGTAAAAATTCACTTTTGTATATTCAAATAGCTTAAATAGCCTAAATATATATTAAAAGTTATTAAAAAACCCATTTAATCACCAATTTAGTAAATAATATATTATTTGAAAATAATTTACAAAAATTAATATTAATTAGTTAAAAATAGTAAATAATTTATAATAATCATTTTATTACTGTAAGCACCCAATTTCGGGATGCAATTGTGCACAATTGCGACGTAAACCCCTATGATGAAATTTATTCAAAAATTGAACTTGGTTGTCGATTTTCTAGACTTTAGGGACTAAGTTGCAACATTTTTTTAGGATTTGATTGCAAATAAGTCAATTTTTTAGGGGTCTTTTGGTCTGAAAGCTGAAGACTTAACAGATTCAAACCTCATAATCAAAGCTTATGATGACAGCACAAGGAATGTGGAGGGGACATTCCAAGCTTTGGTTAAAACAGGACCTGTGGAATCAACCATTGAGTTTACTGTGTTGGACATTCCAGTCATTTATGCCTTTTTGTTAAGACGGCCATGGTTCCATGCCTTGGGAGGGTTACCCTCAACTGTGCATCAAAAGATAAAATTCCCTTATGAAGGAGAAGTTGTGACCATAGAAGTTGGGACCAATGCTGCTATGGCATCCATATTGGATAAACAGAAACAAGTGTGTGCACCCTCTGGTTTCTAGATTGCTGGGATATTTAATAGGACTGAAATGGATCCAAGAGTAGCAAAAATGATGGAGAGCATGAATTACCCGGCTTGGATGAGGACTGGGGAAGAATGAATAAGGAAGTCTAGAATCAGGATTCAAAAATCAAGATGACACAACAGGATTGGGTTTTACAGGGGAAGCAAAGCCAAAAAGTAGAAGGGCAAGGAAGAGATTCACTGCAAAAGTTGGTCCTTTGAGTAAAAACTTCATCAAGTCAGGGGAAGGAAAATACTATATGGGAGCCAAGGAATCAGTTAGTGTTGCTGGAACAGATGTTCCTGGGTTTGAGATCTTCAAAGAGCTGATTGTGGAGAATCTGGTGAAGGACAACAAAAAGGAAGTGATAAAGCTGGCAGCTGAGAAGATGGGCAGTGCTATTGTTGAAGAGCTACTATGTCAACCACCTCAAGGAAAACCACTATGAGACTCAGCATTCCTAGCATCTAGAATAGGAAATAAAATTTCTCATTGTCTTTTTTAAATAAAATTTTAGCTTCTGTTTTATTTTAGTGATTGATGATATAAATTCTGATCATACTTACTTATGTAATCCTTATAGTTTTATGCATTATAATTTAGATCAGTATGTTTGACATAAATTCAATTCAATTAGATTCATTCAGAATGGGCACAAATGCAAATTCAAAGAACATACATATATCACATGATGTAACTTCTGAAGATAGGAAATGTTAAAAAATATAATAAAAAATAAAAATAAAAAAAGAACAAAGAGAGAAAAAAAAGAGAAAAAAAGAGAAAAAAAACATTAAGGTAAAAATTAGAGAGGAAAATTCATGACTGACTGATAACAAGAGTTATATCATGTGATGTAATGAATGTTCTCATTTTTGCCCTAATGAATGATTAAAATTGAATTTTAAATTTTTGTTCAAACATTGCATATTAGTCTTTATCATATAAGTATTTGAATGGAAAGCAATACATGATGAAAGCTAAATCAAAGCTATGAGATCACTATTTTAGTTACGTTTTCTTTTTACCACCTCTTTTGTAATTTTCCTAGTAAACTTAGCGTCCCCTTATACCTTGAGAATTCAGGTGGCTCAGTAATTTGCTTTTCAATCCATACATTGTAACTGTCATTAATTATTGCATCAACATCAAGCCTCATATTCTGCTCAAGAATTCTTTGAAGTGCAAGTCCAGTTGATTTCATCATCCAGAAGCCGCTTCAATTAGTTCACCCACTCCTATGCATCTTCAATACATGAGATTGTAGCTAATCGGGTTAGTAAGAAAAAGGGCCAACAACAATAATGACCAAACCGAGTCTCTTGTGCACATGAAGAAAGTGATTGCTAGGATGAATTCAAAATGAAGCTGGGAGCAAAATGTAACTCTGGGACAAGTTAGGGGCAAGTTGGTAAATACAACAGTAGAACTTCAAAGTTAGTGAAAATGATCTCAAGGCAGAAAGGAGTATACTACAAGTATACGCGAAAAATATCAAGGCAAAAAATTAGGATCGGCATTGGTGTAATGCTGTCCTGCATTACACAACACTGATCGACATTAGACAATGCCAACATATAAAAGTCCTATTTTTTCGATTTTTCATGTATTTTTTTCTTTTTTTTTTGTTAATTTTTTCAGTGTTTTGATTGGTTGAAAATTTAATTTTATGATTATTATTATCAGATGAAAATTTCAACGCTTTCAAAATGCGTAAATAACCTTTAAAAATCAAAATTCTTATCGATTTGTTTTGGGAGAGATGAGTCTGTTCCTGTAATTGAGGAAGCCAGTACACGCAGACTCTGCATTTAAAAGCAGAGTCTACATGCGTGCGTGAAGAGAGAACTACGTAAAAAAAAAAACTTGACTGTGCAAAAAAAAAAAACCTAAAAATCAAAAAGCTACTGAGAATGCCCTTTCCAGTCTAGAATCAAATCAACAACTGAGTCAATTTCAACAGTGAAAATCCTAGTCTGAGGGGCTATCTCAAAGCATATGCACAACATTCCCTTTTTTTCTTCTCTTATCTTTTTGTGATTTTTTATTTTACTTCGTTATTGTTTTCTTGTTCAATTTCATTTCTAGTCTAATTTTTTTATTTTTTTTTTTGATGCTCGATTGTGGATTGAGGAGGATACTGCTTGTGTTCAAATGAACAGAAGATCCAGGGAATGCCATGGAATAATCTTTACTGTTTTCCAAGTAGATATTAGGATTTTAATTTTCATTTTACCTTCATGTGTTCCGTGTAGTTATTCATGAGTGTATAATTGTTTAATTTTAATTTTTGTACATAGTTCGTAATAGCCCCAGTAATGGGAATAGTAAAAGATTTTAATTTTCTGCATTTAAAATCAATTAGTAATTAGGTTCAATTGTGTAAAAATTAATTAAAATTAATGGTGGCTTTAGTTAATTAGGGTTTGTATGTAATTAAATTAGATTTTTTTAGAAATCATATGTGAATGTGTTTTAATTTGATTTTGTTATGTTTTTTTAATATTTTTAGGCTTTTTTTATATTTTTGGGCCCCAAGCCCACGTTTAGGTCTCACCCACTTAATAAATAGGCTTAAAAATGATTTAGGATTTTAAATAATTAAAATCAACTTAGGCCTATTAGGTTAATTAGATTTTAAGTCCACTTAGTTAATTAAAACTTGTTTAAACTTAGCTCAGCACACTTAAATTTCTTTCTTTTAAAATAAATAGACATAAGCCCACATTTCACTTAAAATAAAAACAAGTTAGACTTAGGCCCACTAATTTAACTTTCCTTTAAAATTGAATAGACTTAAGCCCATTTCTTATATAAACTAAAATAAATCGATCTAGGCTCAGTAATTAATAAAAATGTAGGCCCACTTTTAGTCTCTTTCTCACTTGTAAATAAAATGTAAATCTAGCTAACTTTTTAATAAAATTAACATAGTTTAGACTTAGGGACAACGCGATCTTGAGTGCATTTTTTATGCGTAAATTTATTGACTAAATGCCTAGGGTTAGATGGATGTCAAATAGGATTTATTAAAATTGCATGTAGTTAGAGGATGAAATAATCATTTATAAAATTATTCTAAATGAACACGAGACTAAAAGAAGTTAGTATTCCATATCTAGAATCTCCTGGATATGGTGCTAACTTTCTTTTAGGGAATCAAGTACCACCTTTTCCATTTGTCCCAGTTATTACACTGGGTGGTGATTCCTCATCTCCACGCCATGTCTTTGTGACAGTGGTTAGTGTGTTCTCTAAGGCCCTGAGCCTAAACAGTGTCACGGTTGCTAAAATCTTGGGCGCGCACTAAACCTCACTGTCTACAATTACCTTAAATAATTCTAAACTATTTAAAACATAATATTTAACTATAATTTTAACAAAAACTCACAATTACCCTAAATTTTCAAAACTCCCATAATGCTAAATAATTTCTTCAAAAATTCTATCAAATCATTAAAATTATTTTATCAACATATATTATTCTATATTATCTAGAACACATAATTAAACATTATTTCTAACAAAAATATCACTTTAACCTAATATTTCAATATACATATAATATAAAAATATTCTTAAAAATTATATAATATTCCCAAAAATTATTTTCTCAACACTAAAATTAATAAAAATATATAATAATTCCAAATTTAACCAAATTCATAATTAAAATAATTAATTTAAGAAAATTTAATAAATAATAATAAAATAATAAAAAATTCACCAAATTTAAATAAATTACAAAAATTAAAAAATATATATATTCATGAAAATTAAGCTACCAGGATCATTATTTGTAAAGGAAGTTTGCTTGAATCAACCGAAATTAACCTAAAAAAAATAGAAAACCCTAATATACATAAACAAAAATCTAACCAAAACTTACAAATAAGGGGATTCAAGCTCAAACGGAGCTTGGAACAAGGATCACCGGAGCTAGAGGAGTCGAATGGCACCGGTAAAGCTTGATTTGGTGGTCGAAAGTGGAAGAACGGCGAGAAACCACCTTGCCGCCGCTACTACTGCTTCAACTGGTCGATGATGAGGAAGAAGGAAGAACAGGGGAGGAAATGAAGGCGGCGATGGCTGGAGAAGGAAGGTCGACGGCGGTGGTGAGGGAGGCACACCGACAGTAAGGGTACGGGATGTGTAGTGGGAAGGGGAAGTTTCTATGTTCTGTTTTCTTTTTTCTTTTGTATATATATATATATATATACACACACACACACACACACACACACACATGCCACACACAATAAATTAACAATAACACAAAAAAATAACATTTATATAAACAATATTTATTAAATAATTTAATAATAATACAAATAATGTCAATCAATAAAAATAATAATAGAAATAATAATAATGTACTTAAATTAATATTATTAAAATAATACTATCCTAAAAATAACGTTAATAATACTAACCCTAATATTTAGATAATAAAACTTTTAAAATTACATATTTAAGTAGAAAATATATCGTATCATAAAATAACAATTATTAATCATAAATAAATAAATATAACTTTTAAATTTTATTAACACTGTATATCTCAAATTATATATAAATAATTTAAAAATAAAGGTCATTACAGATGAGGAGGAGCTCATTTAAGGGAGCAGCTTATTCGTGAAGGGCCCCTAGATACTTAGATTCCCAAATATGAGGAGGTGGATAATGTAGAAAATGGTCCCTCTAAGCATTCTGAATAACAAGGTCAAGGAGTAATGTGATGAATCACTGCATTTTTTGGTAGATATGCTTCAGTGGATGGAAGTTAACAAAGATAAACTAGGCAATGCCCTGGCCTCTCAAACTTTAGAGGTAATTCCCTAAATTTAACTTCATGATTTATTTGGATCTTGACACTTCTTCTCATCAACTGGCTCAGGGATTGCTACTGATTAAGGACAATTATTTTTTGTTAAAGAGGGAGAACAATCTGAAGCAAGAGAAGTTGGGCACTATCACCTTTGAATATGAGAAAAAGCTTGAGAAAGCAACAAAGGCGTTAGAGCTCTGTCAAACCAAGCATAAAAAAGCTCAATCCATGACTGAGTCAAGTCAAAAGAAAGTTCAAAAGTTTGAGCATTCTCAAGCTCAATTTGCATTAAGGATTGAGCAGTAAGACTCTGAGCTTGAAGCTCTAAAAAAAGAGTTGGCTGATGAAAAGATATCCCAAGTGAATGAAAAGATGAATTACCAAAAGATGATAACGGGATTCTTTATGGCCTTCAAGTCTGAGTGTTAAAGGATCATGTAACCTTTGTTTTTGGACTTCTCTGAGCTTGAAAAGATTACTACCACTGACCTATCAAAGTTGCCGGCTGCTAATGAAAATGCAAAAAAGTCTTCATTTGTGTAATGCAAGAATCTAGATGCCACTTCCGAAAGGTAGGCTTCTAGGACTACCCCTTTTACTTCAGCAGTACCTTTTGAGCCCAAGGTTAAAGCTTTCGAGAATGAAGCTCCTCAATCCAATGTTGGGGTTTTGCCTTGTGAAACTGAGGCTTAACTTGTAAATACTTATAATGTATTCTTTGTCTTTTTTTTTCTTTGTAAAGCAACTTCTATTAGTAATGGACAGAATTTCATTTCTCAAAAAATTACTTTATCATTGAGTACATCCATTTTACTGATAGTATTTTCTAAGACTATTAGAGTTCTAATATCGAGGCAACTATTTTCCTTATTTATCTTTGATTTTGTACACACCCTTAGTCATTTTTACAGTGATTTGATAAGGGCCTTTCCAATTTAGTTTGAGCTTGCCTGTTCTAGAGTTACCTTTGCCAATGTTAACTCTTCTAAGTACTAACTCTTTAACCTTAAACTACTTTAGCCGAAGATGATTATTGTGATACTCTTGATTTTTTTCCTTTGAGCTTCTGCCATAATAAAAGCTTGTTCTCTTCTTTCTTTAAACAAATTAAAGCATATTCGAGCATTAATGTTATTGACTTCTTAGTCCAGATCCTTAGCTACTAGGAAGCTATCTCCACTGGAATCACTGTATCCATTATGTATGTTAACTTGAAAGGCATTTCTCCTATAGATGTTTTAGGTGTGGTTCTATATGCCTAGATGAAATTATTGAGTTCATCAACCCAATTTCCCTTCTTATCGTCTAGCCTTTTCTTCAACCCCTGCATGATGGTCCTGTTGGTGACCTCTGTCTAACCATTCATTTGTGGGTGGGCTACTGAAGTGAATCTGAGCTTTATGTTAACATCTAAGCAAAACCTCTAAACTTCTCATTATCCACTTACTATCAATTATTAGTTATCAGAGTGTGGGGTATTCTAAATCTGCAAATGACTTCCTTCCGGAAGAAGTGCTGAATCCGAGCTTCTATGATGGTTGGGACAGCTTCTACCTCCACCCACTTGGTAAAGTGATTTATGGCTACAATTAAGAACTTCTTTTGAGATGTTGAAACTGGGAATTGACCTAAGATATCCATTCCTAAAATTACAAAAGGCCATGGACTTCCAATTGGATGCTGAGTATTGAAAGGCTTATGATTAAGATGGGCAAATTGATAACACTTGACACACTCTTAGACGAGTTTCTAAGCATCATTAGACATGGTTGGCTAATAGTAACCCTGCAGAAATGATTTTCTAACCAAGGGGTTATAGGACTCGTGCGTTCCATAAATACCTTCATGAATTTCCCTACGTATATAATTGCCCTCTTCTGGCGATACACAGTTAGACCATGGGTATGATAAGGATCTTCTATAGAGTTCCCCATTGTTCATGGAGTAATATGCTACTTTTATTTTTAGCTTCTGAGCTTTAAGCTTATCTTCTGGGAGAATGCCATGCTCCAGGTATTGAATGATTGGTCTCATTCATTTTGTTATTTATTGAATGTCCATAACTTTTACTTCTTCAAAGTTAGGTTTAGTCAGTTCCTTGATTAGTTTGAGCTCTTTAAATGTTTGGCTATCTTTGCTGTTGATTTAGCCAATGAATCTGCTTTTGAATTTTCATTGCTGGGAATTTATATGATTTCCTATTGTCCCTCTTCCTCCTCGAGCCTTTTTAGGAGCTATCTAGGCTTTTCAACATACTTCATTATGCTGGACTCTTTGATCTGGTAGATTCCTTTGATTTAATTAATGACTAACTATGAATCTCAATTGATTTTAAGGTGATTGACTCTGCCTTTTATTACTAATTTAAGCCCCACAATTAATGCTTAATACTCAACTGCATTGTTAGTGGCATTGTATTTGATTTGCACTGCATATCCAATTATGACTTTGTTTGGTCCTTTGAGGATGACTCCAGCTCTAGATCCTTATACTCCCGAAGCTCTATTAATGTATAGCATCCATTCTAGGTATGAAGGAGTGGTCATTTCTTCCATCGTCATTTCCTGGATAAAATCAGCCAGTGTTTGATCTTTGATCTACTACTGAGGTTTATAGTTGATGTCAAACTCCCTCAGTTGTGTTAACCATTGAACTAGATGTCTGAAAGTTTTAGGCCGTTGTAAGATTTTCCTTAGTGGAAAGTTGGATCTGACAATAATTGAGTGAGCTTGAAAGTAATTTCAAAGCTTCCAAGATGTGTGCACAACGACCATGGCAAGCTTGTCCAATTTAGGATATGGGGCTTCCGAGCCTTTAAGTATTTTGTTGATATAGTATATATATCCAATTTTACTAGCATGCTTCTTCCCTAACCAATATTGAAGCAATTAATTCTTGCCCCACTAAGAGATATAGATATAAGTTTTCTCCAAGGACTAACCTGCTGAGCAATAGGGGTGAGGATAAAAACCTTTTAATATCTTCGAATGCAACTTAACACTCATCATTCCATTCAAATTTCTTTAAGTTCTTCAGAGCTCGAAAGAGCGGTAGACACCTTTTAGCTAAACAAGTGATGAACCTCCCCAATGTTGTTATTCTACCATTGAGTTTCTAAAGCTCATTTAAGGTTGCTAGTGCTTGCATCTTGAGAATGACTTCCATTTTCTATAGATTGGCTTTAATTCCCCTATAGGAAATCATAAAACACAAGAATTTTCCAGCCTTTACTCCAAAGACATATTTATCTAGATTTAACTTTATCCTGTATCGATCCAGTAAGTAGAGGATCTGAGCAAGATCTTCGAAGTGTTACTCTACTTGTTGGCTCTTAACGATGATGACATCTATGTATACTTCTACATTCTTTCCAATATAGTCTTTGAAGACATAATTCATCAACCTTTGATAAGTTGCTCTAGCATGCTTTAGGCCAGAAGGCATAACCTTGTAGTAGTAAAGGCCTTCATATGTGATGAAAGATGTTTTCTCTTAATCTTTCTTCTTCATTGGAATTTGGTAGTACCCTTGGGCAACATCAATGAAGTTATATAACTTGTGACAAGTAGTTGAATCTACCAATTAATCAATTATTGGTAGTAGGTAGTTGTCTTTTGGGCAAGCTCTATTAACGTTAGTGTAATTAATGCACATTCTGTACTTCCCATTTGATTTTTTTACCAACACCACATTAGCTACCCAATCCAGATGTGTGACCTCTCTGATGAATCTGATGTCTGACAGCTTTTTTATTTCTTTAGCAATCACTTTCTACCTTTTATATGCGAACTTCCTCTTCTTTTAAACTATTGGCTTTGCTCTTAGAATAATGTTCAAACTATGTGATGCAATCTAAGGATCCACTCTAATAATCTCAAATGCTTTGGAGGCGAAGTTGTTTGAATGTTTACTAAGAATTTCACTTATCCCTCTTTTGATTGTGTCATCAAGTTCATTACCAATCCTGACTACTTTTCTTTTAACTATCAGTAGAGTCTAAACTTGATGAACTGGTTTTGGGCTTGCACCTTATTTTTTTATCTCCAAGGATTATAGATGGAATGCTTCTATCTAAGGTTTAACGGCCAACTAATAACACTGTTTGGCCATAGTTTGATCTTCGTGGATTGTCATTACTCGATCTTCTAGATGAATTTTCATGGTCAATCGCCTGATGCTAGTAGCTGCATCAATTTCATGGAGGATTAGTTGGCTTATGATGCCATTGTATTTGAGAGGAAGGTTTACCATATTAAATAAAGTTTTGACAGCTTTTATGTCACCAGTATCTTAGTTGCCAAATTCCACTGCTAGCTCCACTAGTCCCATTGGCTACGTGGTTCCTCCATAAAAACTTGTGATGGGATTCTGGATGAGCTTCAACTCAGTAACAGAACCTCCCATTGCCTTACAAGGATTTCAAGAGAGTGCATTGACAACACTTCCATCATTAATTAATAATCTTTTTACTAGATAATTGTTGATGAAAGCACTTACCACTAGAGTATCATTATGTGGGTATTGGACATGTTTTCCATCTTCCGAGCTAAATGTAATTGTTTGTTTTAGACCATGGACGTGACTCTCCTCCTTCTAAATTCTCTTTAGCCTACTGATGTTTCTCCTCTAACTATAATGTTAATAATACCAACTAGTTCATTCTGAGCTTCTTTTAGTCTGGCCTGTCTCCATTTTAATCTTTTGGCTCACGGTTCTTTTTGAAAATGTTCGTGAACCTTTCGAGCCTTCCATTTTATATCAAATGCTTTATAGCTTTTTTTAATTCCTAGCATCCATCAGTGTCGTGCTTATAATCTCAGTGATATTGATAATAGAACCTCCTATATTATATTCCTCTCTTAGTTGGACTTGACTTTCTGGCTGAAGGTATGCCTACCCTATTCTCTCTTATCCACATGAGGATTTCTAATCTTGGAGCATTTAAAGTTGTGTACCTCTCTGTTTCCTTTTTGAATCCTTTACCCAAGTTTTTAAAGTTAGGGCGCTGAGCGCAGTGTCTTCTTAGCTCTGATCTTTCATCTTTTTTTAAGGGTGCCTTATCATCATCTCGATGCATTCTTCTATCTTTATATAGTTTTATCAACTTGATTGCCACAGACATTACTTCCAAAAAAGTGCCAGGTTCTTTAGTTATAATCTTATCTTTGAGCTTCCATAATCGAGTCTTATTCTTCATTTCCTCTATGGCCACTTCATCAATCAAGTTCTCAATCTGCATGGCAATTTTGTTGAACCTATCCAGGTAGCTTCTCAATGATTTAGTGGCTTCTTGTTTGCACATCCAGAGATCATTTATGCTCTTGACAAGAGGAACATTGGTAATAAATTAAGTCTAGAATTTATTTACTAGCTTTTCAAAGAACAAGATAAAACTCTTTGATAGTTGATGAAAACACCTCTGAGCTGCTTTAGTGAGTGTACTAGGAAACACTCAACATAAGATTTCATTTTTTACATTCGAAAGCAACATCTTAGTTCTGAAGGATGATATATGGTTAATAGGATCTCCAGTGCTATCACACTGGCCCAGTTGAGGTAATTTACACTTGGATGGAATCTTAGTTCTAACTAACCTACTTACAAAGAGTGTTGTTCCTTCTATAACACACTTGTCCTCCTTTTTAGGTCCAGTACAAGCCTTTTGGATTAATTCTTCAACCTTCTAGGCTATCTTTAAATCATCTAAGGCTGGGATACTTGTGTTGGACTCTCCTTCCAGGTTTTTACGACCTTCTTTATTTCCACTGGACATGTTTTGGGTTAGAACAAGTGGTATTGGCACGATGTTTTTCGGATTAGTACATTTGGGATTATTATCCTGAATCAAAGTGTTCAGCTATTGTTGCATCAAGATTATTTGGGCTTAGATGTTTTTAATCATTGCCTCTTTGTTTAACAGATGCAGGTTGAGTGTCTGAGTCACCGCATTCAGGTCTAATGTGTTTATGGTGGGAGTTCTTGATAAACTTGGGAAATGTGTAAAAGGTAAAGGTCTATTAATATTTTGTAAGGGAGCATAATAAGGGAAAGTGGTGCCTAGAGTCGACCAACCCTAATTGTGGGCAAGTGGTGTATATGTATCGAGAGGGGTTTGTGATGAAGGTCCAATATACTGGATGTGAGCTAAGGGATTAACTTGAGAGATGAAGGCTAATAGATTGATCTGAGTAGTTGGAATGGGGTTTAGTGGTGGACTGGAGGTCATGGTGCGAATGCCTTATTTGGTAGATAACAATGGCCTTAACTCATGAGGTTCCCACAAACGGTGTCACTTGATAACTTGTTTCCGAAACCTCTGAGTCCTGCAAGCAATTGACGAAGGACAAGATGAGAAGTGGAGAAGATCCCTACAAATCCTCTAATGCCTTAGTCAGAAAGTGTAGAGAGAGTTTAGAGAAATAAAGAAAATAATGAGTCAAGAGAATAGAATGAGGGATATGAGGAATATTTATAGAGATAGTAATTCTCAAACCTAATAGGAAAATGATTCTTCATCAACCTAGGACTTATACCTTTTTTTTTAAGGAGTATCTTCCTATTCATATGTCTTCTTAATTAGGACTTTCTTTCTAATTGGATTGGACATACCTCTCCAACAAGTAATACTTCTTTAGGAACATTAACCCTTATAATAATAGAAATATATATATGGGGTATCACTATCTATTGGTGTGTATGACCACATCTCTTGTGCATTAATTTGTATTTTTTTTATATATATTTTTCTGACTATCTATGTTTTTCCTTGAACCTTATTTTAAAATTATATAACAATATGTATTCTTGCATTTTATTCATATATATTAGTCATTCATTTAAGTGACTTTGGTTCCGTTCAATAATTAAGTTTTTATTAAGTTGTAATTAAAATTTTTGCTCAAACATTCTTAAATTTACAATTAATTAAATGATTGATTAATTTCTTAGATTTTCAGAATTTAATTACAAACAAGTCTGACAAAAACTATTAATTAGGAACTATTTATTTCATTTGTAACTTTTATTTTACTAAAATTATTTAATTAACATATTTAAATTATTTATTTTATTTATATTGTAAAATAATTAAATAAAACATTTTTTAATTTACAATTCATACATTGCACGGATTTATAACTAGTTAAATTTAATTTTAAAAACAATTTTATGTTTAAAGTTAAAATTCATCAATTTAAATTTCTATACAACGTTTCATAATTTTAGAAAATATATAGTTCATAGTTTTATACTAAGAAAGTTTACAAAAATGCCAAAAATAATCACGGTTAACATTAATTAATTGTGTCACAGGGCAAATTTATAAGGGAGAGTTTATAGTACTATGTGCCCAACAGGTTTCATCTAAATATTTCTCTTACCATTTTCTTGTGTAGAAAGTTTTTTTTATCATCACAATGATTAGAATATGGTCTAGATTGGGTGTAAAGGGATCGGCCTATTGACTGAGGGTAGTCCATTGTGATGGCTTTTTTCGCCTACTTTTATGCTTGATCATAAAGCCTTTGACGTCAAATATTCAATGAATTTTAATAAATGTCTAAATTACGTACACAATTGAAATTATTAAATTTCTTGGTACATCATGGAACCATTGCACACTCTCAATTTCAGCATTCTAATAATGTTTTAACATATGTCACATTAGCACTCCTGATGGTAGTTGGTAGTAATAAACAATGCTGAATGCACTAGAAAAAAAAACAACAATAAAAACAAATCACAATAGTAGATATCACGATTTGTAATATTTATTTTTTCTTAATATCAATTAATATTTATTTTAAAAAATTTTAATTTTTTGATAATTTTTTAAATTTAAAATTTAAATTACACATAAATCCATCATACAAAAATTTTAATATCTGTAGCCTACATATATATATATATATATATATATATGCGCGAGAATGGACGCTCAGAATGTCAATTATCCAAAAGGAAAAGACTCGCATTTTCAAAGTTGCGACTTGCGTGCAAGTATTTTATATATACACAACAGCCTGTTCACTTCGAAACGTGTGGCATTAGAATGATGCAAACATCACATAAAACTTGTATTTTATCTTTCATTGTCCAATGCTCAAATGTGTAATACATATTTTTAGTATTTTGTTTTAATCAATTAAAAATATAATACAAATCCTATTGGACTGTGTCACAAAATTTGACGCGGGTGGCAAATATTTCTCTAAATTTCTCTAAATGCAATTAATGCTGACCGCAAATGAAATATTGCTTACTTTTCCAATATTCTTTATTTTCTTTAAACTGTGAGAAAAGAAAAAAGAAAATTAGTCTTGGGTTTTGCTTGTTCTTGGAAATTGATAATCCTTGCAAAGAGTATGGCTGAATCTCTGCATATTGATGTTAAACAACATCACCATGGTAGTGACAAGGGACACAGTAGGGCAAGTAGCATGGATCAGAAGGTAAGGACTATGACCATAATAGCATGTTTTGGCTATGACTAGCAAAAGAATCATCTTGCTAAAAAAAAATTCAGTTGCCAAAAAAATCAACTAATTTTCCTCTTTTGAAAACAGGTCACAAACCTGGGAAAGATCTTTTTTGTAGCCAACTTCATCCTAGAGTTTCCATCAGCTGCTTTTGATCAGCTATCATCTGCGCAGAAGCCTCAATATGCACTTCTGAGTATGGTGATGTCTTTTTTAATCTTAATCATTTCTACTACGGATCTTGTTTACAAGGGTCAAAAAGAAGGAGTAACTTGGATGAGAAGAGGATTGTTCCCTTGGTTTTATCACCCACATCAAAATTACAAGCCTTTTGGAACATTACCTGATATATTTGGTTTGCTTTGTGCCTGCTCTCAGTCCATTTTCGCAGCAATTACATACACCTTGTTGTCTCAACAGGTAGATAATCCTGTCAAAGTGTCTTTTTGGCCTATTATTTTTGCTTTTTGTTTATTGTTTTCTAGACTGCCAGGAAATCCTCCACAAAAGAGGTCAACCTTGCTTGCAAGGAAACTGAATAGAGTAGTGGAATTCACTCTGGCTGAGCTTGTCGCTGCAACTGATGATTTTTCGTTCCAGAACAAGATCTATGTAAGGCAATCTGGTGTTTGTTATATAGGGAAACTAGCAGATGGTGAGGAAGTAGTTGTGATGAGAGGAGAGAAAGGTCAAGAAGCTCAGTTTTCTGAAGAGCAACAAAGGGCTTTTGAATCTGAATTGGTAGTGGTTTCGAGGCTTCACCACAAAAATTTAATTAGGTTTATTGGGAATTATGAAGATGAGGATAAAAAGCTTATAGTCTATGAGTGCATCAATAATGGAAATTTGTATGAATATTTACATGACAAGAACAAGGATGAAAAGAATGGTAATGTAATTAATTCATGGAAAATGAGGATCAAGATTGCACTAGATGCTGCTAGAGGACTTGAATATCTTCACCATTATGCAGTTCCGCCTGTAATTCACAGAGACGTAAAATCTTTAAACATCTGCTCGATGCAAACTGGATTGCGAGAGTTGTAAATTTTTCATTGTCATTGAATGCTTCTGAATCAGAAAATGGTGACAAGTCAATGCAGGCAGTAGGAACTGTTGGCTATATCGATCCAGAGTACTATAATCTAAATATATTAACTGCGAAGAGTGATGTATACAGTTTTGGAGTAGTGTTATTAGAGCTTCTCACAGGAAAGAGAGCTATATTTTGCAGCGATGACAGTGAAGGCGAACCAACAAATCTAGTAGATTTTGCAGTGCCTTTAATTATGTCCGACGAATTCACTAAGGCTGTCGACTCTAGGGTCAGTCTTCTAGAGCTAAATGAAGTAGAGGCAGTAGAGTTGGTGGCATATACAGCACTTCATTGTGTGAATCTGGAAGGGAGGAACAGACCAAGCATGACTAATGTAGTTGCTAATTTGGAGCAAAGCTTGTCTCTAATGAATGCTAGCTAGGAGCTCCGAAAGAGCAATTTAGTCTTATGTTGATGAGATGTAGTGGACATGAAAAGCTATGGATCAACAAAAATATAGCAAGTAAAGATGTAAAAAGAATTTGATGGATTATAAGAAGTTCCTTTAATAGAATGCACAAAAATTTATAATTTTACTTGTGATTTCAGTATCTTCTTTTCTTCTTGGTTCATGTACTCAAGTTACTAAAAGAGCTTGTTCAAGGTCAAGAACTTGTAATGCAAAGTCCAGCTCTCTTCGGGAAAACTTATGGAGATGATGGGTTTCTTATATTAGACATTTAGAATGATGTATATAGCATATAATCACACCTGTAGGTCGGTAGCTTGTATGATTCTTGAAAATTTGAATAAAATATACACTCAAATTTAAAAATGACAGTCTAGACTCTATACTTTGTCGAGCTACCCTGCTTTGTTCGTTAATCATTGTTTCTGATCTCATTCTGCAAGAAAATTAGCTGCTCTCTAGTTTTTGTTCTTCTGGAAAATCAATAATCTTCAAGAGAGTATATATGGATGAATTCCACTGTAAAGACGTTGATGAAGATGATTATGACAACGATAAGATGCACGACAACAACAAAAGTATCTTCAATAAGAAGGTTAACACTTTACATTTGAAGCAGGTTATTTAGCTGATATTGCTTCATTCGAAACAGGATTTTGGCTTGGAACGCTTCATTCTGGTAGCAAATTTAATCTTAGAGCTTCCATCAGCAGTTTTTTATCAGCTGTCATCTGTGCACAAGCCTCAATATGCGCTACTCAGTATGTTAATGTCTTTTATAGTCTTGATCATTTGTGTTATTGATCTTTCTCAAAAGGGTCGAAAAGAAAGAGTTAAATGGATGATTAAAGGGTTCATACCTTAATTTCCCATCCGAATCCCAAAACTTTGTAGAATTTATGAAGGGCTAATTTGTAATAAATTTATTTTTATTATTGAAAAGAAAATTTAATACAAAACGTTCCTCACAAAATATTGTCAACTCACACTCTGACACTTTCACACATCACAACATATGATACATACTTTAGTTTATTTTATTTTATTTTACTAACTCTCACTCTCTATTTCCCACACACTTTTACACTCATTTGATTCTTACGCATACACTTATGCACTACTCATGCATAACACACTTATTCTATGCATACTAAGTCTATTTATATTAGTTGTAGGTCGGTTGTTGGAGACTTATATAATTTTCTTGAACAGCGATGGACAGACAAATTGTCCAACTCATCTTCAACTTGTCAATTTTCCAACTTGCCGACTTGCAAGCTTAGATTGTTATTGGTGGTTCTAGAATAATGTGGAGAAAGAGAGAGAGTCGGTGCATTTTTAATACTCCCCCTCAATGACTACTCTCTCTTAATATACACTTGCTCACCATGTCAAGTTGCCTTCTAAAGTTTTCAAACTTTGCACCATTAAGTCCTTTAGTGAATATGTCTGCAATTTGCTCTTCAGTCTTTACGTATTGTACCTTGATCTCTCCACGTAGGACTTTTTCTTGCACGAAGTGATAATGCACCTCCACATGTTTGGTTCTTGCGTGGAACATTGAATTCTCAATCAAGTATAGCTGACTGATTATCATAGTATAGTTGCACCGTGTGCTCAACATGTTGATGGAGATCTTTCATTAATTGCATCAACCATGTACATTCTTGTGTTGTTGTAGTTAATGCTCAATACTCTAACTCGGTACTCAATAATGACACCGTCGATTGCCTTTACTGCACCAAAAGATAGGTCTTGATCCAAGGCTGAACACATAACCTGTAGTTGAGCACCTTGTATCATGATCTCCAGCATGATCAACATCACAATATCCAACCATCTCACTTGCTCCATCTTTTTTGTATAAGATACCATAGTCAATGGTTCCTTTGATATATCATAAAATTCTTCGCACAACTTCTAAATGAGGCTAATTCAGATTCTGTATAAATTGACTTACTAAACTCATTGCATATGTTATATCCAGCCTAGTAAAAGTGAGATAAATTAGGCTACCAACTAATAGTCAATACATGGTAGACCCTATAAGTCCTTTCCTTTATCAGAGCATAGCTTTGTATTAGCCTCCACCGATGTTGAAATAGGCTTTAGCATCCCATATTTCTCTAGAAGGTCTCTAGTATATTTCTATTGGCATAAAAAGATTCCATCCTCCACTCGTTCAACTTCAAGACCAAAAAAATACATTAACTCTTCGAAGCTTTCATTTGGAAGCATATTGATAAGTTGGCTTGAATTTGATAAATCTCAACATCATCATCTCCAATGATGATTAGATCATCCACATAGACTATAATTATTACCAACTTTCCATCTCGAGCTCTAACAAATAAACTAGAGTCTGCTAATGTCATTATGTATTCGCTTTGAATTAGGAACTCCGCGATCTTCTCATACTATGCTTTTGGTGCCTGCTTTAATCCATAGAGTGCCTTCTTGATCTTGCGTACATAGCCTGGGTGAGTCTTGCTTTCGAACCCATGTGGCTGCTCCATATATATTTCATGATCTAGCTCTCCATGTAGGAAAGCATTCTTCACATCCATCAATAAAAGTTTTCAATTCTTACAAGCAGCTAAGACTAGTAGAACACGTATCATTGTAATCTTTGCCACTGAATTAAATGTCTCTTCATAGTCCAATCCATATTTCTATGAGAATCCCTGAGATACCAAACGAGCCTTGTACCTCTCTATTGATCCATCAGGATGACTCTTTATTTTATAAACTCATTTACACGATATAGGTTTTACATCTTTAGACTTTGGCACAAGATCTCAAGTCCCATTTTGCTTTAAGGCATCTATTTCTTCTTCCATAGCCTTCCTCCATTCCTTGCTTATGGATGCTTCCTCGTTGTTGTAGGCTTTTTTGCATTGTCTTCTTCAACAAGTACTACATTAGCATATTTGGGATTCTTCTTAATTTTCCTTAATCTTGAATCTCCTCAAATTGGCTTGGACGTGCTTCTTCTAGTGGCTACTAATGCACTGTTGTGCGCCATAGGAAATTTTACTTCTCGGATGACTTATCTTTGGTTGTTTCTTCTTTTAGTCCCTCTTCTTGAGTGATTTTTTTACCTTCTTCTACCACTTCATCTTTTTTAATTCTCTCTTACAACTTCTCCTCAATTTCTTTTAAGTTTGGTAGAACTACTTTTTGAGGGGACCACTATGATGAAGCTTCATCAAATATGACATTTCTTGATGTGTGGCATTTCCCTATTGTAGGATCACAACACTTTCACCCTTTTCTTTAATCATCATAACCCACAATAATGCACCTTATTGCTTTTCTTATCAAACTTGCTTCGTAAATGATTTGGTATGAAAATATAGCATACACAACAAAAAACTCAAAAATGACTTACAGTGGGTTTTATATTCCTTAGCTTCTTAAAAGGTGAAACAGATCCAAGTGGTACTAGTGATAGCCTATTAATCATATGTGCAGTTGTCTTCATGCATTCCACCAAAATCGAGGTGGAATATTTTTTTCATGTAGCATACTTCTGCATATCTCTGTAAGATGTCTATTCTTCCTTTCTACTACTCCATTCTATTATGGCATATTAGGACAAGTCAGCTGCCGACGTATCTTGCAATCTTGTAAATACTTTGAGAACTTATATGAAGTATATTTGCCCTTATTGTCAGTACGAAGGCAATGAATCCTTCGATCAACCTCTTTTTGAACTGACTCCTTAAACTCTTTAAACTTGCATAAAGCTTCAGATTTCTCCTTCATAAAGTACACTTATACATACCTTGAGAAATCATTAATGAAAGTTATCATTTATCAAAAGCCACTTATGGATGGTTGCTTTATAAGGCTAAATACATCTTAGTGAATTAGCTCAAGAGGCTCCTTTGCACGGTACTCATAATCTTCATATAGAAGTTAGTGTGCTTTTCCATACTGTCATCCAACACATATAGTGTCGTCTCGAATATCAAGTTGAGGAAGTCCCTTGAGCATAGATTTCTTCATTATCACCTTTAACTTATAATAGTTCACGTGTCCTAGGAGTGCATACCACAAGTCAATTGTCCCATTCCTTCTAGTCTTGTCTACATAAGTCGTTTGTACTAACATTACATAGACAGACTCTAGTTTTCATCCCTCAATAACTGGTGTACTTATAATTTTTAAACTTTAATAAACCTTTACATCTTCAAGCCCGAACAACACATAATCTCATGAGGATGTCAATTATGGCACTGATATCAAGTTCTTCTTCATCCCAGGTATATGAAATACATTATTCAAATGCACCTTTCTTGCATTGTACCTAGGCACTACCATTGTTTTGCCGATGTGAGCAATGGGTAGCCTTTAGTTGTTTATTGTAACAATAACTCACTCCCCCTTATATTTTGACATGCTTGAAAGTTTTCCTTTATGTCATGACCCGAAACAGGGGCCATGACCGGCGCTAGGGAACGGGAATTCTTTCGAATTCGGAACCCGTAGCAAGCCTAAAAATAAAATAAAATATGCAATAATAATAACAACAGTATATAATGCAGCGGAAATAAAAATCATACATATAATAATAACATTTCCATCAACTGGATTTAAATCAAATATCATCTCATATATATAAATCTCTTAATACAAATCCAGTTCAAATAGTACAATATCTCACATAAATAAAATACATAAAATCCCACAATTTAATTCACAACTACTGCAGTGTCTAGATTATAAAAATAAGACTCAAGTAAGCAGTTTACACAGAGAAGCCGGAGCGGAAGAAATCCGGCATACAGGCCTGCTACTGAGGTCTGAAGATGTTGACTCTCCTGAAAAATAGTCAACGGAGGGGAGTCATACCTCACTGAGTAAATTACTATAATATATATACATGCATACTAAATGACAATGCATACAGTCAACAGTATATATATCTAATATGTATATATACAGGCAAATTCACACAGATGCAGTAAAAATCATTTTTATATATTTTATTTATTGAAAATCACAGTTTATGAAGGATCACATAGAACCCTAGAATATCGTAACCTCGGAAATAGTGTTAGACAACACTCTAGCCACACAGGCTCACTTATTCCAAATATATCCACTTAATCCATTTAGACAGTAGACTGGCCCCGAGACACTAAGTCAACCGAGTTCCAGCAGTCTGACTGCCAGTGTGATTGGCCCCGAGACACTTGGTCAACCGAGCTCCAGCAATCACACCTCCAAACCATATCTCACATATCAAATAATCAAATTCAATCAGTATCCACAAATAGTTAGTAGTATAGCCTATCTGCTATAAGCGCACCGGTACGTACTCGGTCCTAGTGCTGCCCACTAGGTAGCACGTTCTATCGGTATCCTTCATTAATAAATATAAAACATTCATTCACAAATAAATGATGCATGAATTTAAATAAAATAACAATATAAACCATATATATACCGGAAATATACCAAAAGTAAACTAGGTATATTTCGAGTATATATACGTCAAATCAATCCAATCAAATTATAAATTAAGCTAGAAATATATTTAAAAATATTTTAAATATAGTTTATTAACAAAACATGTATATAATTTAATATATACCAAAAATAAACCAAAAATATACTTAAATACAAATCACATTATTTATGCATTTTAATCAAAATAAAACATATTTCTAAATCATTCATCCTAAAAAATATATATATAGTATAGTAACTCACAAATTAGTGTGCTCCACGAGATGGATCCGACGAGCCTGGTCCACTAGGCCTCGGTCTCGGCGCAACTAGAAAAACAATAAATAATAGACATCATGTTGACCATTTGCATGATCAAACTCCTAATTTTGGACTTTGACAAATAATTTTTATACTAATAATTTCAATTAAGTGTGTCGGGAATTATATACCAAACATATACCAAGCATATACACATTTGGATTTATAGTGACTTTTTGGGCTGATTGAACCCCTGAGATTGAAGAAGGCTTTTGACATATTTAGAGCTCTTAAATGAGAAAATGGGCTTCTTAACATTTGAAGAAGACATCTTGAGCTTTCTGAATTGGGCTTTTTTGTGAAAATCCAAGTTCATTTGGTTATGAAAATTTTGAGTTGAAATTCACGTATACGTCTGCCATCTGAGACTGCACATCCCTTAGTATTTTGGACATATCTTGAGTTACAGAAGTCCAATTAAGGTGATTCAAAATGATATGAAAATAAGAGTCAAATATCTACAACTTTTATGAAGAAAATATGGGCAAATTCAAATTTCTTCAGGATCAGATCACGGCTTCAACTTGTGTATAGCTGTCTGACAGTATTCTGCATTTCAGATTGCACAATCCTCAGTAATTTGGACATATCCCGAGCTAAAGAAGTCAAATTTAAGTGATTCAAAATTTTATGAAAAGATAATTCAAATATCTACAGCTTTCATGAAGAAAGTATGAGCAAATTCAAATTTCTTCATGAGCAAATCACGGCTTCAATTTGGGTATAGCTGTCTGATCGTAGTCTGCATTACAGATTGCATAATCCTTAGTATTTTTGACATATCTTAAGATACAGAAGTCCAATTTAGGTGATTCAAGTTGATATGGAAAGATAATTCAAATATATACAACTTTTATGAAGAAAGTGTTGGCAAATTCAAACGTCCTGAGGAGCCAATTACAGTTTCAATCCATGAATAGCTGTCTGACAGCATCAGTCTCAATAATTCAAAATATAGACGTTGGACACATCATTTGCACCTCCAACAGCTATATTTTTTTTAGTATAAATACCTCTAGAGCTGAATGGAAGTGAAGCAACTTGTTTTATCATTTTATTATCTCTTAAGCTTTCATTGAGCTCTCAAATTCTCTTAAATAATTCTTTGTTTGTATAACTCTTGTGAGAGTTGGGTGTGTGTTAGAAATAGAATTTCTCTTCATCTTAAATCTTGGGTTAGATTAGAAGGGAAGTGAGATTTATTTCTAAAGGAATTGGTTTAAGTGTTGTCCATTGAAACACTTGGGTTTTGGTTTTTTTGAGTGAGCCTTGAAAACTCATGTTGTGAGGTTGTAAGAGTGAGCCATAAAACTCTTGTATAATCTTAATCCTGTGAATAAGATTGTGGGTGATTGAAAATCCTAACTTGGGGATAAGTTAGGTGGAGACGTAGGATTGTTGTTGAATCCGAACTCCTTAAATCTTTATGTTCTTCATTCTTCCTTCTCTACTTCTATTTAATTCTTGCAAAGAATTCATTTAATTTCTCATTTTTATTTCATAGTCCTATTCACCCCCCCCTCTAGGACTCTTTTCACATCATAATAAACCTAACAGAAAATCCTAGAATTTGATCTAGAGTATTAAACACAGAATTGATATTAGGGTTCGACTGGACATCACGTTTTACGAGAATTCTACCGAAAATTCGGCAGAACCTCCCCTGTAAAACGGACATCTCTCTACTCAAAGAGTAGAGCCGACCCTGCAAAGAAACACACTTCGAAAATAAACACCACATCTCATTCACAACCCCTCAGTCGGACTCCAAACTACAGTCTACCGACCGGGGTCCACAAACACAGAACAATTTTGAAAATACCAAAAATACCCTTATATCATAGAAATATATTTTATAAATATAAATTACATCATTAACCTTAAAACACTGTAAAAACCGATAAAAACTCATTTTATTAGAAAAACCGTATATTATATATATAATTGAAAATAATTCACGAAAAATAGTTTTAATTAGTTAAAAATACTAAATAATTTGTCAAAATCATTTTTATACCTTAAATAACTATTAAAACCAATTAAATTACATTTTTAGCCAATTTAGGGTAAAATTACCAAAATACCCCTATATATATAAATATACTATAATTACTTCAAAAATTCACCAAAAATTATACAATTATCCAAAATTAATTTTCTTAACATATTTATCAATAATATCAATAATTAAACTCAATTAAACAATTAATTTCAATTAAAAACACAATTAACCCTAATTTCCCAAAATTACATAAACTTCAATAATTCAAAATAAATACATAGAAATTCATCAAAATTCCAAATAAATTCCTATAATTCATTTCAATACCTAATTTAACCATACAACACAATTTCATAATTTAAATAATTAATTTCCAAAAATTAGAAAATAATATTAAAATATTCAAAAATACCCAAAAATTCAAACAATCTCCAAAAATTCCAAAAATATTCACACATGTAGATTAAGCTACTGGGATCAACATTTGTGAAGGGAGTTTTCATGAATCAATCAATTCAAAGCTCAAAAAAATCAAAAACCCTAATATAACCGAATTGGAAAATTCGAAACCTAAGCAATTTTAGACCATTTAAGCTCAAACCAAAGCTATAATCACACTCACCGGAGCTCAAGGAGAAGAAAGAGACCGGCGGTGTCGAAAATGGTGGCCGGAATCATCGTGATCGACGGTGGAAGGAAATTCGACTTCTCCGGCCAAAATCCACTTCCAGATGCCGGAAACAGCTACTACAGGCGGTGAAAGAGGCTGAGGAAGGTGGTGGCACGCCGGACGGCACACCAACGGTGAGAAAACGGCGTGACAGGCGTCCGGACGGCGAAGGAAACGGTCGAGGAAGAAGGAGATAGTCGGGGGGCAAAATGGTAATTTTCCAAAAGTTTTGATTTTTGACTTATAATGTGTATATATATATACTTTATACTATATAATAAAATAATATTAAATTACACACATTAAATATACACCACACACTTAAAATTTATTATTTTAAAATATAATAATAAATAAAAATAATTAAATAACAATAAATAAATAAATAAATAATAAAATATTAGGGTAATATTAATTAAACCCTAATTAAATAAATATTTACACACATAGGTTTTATTTAGTATTTTAAAAATATGTATGAGTTCATGCAAGTCCATAAATATATTTAAAATAATTAATAATAATTTATTTACATGAAAATTTCCCCGAAAATGAAAGTCTCGGGAAAATTTTACGTAAAGCACTGTAAATAATACACGATAATTAAAAATAGGTTTTAAATACATATCAACTCATGAAAATATCATAATATATATACAAAAATTATTAACACTGCATATCCCGATACAGTGTAAAAATGTTTAAAAATACGGGATATTACAGTCTTCCCCCCTTATAAGAATTCGTCCCCGAATTCCAAAAAGAAAAGATTACAGGATCAGGAAGGAAAGAGATACAGGTAAGAAGCTCGCATCTCAGCTTCAATCTCCCACGTATGCTCCTCAACTCTGTTGCTACGCCACAGAACCTTGACCATCGGAATCTGCTTCGATCGCAACTGTCGAACTTGAAAATCAACGATCGCCACAGGTTCTTCTACAAACGTCAAATCTTCACTCACTTCTACACTGTCGGGCTGCAACACGTGAGAAGGGTCTGAGATATACTTCCTCAACATCGAGATATGAAATACTGGATGCACCTGTGACATACTCGGAGGCAAATCCAACCGATATGCAACAGTGCCAACTCTCTCCAAAATCTCAAACGGTCTAATATATCTCGGTGCTAACTTACCCTTCTTGCCAAATCTCATCACACCCTTCATTAGAGATACCTTCAGAAAAATGAAATCTCCAACCTGAAACTCTACATCTCTGCGCCTAGGATCCGCATAACTCTTCTGTCTGCTAACTGCGGTATCTAATCTTCGTTTAATCAAGGCAACTTTCTCTGCAGCATCCTGAACCATCTCAGGTCTAGTCAAAGCTCTCTCACCAATCACATCCCAACTCAAAGGGGATCTACACTACCTTCCATATAAAGCCTCATATGGTGCCATGCCAATACTGCTATGGTAGCTATTATTATATGAAAACTCAACAAGTGGCAAATGATCATCCCAGCTACCTCCCAAATCCAAGACACACATCCTCAACATATCTTCCAGTGTCTGGATCGCCCTCTCAGACTGACCATCTGTCTGAGGATGAAAAGCAGTACTGAAGTCCAACCTAGTGCCCATCGCTTCCTGCAACTTCTGCCAAAAACGAGAAGTAAACACCGAACCTCTATCTGACACAATGGACACAGGTACTCCATGAAGGCACACAATATGCTTCACGTACAACTTCGCTAATCTGGCAACTGAATAGGTGGCTTTCACAGGCAAGAAATGTGCAGACTTCGTCAATCTGTCTACAATCACCCAGATGGAATCATATCCATCCTTAGAACGAGGTAAACCGACCACAAAATCCATAGCTATCCTTTCCCACTTCCACTCAGGAATAGGAAGAGGCTGAAGCTTCCCAGAAGGCTTCTGATGTTCGGCTTTCACTTGCTGACACGTCAGACACTTAGCAACATAATCAGTGACATCTTTCTTCAATCCGTCCCACCAGTATAAATCTCTGATACTGTGGTACATCTTAGTAACACCCGGATGAACGCTGTAAGCTGTAGAGTGTGCTTCCTCTAAAATCTCTTCTCTCAAATCATCCACATCAGGAACACACAATCTACCACTGATCCACAACACACCGTCATCATTAAGTGTGAAATCAGTGAACTTCACTGCTCTGACATTCTCTGCAAGCTCTTCTAGAATAGGATCTCGGCTCTGAGCTGCTTTAATCCTATCCCTCAGTACAAATCGCACTTTAAACTGAGCTAGCAGTCCACCTGATCTACTAAGCTTCATCATTAGACCTTGATCCACCATCAGATGCAATTCCTGGATCAATGGTCTCCTCTCAACACCGATGTGAGCAAGACTACCTGAGGACTTCCTACTCAAGGCATCTGCTACCATATTAGCTTTACCCGGATGATATAAGATCTCACAATCATAATCCTTCAACAATTCTAACCATCTTCTCTGCCTCAAATTCAAATCTCGCTGCTGAAAAATGTACTTAAGGCTCTTGTGATCAGTAAATATCTCACAAGTCACCCCATACAGATAATTTCTCCAAATCTTCAAAGCAAAGATCACTGCAGCCATCTCAAGATCATGTGTAGGATAGTTCTGCTCATGCTTCTTCAACTACCTCGAAACATAGGCTATCACCCTTCCATTCTGCATCAACATACAACCAAGACCAATTCTAGAGGCATCACAGTAACCTGTGAACTTATCCACACTATTAGGCAAAGCTAATACTGGCGCTGTGGTCAACTTCTCCTTCAACAATTGGAAACTATTCTCACAAGCTTCTGACCACTCGAACCTAACATTCTTCTGAGTCAAGCGAGTCATAGGGGCTGCAATCCTGGAAAAATCCTGCACAAACCGCCTATAATACCCGGCTAAACCCAGAAAACTCTGAATCTCTATAACAGAAGTAGGTCTAGGCCACTCAGATACTGCCTCAATCTTCTGTGGATCAACTTGAATACCTTCTTTAGACACTACGTGTCTAAGAAAAGAAACACTCTCCATCCAGAAATCACACTTCAAGAATTTAGCATAAAGCTGATGATCTCTCAATGTCTGTAGTACAATCCTCAAATGATATACATGCTCCTCCATACTCCTCGAATATACCAGTATATCATCAATGAAGACTACCACAAACTGATCCACATACGGTCTGAATACCCTATTCATCAGGTCCATGAAAGCTGCTGGTGTATTAGTCAAACCAAAAGACATCACCAGAAACTCATAATGGCCATATCTAGTGCGGAACGCTGTCTTAGGAATATCAAATTCACTGATACGCAGCTGATGATAACCCGACCTTAAGTCAATCTTAGAAAAGAACTATGCACCTTGTAGCTGGTCAAACAAATCATCTATCCTCGGGAGAGGATACTTGTTCTTCACTGTCACCTTGTTCAATTCTCTGTAGTCAATGCACAGTCTTAGGGTACCATCCTTCTTCTTCACAAACAGGACTGGTGCACCCCAAGGAGAAACACTGGGTCTAATGAAACCTTTATCCAACAACTCTTGCAACTGCTCCTTCAACTCTTTCAACTCTGCAGGAGCCATTCTATAGGGTGGCATAGATATAGGAGTAGTACCTGGAACCACATCTATACAGAACTCAATCTCTCTGTGAGGTGGTAAACCTGGCAACTCCTCGGGAAAAACATCAGGAAACTCACAAGCAACAGGAACATCTGTGAGTGACAACTTCTCCACTGACGTATCCCTGACATCCTTTCCTCAACAACTTCCTAGCCGTAATAGCAGAAATAAGATTCTGAGGTGCTGAACTCCTATCACCAACAAACTTAAACTCTGCTTCATCAGGAATTCTGAACATCACCTCTTTATTCCTGCAATCTACCACAGCATAGTGCTGAGATAACCAATCCATTCCCAGAATAACATCAAACTCCATCACATCCAACAGCATCAAATCAGTGGGTAATTCTCTACCTCCCACGAGAACTGGATAACCAGAAAGAACAATATCAGTGTCCAAGGAATCGCTCAGAGGAGTGGCAACAGATAAAGGAAAAGCCATCCTCGAAGCTTTCCAACAAGATTTAGAAGCAAAAATAGGAGAAACAAACGAATGCGTGGCACCCGGATCAAACAAAACCCATGCATCCAGGTAACAAACAGAAATAATACCTGCCACGACTGCATTAGATGCCTGAGCATCCTGTTGAGTGAGATGGAAGACTCTGGCCTGACCTCGACCTCCCTGCTGACTGGTAGATGCCTGGCCAACACCTCTGGCACCTCCTCTAGTATCTCTACCATGACTCTGCTGTGGAACAAACTGAGTGGAACTCTAATGCTGGGCTGGTGGTAACTGAAATGGCACGGGTGCAGCACTAACAATCGACTGCTGTAGGAATCGTGGAATCTGCTGCTGCTGATACCCGGAATAAAGACATGATCTGGCAAAATGTCCTGTCTGCCCGCATCTGAAGCATGTCAGTGGTGTCAGATAACACGGTCCCTGATGGACTCTACCACAAGTCTGACAAACACTAGTCACTGATCCAGAACTACGACCACAGCTGCTGCTCGAAGCACCTGATCCGAATATGAACGATCTACGCTGACCTCCACGGCCATGTCTACTGCTCTGATGCACTCGCTGCTACTGTCTCTGACTCTGTTGAGTCAGACCTCGCTGCTGACTACTCGAACCAACATGAAAACTCGAATACGGAGTAGCCTGCAATCCACTTGACTGAACTCCTAGCTGGTAATAATCAGGCATCGCTCCCTGCCTAACTAGCCTCAGCTCAATCTCCTTGGCTAACTCAATCACAGACTTGAGAGTAAGGCCTGCTGTAGGCATACCAGTAAAAGCTGAACCCAAACCAGTAACGTATGTAGTGACTGCAAAATACTGATCTCGCATCAGATCCTCTGCATATCTACCCAGACGAAGAAACTCTCGAGTATACTCCTCTACTGATCGATCACCGTGAGAAATACTGGTTAGTCGAACACGATAGCTCAAACGAAGCGGCTCTGGACAGAATCTCCTCATAAATCGCTCTCGGAACTGAGCCCATGTCATCGTCATCATATAAGGCTGGATCATCTGAATGAACCAATCTAGAGCTGGTCCCTCGATAGACAACTCTACGATCATGATCCGCTAATACTCGGTATGAGCAGTCCGAGTCCTAGTCTCAATCGCGTGCAGAAAATCTAACGGATCGGAAATACCATTGAAAGCAATCCTGCCAACTCGAGCATAGAACAAAGCTGCCTCAGGGTCAGACATACCCTGCTGATAGGCAGGCTGAACAGGCTGAACAACTGAAGGAACAAGAACATCAAACTCAGGCTCAACAGGCTCCTCGTCCTGTAACTCTCTCTGCCTACGGCGACCTGCCGCTCCTCGAGGTCTACCTTTGCCATGACCTCTACGTCTAACTGGCTGCTCATGAGGTAAAACCTCATCCTGAAAAGACTCATCATCCTCGGCCTCAATGACTGGTGGAGCGACACGCGCTCGCCTCCTCATACTGAAAAGACAAACGGAAAGATTCAGACAAAACAGACAACGGAGGAATAACGCTGAAAACTAAGCAAGGAATACTTATCAATACATACTCGAACCTAATTCACTGCAGTAGTTATCAAAAGAAAACACAACTTTAAAACTAGGGCCACGACTCACATAACTAAGCCTTGACACAGAACTCTGCTCTGATACCAACTTTGTCACGACCCGAAACAGGGGCCATGACCGGCGCTAGGGAACGGGAATTCTTTCGAATCCGGAACCCGTAGCAAGCCTAAAAATAAAATAAAATATGCAATAATAATAACAACAGTATATAATACAACGGAAATAAAAATCATACATATAATAATAACATTTCCATCAACTGAATTTAAATCAAATCTCATCTCATATATATAAATCTCTTAATACAAATCCAGTTCAAATAATACAATATCTCACATAAATAAAATATATAAAATCCCACAATTTAATTCACAACTACTGCAGTGTCTAGATTATAAAAATAAGACTCAAGTAAGCATTTTACACAGAGAAGCCGGGGCGAAAGAAATCCGGCGTACAGGCCTGCTACTGAGGTCTGAAGATGTTGACTCTCCTGAAAAATAGTCAATGGAGGGGAGTCATACCTCACTAAGTGAATTACTATAATATATATACATGCATACTAAATGACAATGCATACAGTCAACAGTATATATATCTAATATGTATATATACAGGCAAATTCACACAGATGCAGTAAAAATCATTTTTATATATTTTATTTATTGAAAATCACAGTTTATGAAGGATCACATAGAACCCTAGAATATCGCAACCTCGGAAATAATGTTAAACAACACTCTAGCCACACAGGCTCATTTATTCCAAATATATCCACTTAATCTATTGAGACAGTAGACTGGCCCCGAGACACTAAGTCAACCGAGCTCCAGCAGTCTGACTGCCAGTGTGATTGGTCCCGAGACACTTGGTCAATCGAGCTCCAGCAATCACACCTCCAAACCATATCTCACATATAAAATAATCAAATTCAATCAGTATCCACAAATAGTTAGTAGTATAGCCTATCTGCTATAAGCGCACCGGTACGTACTCGGTCCTAGTGCTGTCCACTAGGTAGCACGTTCTATCGGTATCCTTCATTAATAAATATAAAACATTCATTCACAAATAAATGATGCATGAATTTAAATAAAATAACAATATAAACCATATATATACCGAAAATATACCAAAAGTAAACCAGGTATATTTCGAGTATATATACGTCAAATCAATCCAATCAAATTATAAATTAAGCTAGAAATATATTTAAAAATATTTTAAATATAGTTTATTAACAAAACATGTATATAATTTAATATATACCAAAAATAAACCAAAAATATACTTAAATACAAATCACATTATTTATGCATTTTAATCAAAATAAAACATATATTTCTAAATCATACATCCTAAAACATATATATATAGTATAGTAACTCACAAATTAGTGCGCTCCACAAGATGGATCCGACGGGCCTAGTCCACTAGGCCTCGGTCTCAGCGCAACTAGAAAAACAATAAATAATAGACATCAGAATAAACCTAACAGAAAATCCTAGAATTCGATCTGGAGTATTAAACATAGAATTGATATTAGGGTTTGACTGGACATCATGTTTTACGAGAATTCTACCGAAAATTCGGCAGAACCTCCCCTGTAAAACGGACATCTCTCTACTCAAAGAGTAGAGCCGACCCTGCAAAGAAACACACTTCGAAAATAAACACCACATCTCATTCACAACCCCTCGGTCGGACTCCAAACTACAGTCTACCGACCGGGGTCCACAAACACAGAACAATTTTGAAAATACCAAAAATACCCTTATATCATAGAAATACATTTTATAAATATAAATTACATCATTAACCTTAAAACACTGTAAAAACCGATAAAAACTCATTTTATTAGAAAAACCGTATATTATATATATAATTGAAAATAATTCACGAAAAATAGTTTTAATTAGTTAAAAATACTAAATAATTTGTCAAAATCATTTTTATACCTTAAATAACTATTAAAACCAATTAAATTACATTTTTAGCCAATTTAGGGTAAAATTACCAAAATACCCCTATATATATAAATATACTATAATTACTTCAAAAATTCACCAAAAATTATACAATTATCCAAAATTAATTTTCTCAACATATTTATCAATAATATCAATAATTAAACTCAATTAACCAATTAATTTCAATTAAAAACACAATTAACCCTAATTTCCCAAAATTACATAAACTTCAATAATTCAAAATAAATACATAGAAATTCATAAAAATTCCAAATAAATTCCTATAATTCATTTCAACACCTAATTTAACCATAAAACACAATTTCATAATTTAAATAATTAATTTCCAAAAATTAGAAAATAATATTAAAATATTCAAAAATACCCAAAAATTCAAACAATCTCCAAAAATTCCAAAAATATTCACACATGTAGATTAAGCTACTGGGATCAACATTTGTGAAGGGAGTTTTCATGAATCAATCAATTCAAAGCTCAAAAAAATCAAAAACCCTAATACGACCGAATTGGAAAATTCGAAACCTAAGCAATTCTAGACCATTTAAGCTCAAACCAAAGCTAGAATCATACTCACCGGAGCTCAAGGAGAAGAAATAGACTGGCGGTGTCAAAAATGGTGGCCGGAATCATCGTGATCGACGGTGGAAGGAAATTTGACTTCTCCGGCCAAAATCCACTTCCAGACGTCAGAAACAGCTACTACAGGCGGTGGAAGAGGCTGAGGAAGGTGGTGGCACGCTGGACGGCACATCAATGGTGAGAAAATGGCATGACAGGCATCCGGACGGCGAAGGAAACGGTCGAGGAAGAAGGAGATAGTCGGGGGGCAAAATGGTAATTTTTTAAAAGTTTTGATTTTTGACTTATAATGTGTATATATATATTTTTTATACTATATAATAAAATAATATTAAATTACACACATTAAATATACACCACACACTTAAAATTTATTATTTTAAAATATAGTAATAAATAAAAATAATTAAATAACAATAAATTAATAAACAAATAATAAAATATTAGGGTAATATTAATTAAACCCTAATTAAATAAATATTTACACACATAGGTTTTATTTAGTATTTTAAAAATATGTATGAGTTCATGCAAGTCCATAAATATATTTAAAATAATTAATAATAATTTATTTACGTGAAAATTTCCCCGAAAATGAAAGTCTCGGGAAAATTTTACGTAAAGCACTGTAAATAATACACAATAATTAAAAATAGGTTTTAAATACATATCAACTCATGAAAATATCATAATATATATACAAAAATTATTAACACTGCATATCCCGATACAGTGTAAAAATGTTTAAAAATACGGGATATTACACTTTATCTCTTGTCATATGGTTAGAGCACCCAGAATCTACTATCCAATCATTATTATGGATTTATCATTTACAGGGACAAGTGCTTGCTCCTCTTTTGACTCAACTGTGATAGATGGTGTAGCCTCACTAGAGTTTCTTGTGACTAGCTCTACAATGGCACATAAAGCTTGAAAATCCCATTCATCTTCACTTTCAGCTTGGAACTGAGAGGACGTTGTAACATTTCCTTCGGCTCTCCTATACCGATAGTCTCGAGCATAGTGGCCTCATTTGCCACAGTTGTAACATTGTTCATTCGTACGATGACTTGCTTTGTCCTCCAATTAGTGGTTGTGACGAGCTCCCCTTTGTTGCCAACTCCTTCCTTGTTGATGTTTTTGCCATCCTTCCTACTTTGGCTTGCTTTTAAAGTTTATTCTCACAGCCTTCCAATCTTTACCCCTTTTATTGCTAAAAAGGGCTTTCTCTTTTTCTTTAATTGAGACTTTAACCATTTGCTTATTTAAAGCCTCTTAATTAGCCAATACATTCTCTAACTCTTTTATAGTCAGCTCCTTTGCCATCCATGAGTTGCTATAACGAGTGCATTAAACTAGGGACGTAACCCATGGATTATGATCCTCCTTATCCTTATCTCCGTGATTTGATTTTGAGGATCTAATTTTAAAATTTCTTAATATAAAGCTTTAACTTTAGTGAAGTACTCACTCACCTATCATATCTTGTCGTAAGATTGACAATAACTCATTCTCGAGTTGTTAAAGCTTAGCATCATTCGTCCCAGTAAATAATCTAGCAAGAGTGTCCCATATCTCTTTCGGTGTCTTTGTTTCCTTGATTTGCTGCAACAAATTATCCTCCACTGATACAGACAAAGCATACATTGCTTTTCCGACTCTAACCTTCCACTTCTTAAGATCATCTTGACTTATTGGAGCTAGGTCTCAGTAGCTCCAACAATCTCCCACAAATCTTGACCGAGCAAATAGAATTGCATACAAGTACTCCAAGTGCTATAATTATTATTATTAAGTTTTTCAAGACTAATTACTGATGTAGTCATGTCCGCCATCGTGACTTGGTTTATTAGCTTTAATTAACCAAGTAAGTTAGGTCCCAAACCAACGAACTTTACAATCCCAGACTACACACTAGCGACACCTCAATGTAACACGATCCTCGATCGTTTGCTTTGAATGCACTTAGTAGTCGGTCCCCGACTGCCCGCTTTAATACCACTTATAGAATTTGTGGAGGACTAATTTATAATAAATTTATTTTTATTATTGCAAAGAAAATTTAATACAAAAGTATTTCTATGTGCCTCACAAAATATTCTCAACTCACACTCTTGCACTTTCACACATATGACACATACTTTATTTTATTTTATTTTTTTACTAACTCTCACTTTTTATTTCCCACACATATTTACATTCATTTGATTTTCACACACACACCCATGCACTACTCATGCATAACACACACACTTATTCTATGCTACTAAATCTATTTATATTAGTTGTAGGTCACTTGTTGGAGACTTATATAATTTTCTTGAATGGCGGTGGAGAGACAAATTGCCCAGCTTGTCGACTTGCAAAAATGTGGAGAAAAAGAGAGAGTTGGTGCATTTTTAATAATGTTTAGGTACTTTTGCTGATATTGTTGGATTATTTTGTTTCGTGTTACAGTGTGTTTTCGCATCGGTAGCATACACCTTTTTGTCGCGGCAATCTGATAATCCTGTCAAAATAAACTTTTGGCCTTTGTAGTTCCTTTATTCTATTGTACTCTAAATTTTCAAAAACTCTTATACCCACAATTAAAGCTCAGGAATTTTCTTTGGCAGAACTTATTATTGCCATTGATAATTTCTCAACTGAAAACCTCAAAAGTGAGAGGAAGTTTGGTTATATTTATAAAGGTTACTTAAAAGATGATAGTGATGTAGAGATCTAGAGACATAAACAAATGGACAAGCTTGAAAAAAGTCCATTCTATACTCAGTTGGAGATATTGCCAGGGCTGAGAAACAAGCATTTGGTTAGGCTTTTTGGGTATTGTGAAGAAGGGGAAGAGAAGCTTCTGGTCTTTGAGGACGCGAAGAGTACGCGTCTATGTGACTTATTGCACAATGAGAAAAATACAAATCGTGTCATCGATTCATGGAAAACGAGTATAAAGATCGCATTAGAAGCTGTAAGAGGAATTCAATACTTTCACATTTATGCAGTCCCACCTATAATTCATAGACATATCAGGTCTTCTAATATTGTTATCAACAAGAATTTCACAGCAAGAGTCTCAGGTTTTTCATATTCATTGAAGGTTCTTGAGTTAGAACACGATTACAAAGTGTCCCTAACAGAGCCATTAATACCAGCATTTGGACACATCGACCCTTAATACAACTAAGTGTAAAATATGATGTGTATAGTCTTGTGGTGTTTCTACAACTTTTAACTGGGAAGCCGCCAATTTTTAGAAATGGTAATGATGCAGAAATTATGCCAGAAAGACTAGTGGATTATGCAAGGCATAAAATCATGGCCAATGAATTGATGGAGCTGTTAGACTCAACAGTTGGTCTTTGTCCGCTGGAGCTTAATAAAGCAGCGACTGTGAAACTGCTAGCAGATACTGCACTTGGTTGCGTGAAGAATGAATCAGAGAATAGGCCAACTGTTAATGAAATAGTTGCTATTTGGAGGAAGCTTTGTCTCTATGTGATCGTCAGGTCAATTATTAAGAAGCAGAATAATTGTGTGCAATCAGTTGTAGTGTAATTGTTTTTATTAAAATAGTTTTCATTGTATGTACGTATACAAGATTGCTGATATGCCAATGTACCAATCTGAGCAATGACTTTGTTCTTAATAGTTAGTGTGTGTGACTAGTTGTTGTCATGATTTAAGGGCAAATTCAAGCCTTATCCTGCCAGCGCATGCTTCAATAATCATTTGTGCTTGTTTTCTGTTGTTTTCTTGTTTTCAAGTTTCGTTGTCCTGAAATGCTAATGTTTCGTGATAACCTTGGTGTTCCAGTCTGCAATTGTTCATGTGCAGGAAGGATGGAGTATAGGCTGGGTATAAGGGGATCAACCTATTGGCTGAGGGTAGTACCATTCTAAAGGTTTTTTTTCTCCTACTTTTATGCTTGATCATAAATATTCAAGTGATGTATATAAATGTCTAAATTACATGTGCAATTCAATGAAATTATTAAGATGGATTAGTTAGCGAGAAACTTTTTTAGATTAACTAAAGGTTTTAGGTTCGAATCCTAAGTAACTTTACATCTCTTAACGAAGGGTATTATGATAACATCCAACTTTTATCGTATTCCAACTTTATAGATCTAAGTCACGTTAAAGCCATTTTCACAAAAAAAAAAAAAAGTCACGTTAAAGCCACTAAAGATGTATAATAATTTTAAATAGAAAATATTTGTTTCACATGATTCAAATTAAGGGTGTAAGCGAGGTAAATTATTTGCGAGAAATTTGGTGTTTGACTAAATAAAAGTTTGTTTGAACTTATTTATTAAATTAGTCAAATTTAAACTATATAAAATTCAGCTAGTAAAATTCGCGAACAAGTTCAAATACAATCTCGTGAGTTAATTCATAATTTTAATGTTTAGTGATTTGATTTTAAATATATAATATATAAAAATATTTTAAAAAATTAATTATTAGATTAAAATCACAATTTTTATTAAACTTATTATGATTTATTTAATAAATAATTTATTTTAAATTTTTTAATATATAATTTTAATTTATAGTTTCCATTTTTTAAAATTTTTTTAGGTTTATTTAAGCTCATGAACAGTTTATGAACACCAAATGTAATAGCAAGATCAGCTCAATTACACCCCTAATTTAAATGAGTAAATTTTAATTTTTGATTAAAATTTTACAATATTTAAGTTCCTTTTCCTTTATTGTTTAAAAAACATATCTTTTTATTTTTCACTCTTTTTAAATTTTTTAAAATTGGTGAATCATTTTTTCAATTTTAATTTATTTTTAGTTTTTAAATAATTTTGAAAATCTTTTTGTAAAAATTCATCATATGCTGATGTTAAATTATTTTTAATTTGTTTGATTTGAATATGATTTTTAAATTAAAATCTGAAATAGTTAATTAATGATTTTGCAACTGAATTCATAAAACATATATTCTTTAATTTTTTATATTTATTTATATTATTAAAGAGCTAAATTAATTTTTGTCTATGGCCAAAAATACCTTTAATTAACCCAATTCTACCTTCATCCTTCATCATTTAATTTTTTTTCTTTTTAATTTAAATCTTATATATAACTAGTCATTAATTTGCGCTTTATGCGACTGCAAATAATATAAATATTTTAAAATAAATTATTAAATAATTTTGATAAATTAAATATTTTAGTAACATATAAATACATAGAATAATAACTAAATAAATTAAAATGAAATATATCATATTAATTTTAATTTTTTTAATTTTTGTTAACATAATTTTTTAGCTATAATATGATTAATTTTTAAAATTATTAGATTAGCATTCAAGTATATATTGTAGTGTTTTACTTGAAAAATAATACTAAATAATTACTATAGGCATAATATATTTATGACCCATGTAATTGTTAGTTTTTATCAGTTTAATATCTCAATTTATAGTTTTGTCATTCCTAAACTTGTGTAAAATGCAATTTTAACATATGGTAGCACACATGGCACAAAGGTGAATCAACATGTGCTACATACTAAAGACTTGATTGACCAAAAATACAAGTTGAAATGTCAAATTAACAAAAAGTGATAAATATAGGGGTAACAGCTGTATTATATCATCAAATTCATCAAATTAGTGATTTTAGACGAGTTTAAGTGTTAAGCTAACAAAATTATAAGTTGATGTGTCAAATTAACAAATTATGTCAAGTACGAGGGACTATAGATGTATTACACCACTATTATATTTTTTTAATTTTTTTGAAAAAATAAAAAATTTAGTTGTTTAAAAAAAGTATTTGAGTGATTTAAGATTGGGCAAAAGGGATAGTAATATATAAATATTTTTAGAATTTATTGAGATATGTATAATAGTGTTTTAGTTAAAAAAATAAATACTAAATAAACATAGTAAATATTTTATTTTTAATAAAATATTAAAACATTTAATGGTTTGACACATTAACTTTTAGAGATAATATTCAAATATAAAATTAGACACTTGTCAAATTTTTTACTTAATAACTTTAAAACTTAGTATTTAAATAAATAAATATATATATATATATATATATACACACACACACTTAACCCTTAACCCTTTCATATTCTCATTTTGTCTTTGCCTAAATAAGGTCAAAGCCACTCAAATGTATAATAAAATTTCGAAACAAAATCTTCTTTTTGACATGATTTGATTAAACGTATTAACTAATTTTAAATAAAAAATTCTTGGTTAATATTTTATAATAATATTTAAGTTCTTTTTCATTTTTTTTAATTATATCTCTTTATTTTTCACTATTTTTAATTTTTTCAAATTAGGTAATCGATTTTTATTCAATTTTGATTTTTACTTTTTAAATAATTTTGGAAATCTTTTTGCAAAAATTCATTATGTCCTGATGTTAAATTATTTTTAATTTGTTTGATTTTAAAAATATTTAAATAATTAAAATCTAAAAAATAATATTTAATTAATGATTTTGCATCACGAATCATAAAATATAATTCTAAATTTTTATATTTATTTATATTATCAAAGAATTAATAAATAAATTTTTGCCTAGGGTAAAAAATACCTTTTACACAGTCCTAATTTCGTCCTTCATTGTTTATATTTTTCTTTTTAATTTAAATTTTATTTGTAATTCTAAATTTATTTTGCAACGTGATTGTTTTTTATTTTACTTTCAATGCTAGTATACATGTCAAAAAAAAAAATCTAAATCTATTTTTTGTATTATGTAATTTTGATTTGAACCAACAAGTCTTATTTATCACACCTCTACCACCACATCATATAATTTTATCATAAAAAATATATATATAGTATAATTTAACATATAATAGCCTAACTCAATAAAAAATTATCATTTTATACCGTTATGCCACTTTATTCATAAGATTGTTAGTCATAATTTTACTTTATTTTTTTTTTATTTTTGTACACTCAAATTTATAAAATAATGATCAATAGTCTCATAAAAAATGTGACATGATAAAGTGGTATAATAATTTATATTAAGTTAAATATTGAATAATTTAACACTTAATAATATAGAATATATATTTATTTACTAATACTTTAAATTGATAAATATGAATTTTATTTATGCAATTTTCAATGTTCTACCAATGTTATAATATTAAAATTAATATTAAAGTTTAAAAGTTTAAAATACCAAATTCAAGCCCAAACATCAAGTCTAAGCCCAAAATTAACTTCTAAACCCAACTTCATTGCCTTTTGTCCTAAAAGCCCATACCTAACCTTGGTGAATAGGTGATCACTTCAATGAATAGGCATTGCCTCTTCATCCTGGGTATCGATAAGGCAACACCTTATTAAAAAGGCAATGCCTCTTCACAACCACCCTCTGTAGCATTAAATGTCATTAATTACAGCAATTAGGGCCTACCTACCTATGATTTGGAGCATTTTTAGACATAAAAGAAAGGAAAAAATATAGGAAAAAGAAAAAAAATGGGGAACGATGAAAATGATGAGGAGAGGGTGAGAGTGAGTTTTTTGGGAATTGAAAACGGTAAAAGGGGTAAAGACTTAAAAAGAAGAGTGTGGGCAAAGGAGGGGGGTTGGACTTTTGGTCTCTAAAAAAAATGAGAGAGGAAATTTTGGGAAAAAAATAGAAAATAGAGAGAAAAAAAAGAAAAGAAAAGAAGCAAAAGAAGAACTTATGATTTTAGAGCTAAAAGACTTGATTTTCTTAAAAAGGAAGAGGACTCCCTTGCATTCAAAGCATTTACACCAACAAACCAAGCTTTAAGGGCTTAGTTATGAGCATCAATTCGTCCAAACTAGTGAGAATTCTCATTTTCAAGCTTTAAGTTCTTCATTTCATTAAAAGCTTTTGATTTATTACTCTCTTATTTGTTTTCTTGGGTTTATTGTGTGTTTAAGATCATATGGAAGCATGAATATGTGAAACATTGAGTATTGGTTGTTAATCTTTGTGTATTTGTACCAGTTTTTGCTTATTTGTCTTGATTTCAAAGTTTTTTAGAGGTTAAGAAATGTAATTTGTTTATGGGTTTGTTGAAAAGGCGAGGTTAAGAAATGTAGTCTATTAAAGAGGCGACATGTCTTCATAGAGGCATCACCCCTTCTCTTTATGACGATCTGAGATCACTTCCTAGTTAAGAGGCGACGCTTCTTCCATTTTATCAAGATCCTGCATGATTCTGCTTTTGTCTTTAATGCTTATTTTGTATATTTTGCATGATTCTCGTGTTTATCTTGTTATATATCTTGATTTTATACATAATTACTATGTTGTTTAACATTATTATTATATGATATTATTATGTTATTTGTGGACTATTTTGTGATTTGATTTCCATTTCCTATAGATATTATTTGTTAATTATTTTATAGATAATATTATTGTTTACAAGAAAGGACTAATTTGTGATTATTGCAGTGATTGTTTACTGATTTTTAATCATCATATAGTTAGCCTATTAATTAGTTCTTGAGAGGTTTTATTTGTCTAATTAATTAGTTTATTTTTTATTTATTTTCTATTTATTTTACGTTTCATTGAATAAAGTATTGTAATCCCTAATTCTTTCCCTCATTCATTTGAAATGTATGGTTGTAAATTATTATTATTTATTTTATTTATATTGAATATCAAGTTATAAGCATGAAAATGGGATTAATGTGCAAACTCGAAGTAAAATATTTGCAATCCATATTAAAATAAGAAAATAATTTAACAATCAAAGATAATAAAATACAAAACACACACGAAAACCAACTGCAAGGTTAGGTGGGCATTCTAAAAGCTCATACCCAGTTTTCCAACACAATCTCTAATGACAACTTTTGGGAACCTCTATAGAATATAGTTATTGTACAATGTGTCTCGGCTTTTATCTAGGTGGCAACTCCATCTTTATTTTGGGCCTCAAAAGCCCATTTTGTATTTCCTAATGAGCCTTGAGTTCACACAGTGTCATAGTCGCTAAACATTTGGGTGCGCGTTTAACCCCGTTAGTCACAACATGTAAGATATAATGCACCAATCAAGAGATTGATATAGTCAAGTTCTTGATAGAAAAATTAACAAAACCAACCTTTAAACGATTTCTTCAGAAACAATTTCTCTTTCTCTAGCAAATTCTACAAAATGGTACAAAAGATATATGCACTTCAAAACTTCTATAATAGCTCAAGGTCCATCAAAGGTTCAAAGAGAATTTAAGACTACACAATCTTGCTTTCTTTTAGATATCAACATAAACACATATGATACAGAATTAAGACTATTTGCATTTCAATAACTATAAATTGCAATTAAAGAATCAAGACAACGTATGAATGCTAAGATAAATTTTGCAATCCATCAATGACCCAATAATCTACTATGCATCAAACTCATTAAAAAAGCAAAAAACATAGGCATATCAAAATTAGAATCCACAATTCCAAATATCTAAGAAATACTACTCATCATATATATTGAAAAAGACACTCACTCATGAGATTCTTGAAAAAGGTCCACCATGTCCCTCATAAAACACCACTAAAAGTAGCATCTCATCTAGTTTCTACTTTACTGTGATCTTCAATTATTTCATTAGCTTGAACAATAACAAAGCAAAAATCCCGACAACAATGTTTTTCAAGGTCTCTCGACCACAAAAGAGAGTCACTAATGGAAGAATCATCATCATCAAGAATACAATCATCCCTATTCATGCAGGCATATTGATGGACTGGTCTCTAACACTTCATTGCTACCCTTGTCAACCACGAGAGCATACCTCATTTCCTTTTAAAATAAAGTCCATAAATATAAATTTGCTAAAAGAAGATAAAAATTTGAACTTTTTTTAAGGATTTTGATTGCAAAACAGCAAAAGATTGAAACTTTAAGTATATGGATCAAAATTAAGATAATGAAAAGAAACAATCCTCAACACAAGAGTCAAGATTGAAACACTAAACCAAGAAATGTGCTATGGAAACCAAAAATAAAAATAAAAACAACTTGTATCTCTATTCTGAATCATCAAACTTCGAAAAAAAAAAGAAAAAATTATGCACCCTTATTGGGTTTGTTTTGCAATTTAAACCCACAAAACAAAATTATTTTTTTCCTCCTTTGAAACAAAGACAATTGATTGAATGAAATACAGAGAAGCGGGGAATTAGAAAAAGAGGATGAAGAGAAATCTTTTGTATCAACCGTTGTTGAAGATGAAGCAAAGCTTGATTTTTTTTTTCTCTCAAATATATTTGTTTTTGTGTAGGAGACGTACAATTGGAGATGGTGAGGAACGGAGACTGCGCAGGAGAGCAAAAAGGGGAGGAAGAATCTTATCATCTGCTATCGTGTTCTTCTACTATAGTTTAGAAGGAGCGGATGAAAGATCAATTAGGAAAAAAAAAAATGAAAGGGACGCTCACGGGGAAGAACAAATAAATTACCAAACTACCTTCAAATACTTTCATATATCTACTCTACGTAAATTACTGAGCTTTTGTTTAGTGGAACCCATTAACAATATTTTATTTTCCACGATTCAATATATCATTATCCAATTATTAAATTCCTTGGCACATCATGAAACCTTTCCACACTCTCAATTTCAAAATTCTAATAATGTAGACATATATCACATTAGTACCCCTTAAGGTAGCTTATATGATGCTTGAAAATTTGTATAAGCATTGCATTAAAAAAAATAATAATAATTAAAAAAAAGAAAAATAATAACAATAAGAAGAAGAAAAAGAAAAAGAAAAAGACTTGCATTTTCAAAGTCTCCACCATATGGAGCCTACTATGATAACAAATCCTTTAAACTGGATAGTTCTATTGCATTGATATTATATACAAACGTCTGTTTACTTTGCAACTTGTGGTATTAGAATGATGCAAACATCACATAAAACTTTGGCAGGTTTTTTTATCTTTCATTATCCAATCCTGCGATACATATTTTTAGTATTTTATTTTAATCAATTAAAAATGGACGATGCTTAATTGTAACTCGTGATGTCACAGGCCGAGTGCCGACAGAAAAATATTGGAGCAATTTTAATATTACCCCCAACATCAATTAATATTTATTTTTTTGAATTTTAATTTTTTCTCTTAAAATTTTAATTTTTTTTTAAATCTAAAACTTAAAATGTATATAAGTGAATCAGTCATGCAAAAATTTAATCACCTGTGGCCTACAAATAAATTTTTAATAGAGGTAAAAGAGTAATTGTTGTGAGTAGTGATATAACTATAGACATTACTATTTGTGCAAAATTTGACGTGCATGGGTGGCAAATTTTTCTCTAAATTTCTCTAAATGCAGTTAATGCTGACCGCAAATGAAGTATTTGCTCACTTTTCCAATTTTATTTGCTCAGTTTTCCAATTTTATTTGCTCACTTTTCCAATCTTTATTTTCTTTAAACTGTGAGAAAAGAAAAAAGAAAATTAGTCTTGGGTTTTGCTTATTCTTGGAAATTGATAATCCTTGCAAAGTTTATGGCTGAATCTCTGCATATTGATGTTAAAGAATATCACAATGGTAGCGACAAGGGACACAGTACGACAAGTAGCTTGGATCAGAAGGTAAGGACTATGACCACAACAGCATGTTTTGTATATGACTAGCAAGAGAATCATCTTGCTGAAACAAAAAAAAATCAGTTGGCCATGAATCAACTAATTTTCCTCTTTTGAAACAGGTCACGAACCTGGGAAAGATATTTCTTGTAGCCAACTTCCTCCTAGAGCTTCCATCAGCTGCTTTTGATCAGCTATCATCTGCGCAGAAGCCTCAATATGCACTTCTGAGTATGGTGATGTCTTTTTTAATCTTAATCATTTCTACTACGGATCTTGTTTACAAGGGTCAAAAAGAAGGAGTAACTTGGATGAGAAGAGGATTGTTCCCTTGGTTTTATCACCCACATCAAAATTACAAGCCTTTTGGAACATTACCTGATATAATTGGTTTGCTTTGTGCCTGCTTTCAGTCCATTTTGCAGCAATAACATACACCTTGTTGTCTCAGCAGGTAGATAATCCTGTCAAAGTGTCTTTTTGGCCTATTATTTTTGCTTTTGGTTTATTGTTTTCTAGACTGCAAGGAAATCCTCCACAAAAGAGGTCAACCTTGCTTGTCAGGAAACTGAATAAAGCAGTCGAATTCACTCTGGCTGAGCTTGTTACTGCAACTGATGATTTTTCGTTACTGAACAAGATCTATGTAGGGCGATTTGGTGTTGCTTATAAAGGGAAACTAGCAGATGGTGAGGAAGTAGTCGTGAAGAGAGGAGAGAAAGGTCAAGAAACTCAATTTTCTGAAGAGCAACAAAGGGCTTTTGAATCTGAATTGGGAGTGTTGTCAAGGCTTCACCACAAAAATTTAATAAGGCTTATTGGGTATTATGAAGATGAGGATGAGAGGCTTTTAGTTTATGAGTACATCAAGAATGGAAATTTGTATCAATATTTACATGAAAAGAACAAGAATGAAAAGAATGGTAATGTAATCAATTCATGGAAAATGAGGATCAAGATTGCACTAGATGCTGGTAGAGGACTTGAATATCTTCACCATTATGCAGTTCCACCTGTAATTCACAGAGACGAAAAATCTTTAAACATCTTGCTCGATGCAAACTGGATTGCGAGAGTTGTAAATTTTTCATTGTCATTGAATGCTCCTGAATCAGAAAATGGTGACAATTCAATGCAGGTAGTAGGAACTGTTGGCCATATCGATCCAGAGTACTACAGTTTAAATATATTAACTGCGAAGAGTGATGTATACAGTTTCGGAGTAGTGTTATTAGAGCTTCTCACAGGAAAGAGAGCTATACTTTACAGTGATGACAGTGAAGGCGAACCAACAAGTCTAGTAGATTTTGCAGTTCCTTTAATTAGGTCCAGCGAATTTGCGAAGGCTGTCGACTCTAGGGTTAGTCTTCTAGAGCTAAATGAAGTAGAGGCAGTAGAGTTGGCGGCATTTACAGCACTTCATTGTGTGAATTTGGAAGGGAGGAACAGACCAAGCATGACTAATGTAGTTGATAATTTGGAGCAAAGCTTGTCTCTAATGAATGCTAGCTGGTAGCTCATAAAGAGCAATTTAGTTTTATGTAGATGAGATGTAGTGGAGATGAAAAGCTATGGATCAACAAAAATATAGCAAGCAAAGATGTAAAAAGAATCTGATGGATTATAAGAAGTTCCTTTAGTAGAATGTTCAAAAATTTATAATTTTACTTGTGATTTCAATACCTTCTTTTCTTCTTGGTTCATTACTCAAGTTACTAAAAGAGCTTGTTCAAGGTGAAGAACTTGCAATGCAATGTCCAACTCTCTTCAGGAAAACTTATGGAGGAGATGGTTTTCTTACATTAGACATTAGAATGATGTAAATAGCATATAATCACACCTGCAGGTAGTTTGTGTGATTCCTCCTGGAAATTTACACACAAAACAAAATCATGGAAGCATTAGTGGTACTAGCTATTTATGAGAAGTTTACATAATAAAAAAGAAATTTAAAGGAAGAAAGGAAATGCAAGGGAGGGAGTGGCCTAGTGACCCTTTTACATTATTAATTTTCCAAATTAACTTTCATCTGATTTAGAAGGGAAGTATTAACTATTTTTTTTCCTGTATATATTGCCAAAAAAAGGTAACAACACATTCATATATGAAGGTAGCTTGCATGATTCTTCAAAATTTGTATAAAATAGACATTAAAATTTAAAAATGACGGTCTATAGACTCTATACTTTGTCGAGCTACCCTGCTTACTTTTAAGTCTTCATTTCCACCTTCCTTGTATTACAAATTGTGGTGTGAAAATTTCAGGTTTTTCTTTTTCTTGAAGATTGATAATCATGTGAGAGATCCTATGGCTGAAGCTGTCTATATACATATTAAAGAAGAAGAGGAAAATTGATCAAGGCAACAAGCATGAATTCTCTGAAATAAAGTTTCAAGTTCAGTCTTGATTACGGAACAAACAGACGCTATAAGAGTTTTTTCCCCTCTGCAGGGTCCATCCAGCTCAATCTAAATTAATCATTGCCTTGTAATTACCGGATACCAGAGGTGATTGCTAAAGAAAAGAAAAGCTGAGGAAAATTGACATAAATGAGAAATAAGCATATATTAGTTTATGGTTGATGACATTATCTGAACCTGAAGTTATCAAGCAACATTTAGCTCGAGTGCTGTTATTGTGTATGTGTATAGATTTTTTTGAAACCATCAGAACGTGCTAAATGTACAGTACTTTGTGAATTCTAATTTTTAGCAATCTGTTGTATTCATTTGCCAAAATCTTATATATATATATATAGTTCAATTGGTCACATAGTAACTATGCATGATCACCTGGAATCGTTTCTGAAACACCAGTTACAACCAAATAAAGATATTCACTAGCAAATTACTAGTGAATACTTTGAATTATTAGCATAGCATTTGTCGGTTCTATCTTTGTTAATTGTTGTATTAATTATTATAATTGTTATCAGAATAGAATGATTTTCTTTTATTGATTAGGAGGTCAAAATTTCAAATATAAACTCACGGATACCTTTGAAAAAAAATATTGTTAAATTACTTTCTCACAAATAGTAAAATGTTTTTTTTTTCTGAATACTAACAATAATAATAAGAATCAATTATAAATATCGAATTCATAACTTTATTTATAATAGCAATACATTTTCATATTTTGTTAAAAAAAAATTAGAGTTTTCTTTTTGAATTTTCAATTTCAAATAGAAATGCATTGCCACCAAATATTAAGTGGCCATAACTGTATTTAAGATATTAATAGATTAAAAGATAAATTCTAATCTTCTTCTCCCCAAGTTAAAAAAAGATGTATTGCCAAATCAAATGGGATCATAAAATCAACAAAAAAAAATTGAAAGTGAAATAAATTTGAAAGGAAAAACATTATTCTGCAAACAGTAACTACTTAATTCAAACTCTTCAAATCAAGGATAGTAACTAGATACAAAATGATTTTCTATCCAACTCAATCTAGATTAATCAAAATCCACTGAATACTAAAAGTAATTGAAAAAGAATACTGACTCAAAGTCTTGGTTCAATCCACTCAACATAATTTGCCCCATTAACAAGTGGCTCAATTGTTCCATCAGCCATATCATAAACACCCACACCACTTTTATTTGTCACAAAGTATATATTATTAGACTTGAATCTTGACTCATTTGATACATCAACAAGGCAAGACGAACGATACCCAAGAAACAAAGCTTTATCTCCAAAATTATTCACCTTACTCCATTCTCCACTCTCAAAATCAATCTCATAAACTGCAAACTCAGAATATAAAGAATTCTGATAATAATCGCTACGAATATATCTAATAATATCACCATCAAAATAAAATTTCCAAAAAACCAACATGAGTACTTGAGATGATGATGACGACCACGACAGGGATGTTGATGATGAAACTAACCAAAACTTGAATGTAAATTTTTCCATTTGAGGTTCAGCCATCCATGGATTTGGAAATGATCTCATTCGTGTTGTACATTTTTTCTCATTATCAATATCATCGTTTTGATTAAGATCAATTTCAACAACAACAAAATCTTCCCAATAATTAACAGCACAAGCAACATAAAATAGTCCCTCGTGATACGTGATGACCATGTCACTTGTTATGTCCATGTCAATTGGTTGGAACTCTAAAGCTATCTCAGACCATGCATGATCCCCATGTTCACAAAAGGCTAATCTTAACCTTTCATTGTATGGGAATGAATTTACTCTATAAACGATCATTATTTGAAAATCTGATGCAAGACTTGGACAACAAGATAAGGCCAAACCGCAGACATGAGAACTCCAATAAATTGGATCCTGGAGAGCTTTTCTTTCGACAGGTAAAGATTCAGGCAGGTCAATTGTTGACAGCGAAAAAGGGTTAAAAAGCCTTAATTGTGATTTATTTTTAAGAATCAAAAACCACCCTTTTGAAGAAAGATAGTACCTTTTCTCCTTCATGAAAGATGGGTTGTAAAAATTTCCTTCACTTGATCTATTATTGATGGCTTTTGGCAGGCTAATGCTATATATTTTACGTTTCGAAGGGTTGAAGTACTCGCGGGCACTGCTGCTTTCGCCTTCTTCTTTTTCATCAACAAGAAGAAGCCATGGAACAAGTTTAGGTGATGAACTGAACCGGGCCTTTGCCTTCATTGCAACAAATCGCCATTTAGTGCATACAGCTCCGAAGACAATAAAATCTTGCAAGCAACTTATTCGCCCTGCAATATCACACCAAATATCACTACTCAAACCTAACCAATTCGGAATCGTCCTAGAACCACCCAAAAGAGGCAAAGGCTCAGCCATTATATATATAGATATAGAATATGCAGGTTGCTTTAGGCTTGTTTTGGTTCAGCCATTGGAGCTATAGCAAGTTGGCATTTAAAGCTCGAACCTCTCAACTTAAAAGTGTTTGATCAAAGAAATTTTTAGCCAATAACAGTTAGAAGTTGAACCCCGACAGCGTTTCTGGAAAATAACTAAAACACCCTGAAATAGATGCAAAGAGCTAAACAGAACTGAATTACCAAAAAAAAAAAAATTCCTTGTTTAGTATATTTACATGAAAAATCAGTTATTTCTTTGCTTATTTTTAGTAATTAATGTTTGAATGATTTAATTAAATTTTGTTGGTCATATAAGCTTTGTTAAGATTAATATAATCAAATGTCAATCTAAAATAATATATTTTCTCTTATATTTTTTTTTTGTTTTTGACTGAAGAAAAACCATATTAAGAAGAACCAACTAATACAGGAGGAACATGATAAATCCAGTCCACAGATAATCTAAAAATCTTTAGCAGACCTTCCACCCAATCTGTAAAAATACTAGTTTCCCGGCTGGAACAAGCAAAGATAACACCCCAAAAAAACAACTAACATTATACAAAATAGATTGGGTTTTCCAGAAAACATCTTCATTTTTCTTTTCAGAATTTTTTTTTTTTTTCATGATTTTTTTAACAACTTTGACTTAAGGGGAAGAGAGAACCAACCCATCATTTCAACTTTATAATTTTAATTACTTGAATCCCTAGACTATAAAGAGAGAAGAACTTTACAATTGAATATTATAATAGTAACTTAAAAATTATAATTAATTGTCTGTGAAAGAGTGTCAATTGATAACTCATTTTCAAGTATTCTAAGTTGTAAAATTCGATTTTAGCCTTCCTCTACTTAAATCTTAATACTGGAGATGATAACTTTATTACCCTTCATTTAAAAATTATATTTCTATCAATTTAATTCATAGTTGTGAAATAAAACTTTTAATTATTTTACTTTATATTAATTTTTCACTACAATAATTGTTTTAGTATTATATTCTACCATTTTATTAAAAAAATTAATAGAAACTTGATGTTAAATTCACCATCAAAATTTTTTTATCTTATGGTATATGAACACTTAAAACGCTAATACAATTTAACAATTTCAAAATAAATATTGCATAACTAAATTCATAAAGAAATATAAATTTTACTTAATAAAATTTTAGCAATATAAGTTGAACACAAAGTAAAATAACATAATAAATTCATAAAATTATAAATAGTTCTTTTGATTATGATTTAAAAAACACTATTAAATTAAAGTAAATTATTTACATTCCAGTTATTAGATTTTTATCATATATAAATAATTAAAATATTTTTTTTAAGTTAACATTGATTGTTGTGAAAAATGCATTTTTCATATTCTAATCAAATAATAAAAATATAATCATTTTGAATTATAGATAATTAAGTCTTCTTAAATTGCAAATAAAGTCAAAAATGGAATCCTATTTTTTAGAGGAGCGCAAAAATCCGTACCCATTAATGCTATTGGTTGTTTTTTAATATTAATAATTTACCTTCATTATTATATCAAAAAAAAAGTACATGTAATTTGGATTAGGTACACAATGTTTAGGATTCCAACTGGCCAGAGAACAGGTCTTTACTTTCCATATAGAATTTTCATGACTATCACTTTGTGCATACTTCTAATGGATTTGTGTTGGTAAATACAGTTTCAGAGCTTTTGTAGACTTGGTTATATGAGTTATGGTACCTGAACAACTTCGTTCAAGTCTTCTAGCCGATGGATTTAGCCTTCATTTGTAGGGGCTTAAACATGGTTTTTTTTTTTTTTTTTGTGGGGGGGGGAAGCTTAAACATGGTTTTCTGTTTGCATTTTTGTGCTGCTACTTAGGCTACTCTCAATCAGCCTGACAGGACAACAGCTGCATTATTGTGCGAGAAATGATATCTTATACTGATCACCACTCTTTACAAAACAAGTATAATTGAAGCTCCCTGTGCTATCTTAGTCGCATCTTACAGACAACACCAGCAGGGCAGATATTATGCAATACTGCAATTTGAATTCAATAGCACACAAGTACAAACATCAAAGACAATGAAAAAGCTTCACATATTTGTACATCTCTCCTTCAGTGTTTCGTAGCATGAACTACTGAAAGTCTCAAACAAAATCAAAGCGTATAAGGAGCTTCACTGAATTGTATTTTACTCCTTTACGGTCATGGAGTGGAATTGCTCGAATCCCTCTCCTTAACTCAGACACAGGAAGGCAAGTTTGACCTCCAAAATCATCCTTCTCAGACATGTCATACTCATGAACCTCAACACGTAGCAAAGCCAATTCGGGAACAGTTAATGGAAACTCAAATTCCTCGTTCCACACAGGTATCCAATTATCCTCCAGTGTCTTTGTCTTCTTCATTATAGTATCTGCAGGGACCCCAGCAATCCCTATCTGCGCATAAAAATTTAAAGCCACAAACCAGATGACAGGTATTGGTCAGAATTGTCAGGTGAAAAGAGAATAGGTGTTAGGAAAAGAAACTGTGCATTCTAAAATCACCCAGGGAAATGTTATAGAAAATTCTGCAGTCTAGCAGGCAAATAACATCAAAGACTCCCCAGTTACGGTAAAGTTCTTAAGGGCCAACCAAATAAGGATGGCAGCATTGCTCAAACTAGATTGCCAATGGTATGTTAAACTGTATCAAATAGTTCTGAGAAAATGGTAGATTGCATTTACTGATTCTGGGAGAATAAGGGATGAGAAAAAGAAAATTGATTTACTTACTCTTGCATAGAAATCTGGTGGCGAATATGCATCAAAATGAGTGCGATGAAAATCATAGTACCATCCTTCCCCCATATATACTTTCACCTTTAAAGAAACAAGAACATTACAGTTATTTCTTGGGACAAAAGCACAATGAACAAATGAACATGTTGCAGCTGGGTAGAATGTCTGAAAAAATCAATTCAAGTAAATCAATCCAACAGAGTGGCTTTACAACATTCACCTTCAAAGTTGTCTTTACAGGCAAAGTAACTCTAGGGTCAAATACCTCCCCATGTGGCCCAGGCTTCAATAGAAACTCTGGTTTTTTCACATAACCACAGCCACCATTGGCTCTGAACATTCCCTGCATTAACCAAAGTGATCTCCCATAACCCTGTCAACAAGAATCTTATCTTCAGTATTCAGAAGAGGCACACTTCAAAATAATTAATTACAACAGGGGAAAAACATTCAAAATGCTTTCAACAACCAGCATCACTAAAAACAATTATACTTGATAAAACCTTCACTACCATTTCTTTCCTGAACTAGTCAAATTGCTGAAAGCACACACAAGTGAATAAGCACCATTTGATTCATTGATTTATTCATAAAAATATTAGGAATTAGAACAATATCAAGGCTACAGAAATACAAACTTATGTTCTTTGCTCCAAGTTGTAGGCTGAGAATCTTATCACAGATATTGGTCTAAAAACACAAACCTGCATATTGAAAGCAACCATTTGAGCTCCGTGCATCCACCCAATTAGTGGATTGTAGTTGGATGAGTCAACACGAATGCCCTTTGGGTATACCCTAAGTATATTTCGCTGGGTAAACCTACATAACAATGCAACAGTCAGTACCTCTCCAATGAATCCAACTACAGATGTAATATGACATCATGCATAAGATAATTGTGAAGTGCTTAAGCAGACTAGTGTATCAACACAGTATACTGCCTGCACATGAGTCAAAAACAAGACCTGCAAAGGTGTCAGAAACATGTCGGGGAACAAGCCCATAAGGATTTCCAAATCCACTAAATAAACTCCTTGTCAATATTCGCTACTTATGCACCACTTGTCACATATATGGCCTCTACCCTTGTATCAGCAATGTTTCTTTTTTTGTCACATAGATGCACATTTGAAAAATAGAACAACTGGAAAGTAAACAGTTCTTGAAACAAAGTTTACAAATACTTTTCTGCACCTGACAATTTCTTTGCCGTGAGTTACTGCAGCCTTTTCAAGCTGTTGTTCACTTAAGCTGAGACGTCTGACTTTATCAGGGTCCACTTTCAGGCAGTCTTCCATTCCACCTTTAGGCTTTCCGGCATGAATAGCAATCAAATGTTTATATTCTGGGGCTATAATTTGCTGTGGCTTGTTGTCTCCATCGAGAGCATCTTCATCATTATTATTATCGTCATCCAATTCATTCTACAAGAAGAATGCAAGTAAGGAAGCAGAATATAAATATCCAGTTTGCTAGTAGTCCTAATCAACATCTTCATGCACCTTCTCATCAGCCTGAAAATGGCGTTTCAGGTCAGGAATTTCTTTCCCCCAAGCTTCTTCATCTGATGCAGCCTTCCCACTCTGTGAATCACCCTCCTTCTCCTTAATATCTTTAGTTTCAAGATATTCCTTTGGTGGTTTAGTAGATATTATAACTCGTTTCTTCAAAAATTCAGGAGAAGGAAATTCCTTTAAAGATTCTGAGCCGGGAGTAAACAGGATGTCTCCAAATGTTTGAGTAATCATCTAGAAATTAATCAAAGCAAATAATCATAAAAACAAAAGTGCACCAAATACCAACAAAAAAATGCAGCGACTAACCTCAGCCACTTTAGCCTGAAGATCTGGAGTGAGGTGGTCCTCCAGAGTTATAACAACTGGGTAATCTGATGCACTAAAGGCATGCTCCTTGATAGATCTTAAACATTTGATAAGTTCTACAGGAGTTGTCAGTGTCCTACATCAAGGGAACAGCAAAACTAGTTGAGGACAATTTATACATGATTCACTATTTGAAATTTCATAGAAGTTCCTTATAACACAAAAGCCACGGAAAATTTCAACTACCAGAATGACAATTTCTTAAATGACGCTGTCATAGAGAACAAGAATGTAACTATATAATGACCGTAACTCAATTTTGATACTTTAGATTTGAAAATTTTATTTCTATTAAGGAACAATTAGTCGAAACCAATAAAATAAATGTAAAAGACTTGGTTCTTATGATTTAAATCATGCGAGCATGATGAAACATGAAACTTCAAGCAAAAGATTTCTGTCAAATAATTGTACAAACAATTTCTGTCCTACATTGATTTATTTACTGAGTGGCAATAGCATTACAACAACAACATACCCCCCATGAAGAACATCCACATTGTCTTTGGTAGAATTAGGCCATATATCCAATTCAATTACTCTCACACCTTTCTGCAGTGCGTGTATGATGGGAACATCACTGCAGTCGCTATTAAGTTGATTCCCAGTTAAGTAGGAATTGTGGCCAGTGTATATGAAATAATGCGACAAAGGACAAGTCATATCATGGTGCACCTGAAACCAAACAAATGTTCACCAACATAAATAAATAAATCAGAGAGATACAATCATGCAAGTGAAGGAAAACTGAAATGAACCAAACTACTTATAAGTTTCTAAGAATGACCATCATAGAAGGAAAAGAAAAGCAATAATCATCCCAACCTTCCTACTCAATTCTCATTCAGGAACCAATTTCAACATTCAAAATGTAGAATACAGCAACTATAAAATGATAGACAAAATCCACATTATAGAAAAACATAGAACAAGTGAAAAGTTTATAAGCCATACAAACCATGTCTAAGCCCAACCCAGAAATTCGATTAATTCAATCCTGATTTACTAAAGAGTATCTGAATACAGCCACAAATAATCAATGCAGTTATATACTACCTATTGAATTTAGAAAAAAAAAAAAAAAAAGAAATCAGAATCTTGATTTCAATTGTCTTGAGGTTCTTTAAAGTCAAATGCTAGACAATTTTGAAATCTTGGATTTCCTTCCTAGTAAAGAAAAAAAATTACTATGTATACATCTTCATTTAGACACTTAATCCAAAAGAGTAAAAAGAAACCAAGAAAAAAGAAAAACGTATAACAATAAAAACAAAACCCAAATTCACTTCAATTCAGCTAAAAGCAACAAAACCCAATTCACAAAAGCCATAAAAGATTCAAACTTTAGCAACAAAATGTTAAAAAGAAGTAAAATTGAGAAGCGTACCCTACGTTTAACATCAAGAGGAAGGTTAATATCACCAAAAAGGTACTTAAAAAAGGCCTCAAGATTGAGACCTTTACGGTGAAAAATGTTCAAATGTTTAAGCTCATGAAGATGATCAAAGATAGCTTGAGCATCTTCAATTGTAGCGTTATCTTGTTTCTGGATCTCTACAAGAAAACTACGGAGTTGATCTACAGACATAAGACCATTATTTTTATCAGAGTACTGATCAAATAAAGATTTGATCTCTTCTGGTGCCTCTGCCACAGCCAACTTGAACCTTCTCCTGAAGCAGAAACACACTCTGTAAGTCTGTTTCGACATTTTCACGCAATTGGGTGTCCTTTTTTTTTGGAGGAATTGAGGATTGTGTCGGTTTGTCTTTTAAGGTTTTTGTTTTTGGTTGTGCTTCTTGTTCTTGTTCTTGTTGCTGGAAGATGACAGAATAATGAAGAAGAAGAAGAAGGAGATACTGCTTTAGCTGGAGAAGTGATTTTTATTTGAGTAAAAAAAAAAAAGTGGGTCCCACTATTAGCTTTTATATATATATATATTATATATTTGAATAATTGAGTGGGGCCAGAGGACAGTTGGCTTTAATACATGGATGGATTTGGGGTTTTGGCTTGGATAAGAATCCAATATTTAATAAATTCATAGGTTTAATCTCCAATTTTGGATTATTATTTTTGTCAAAAAAAAAAAGAAATTTTGGATTATTATTAAAATTGATAATATATATATATATATATATATATTTCTTTTCAACTAGATGCATAGAGTTGGAAAACTAAATAGGTAAATGATAAATCTTTTTAATGCTAAAAAAAATGATAAACCTTTTTCTAGTATTAAAAATGAAAATTTACCTGATGAGAGGTGGCTATATTTTTACTTGTAAAAATTATAAAGGTGTAAAATTTATTTTTTACCATTATTATGTATTAATATTGGTGAAAATTTTATAGGAGTTTCACGGATCAGTGTTAAGGAAAATCTATTTTTATTATTATTGTATTTCTACCTAAGTTAAACTGAATTGATCATAGAATAATTCACTTTAAATATTGGTGGTTTAAATTAAAAAATTATAAATTTAAAAAAATAAATATAAAAAATATATTCATGAAGTTACTAATATATTTTATTATGCAGCTTAAAAATTGTGTCCTATTAAATTACAAACAATAATAATTAAAATGAAAGGAAATTTCATCTTTTTGTTATTTGATAAGTGGTTAATTTTATGAAAAGTTATACAATGTAATTTCTCAATTTTATTAGCATCCATATTGAAATTAAGGAAATTATTGTGGTAGAATATATAAATTTTATTTATAATTTGGTCTCATTGAACTTCAATGATAAAACAAAGTAATAATTTTTTCCCTACTTAGACTAATTATTTAAAATAAACGTCACATAACTTTAATAAATGAACACCTAAAGGAATAAGGCAGTTTTAGATCTGAATTGATTAAAGAAAATTAAGAGATTTATGTAATTAACAAAATGTGTAATAAATTTTTTAATTAAAAAAGGGTTAGCTCAATTGATTAAAGTATGTTTTATTTTTTTATTAATAAATAGATCAAATAATTTAAATATTAATAAACTTTTTAAAAAAAAATAATTTTTTTTATTAAATGAAAATTCTCTATTAATTTCTATGAAAAAAATGGGAAATAAACAACCTATGGATTTGATTTCTTTTTTTCTTTTTTATTTTTTTTTTTTCTGAAAAGACCTTTGGATTTGATTTCAACACCTAAAATCTTGAGGGGTCACTATAAATTGTAGACACGTTGTTATATAAATATGAGGCCACATTTAGCTGCTAGTGTTTTTTTTATGTTGTGGGAACAAAAGATATGTCAAGTTCGTGGGCCAATAGGTTGTGTACGACGTTATGAACTCCAAAAATTACTTTCTTATTATTCATTATAAATTTTTATTAATATTAATTAATAAATAATAAAATTTTAATAGGAACAACACGATAAAATATTTTGCAGTCAGATTTTTTTTTATTTAAAAAATGGTATATTTTTCCTAATATTTAAAAATTTGTAGTTTTATTTTATTTATATTTTAATATTTTATTCAATAATATTATTAAAATATATGATATAATGTTAAAATAATAGGGATATTTCATTAGAATATATATATATATATTAAAGGAAAAATTATATTAAAAAAACCAACCTTTTGGAACACTTTCAAACTAAATTCTATTCAATTTTTTCTGTCAATTAAAATCACAATCTTTCAAACGTTAACAAAATAAATCTTTCGTTATAAAACCCATAAGAGAATCTTTCGTTATAAAATCCATAAGAGAATGCTAACGTGGCTGTTATCTTTCATTTTGTTCTGAATTTTCACATGTATGTGGGGCCTACACGTACAAACCACCCATTCCCATTAAAAAATAAACGGCCTCTTAATCAAATTAACTAGCCCAATATTTTTACTTTCACCACCATGTTCTTCGCCCTCATATTGAACAAAGCTATTTATACAAGAGAATTGAACACCTAATGCAGAATGCTAACCTTTGGTTAGAGAAGCACATGAATTAAATCTTCTCTAGAGTGGACACTCTATTTGTAAAAGACGTTTGGGCGATCTTCTCCACCATATATGAAAGAATGCAAATAAAGGCGAGAGATGGCAAGTAGATGGAGGATGAACATCTTCTCATTTACAAGGTCGATCATCGATGATGAATTTTAGAGAATGACTTGTAATGCTTCATTATTTTTGTTGACCACAGCATAATGAAGAGCATTACACCCTCTATTATCAGTGATTTCACAACAATCAGGAGAAAAAGAGATAGCTTCTATACAATTAGTTATTATGAACTTTCTATAGTGCCAGAGGCATCACCACCACTATAGAATGTTGCATGTACATTAATCCAACCACCACTACCATAACAATTGACAGATGACACCATTATAAGAAAACCCACCAAGAAAAAAACAATAAGAGCCATTTACATGAGAAAATATGGAAATTAGAAACTCTTATATTTATCTCAAATGTTTGCTAGTATTTTTCATTTGTCTACCAAACTGAATTTTGAGCTTCTCTTCTTCCTAAATCTTCAATCTAGACTTAAATTGTCTTTGTAAATTAGAAACTCTTTCATTATTAGCTTTTCCAACTTCTGATACTTCAGAAAACTACAATGCATTTCATCTTAATTTTCTCTTTCCAATTGTAGGTGGCGAGGTTAAGTGCGCACTCAAGTGTTTGGTAATCACGGTACTATATAAGTTTAGGACCCACTAGGAAATACAAAATGGGCTTGGGGCCCAAAATGGAGATGGATCGCCACCTAGATAAAATTCAGGACACACTATACAATAACTGGATTCCACAGAGGTTCCTAGAAGTCATCATCAGATATCAAGTTTGGACATTGGGTATGGGCTTTTGGAATGCCCACCCAACCTTGTGGTTAGCCTCCGTGTGTGTTTCGTATTTTATTACCTTTGATTATTAAATTATTTCCATATTTTAACGTGGATTACAATCATTTCGAATTTTTATATTTTAATCCAAGTTGGCACATTAGTCCTACTTCATGCTTATAGCCCAACATACATCACAAATAAAATAAATAATGATAATTTACAACCATACTTTCCAAATAAATAGGGGAAAGGATTAAGGATTACAATGTTTTGTTCAAAAAAAATGTAAAATAAATAGAAAATAAACCATACATAAATCAAAAATAAACTAATTAATTATACAAATAAAAAATTCTCAAGAACTAACTAATAGAATAACTATTTGATGATTAAAAATTACCAAATAATTCCTGCAATAAACACAAATTAGCGCCATCTCACAAAATAACAATATTATCCACAAAATAATTAACAAATAATATTCATGGGAAATAGGAGTAGCATAACAAAATAGTCCACCAAAAATCACAATAATATTTATACAATAATAATATTAAACAACATAGTAATAAAAAATCAAGATATATAACAAGACAAATACAGGAATCATGCAAAATATACAAAATAAGCATTGAAAACAAAATAAAATGATGCAAGATTCTGATGAAGCGACGATGCCTCTTTAAAGAGGTGTCGCCTCCTAACTAAGAGGCGATATAATATCGCTGCAACACGAAGGGGCAAAGCCTTTATAAAGAGATGTCGCCTCTTCAACAGACCCAAAAAATAGACTACATTTCTTAACTTCTAAGAAACTTGATATTCAGACAAATATACAAAGACTGATACAAATATACAAAAATTAACAACTGATACTCAATATTTTATGCAATCATGCTTCACAAATGACCTTAAATAACCAATAAACAAAAAAAAGTAAGAAAGTAAGAAATCAAAGCTTTTAAGAAAATGAAGAATGTAAAGCTTAAAAATGGAGATTCTCACTGGTTTGACGAAGTTTATTCTTCTAACTAAGCTCTCAGAGCTTGGTTTATTGACTTGGGAGCTTGGAATGCAAGGGAACCTTCCTCTTTCTTAAGAAATCAAGTCCTTTGATCCCAAAAATCCCCTTCTTCTTCTTCCTCATCCTCTCATCCTTTTTTCTTCTCTTTGCTCTCTATTTTTTTTTTCTCTAGACCAAAGGTTTCAAGTCCCAAAAAGTCAAAAGTCCTCTCTCATATGCCCACACCTTCTCTTTTAAGGCCTCTCCCCTTTTACTTTTTCAATTCTTAACTAAATCACTTTCACCCTCTCCCCCACCCTTTATCATTCCCCATGCCCCTCTCTTTCTTTTTCCTGCTTTTTTCCTTTTCTTTTACATCCATGAATGTCTCAAATTTAAAGCAGGTGAGTCTCAACTACTGCTATTAATGGAATTTAATACTATAGAAGGTAGCTATGAAGAGGCACTGCCTATTTAATAAAGCATTGCCTCTTCATCCTGGGCTTGAATTTGGCGTTTGGGCTTAAAGGCTTAGTGTTTTAGGCTTTCGAGTTTATTTTAGAGAAGTTTTAGGCTTCCATTGCATTTCAAACTCGTACTTTCTCATCATCAGGCTTTCGTTGCGGGCTGATCAAATTGAAGGTATCCACACCAGTGCTTTCATCGTATTGTGAGATTTTCTTCTCTGCCATTGAACTGCCTTTGGCATTGAGAAGTTATTTTTACAATTCTGCCTTGGATCTCCTGTATATTAACAACTTCTTTGTAATTTTGTTTCAATTGAGACAGCTGCAACTTGTTCATCCATCTAATGATATAGCTTTCTTGTTCCTTTCTCAAAATTGATTACCAAAGTTAATTTCTCATTCTTTTCACCAATTTTTTTATAAGAATTAAACACCTTCTTATAATCCCATTCACTAGTTCGTGTTATCCTTAAGCATAATTCAGAGGATTCATTTCTGGATTGAGTTTTCTTTCTTAAATCCTAGTATGTGCCAATTTTTATGGTACCAACTCTCTGCTTTAAAACATCTTCCATTGCTTTCCTTTCATACGTACTCTCTCCACCCCATAACTCTTTCTTATATCCACCTGATGCTTCTTCCAACACTACAACATGCTCATCTTGAGCTTCCTTATCACTCTCTAAATCCTTAGAAAAAGACAATGAGTAATAAAATGAAAAACTGGAACTCACTTTCCTTTCCTTGAGATTCTCACCCCTCAGGACAGTTTCGCTTTCTTTCTTTTCCCACATTTTCCTCTCATCTTCCCTTTTGTACTCTTCCATCTCATCCTTCCTTTAGCACTCTTCTTTTTCACCCTTCTTTCTATTACCCTCCTAAATTCACCATCAACCAACTCGTATTGATTTTTGGATCTACTCTACAATGAACCCAATCTAACATTCCCCTTTCTCTTCTAATGACATTCACCACCATAATTACTTCTCTTATCTATTTCCCCTTTTTTTGAAAAACTCCATTTCAATCTCTATCACTTAAACACTCCTTGCTCAAATTATCACTCAACAAACTTATCATAGCATCAACATCATCAACACTACTTAAACTTCACCTACCATGCAAACTAGAGCTCGTAAGCCTTCCCTTCCTTCTATTTTTAATTTTTTCCCTACTACCCTTCTTAGTTTGGGAATTAATTAGGATTTTTTAATAGGAATTAGTGGGTTTATAAGTGTAGACCATGAGAAATTTCAGAACAAAACATAAGATAACAACCACATCAACACCCTGTTATGGGTTTTGTAATGGAGGGTTTATTTTGTTAACATTTGAAAGGTTGTGGTTTTAATTGACAGAAAAAATTAAATAGGATTTAATTTGAAAGTACCCCAAAATGTTGGGATTTTTTAATGTCATTTTTTATATTAAATGTTGAGTTCTAAAGTTATTAAACTTAAATTTTGTCAAGTGCCTCCTTTCATAATTCAACATTAACTTTTTAAGGAATTATGTGTTAAATTATTAAAATTCATTTATATTTTTCTATAAAAATATAACAAATTCTCTTCTTATAAAATACACATGTTATATTCTATGTAAAATATTCTAATTCTATTACATTTAAAATATTACTCTTTTTTTCCATAAAAAATTATTTATTTTATTCTAATTAAAACATCCCTCTTTTATTCAACTAAAAACACATTTTTCTTTTTATATTTAACGTAAAAGGTAAGAAATCTATAACTTTTATTTATTTATTTATTTATTTATTTATTCAATTATTATTATTATTATACATATTAACAACTTATATATACTCTTAGTAAAAAAATATTCAAATAAAATTATTACAATAATTTTTTGTTTTCTCACTTTTATATTTGATTAATTTGTAGTTTTTAATTATTAAAATAATTTACATTATTTTTTCAAAATATATATATTATTTATAATATGCATAAAATTTGGATTGGTGACTATTTATTTATTAAGTAGTATGTCATTCAATTAATTAAAATAAATTCACAAATATAAAAATTAGATGTATTTTTAATTTTATTAGAAATAAATTTTAAAAATAAATTTCTAATAGTTTAAAAAATATATAAGTAATGGTAAATCACATGTAAAATATTTTTATTAGTGAAAAGTGATGTAATATTAAAATGTTATATTAAAATAAATGATATTAATTGATAGGGTATTAAAATATTAAAAAATAAAATCACATACTTTAAAATGTAAACAAAAAAATCTAAAATTTTTAAATGAAAATACATCTAATTTTTTTTTTTTTTACTTATCCCTTATCCATCATAAATTTTTATTATTAATAATAGTAAACTCCATATTTTCTACCTAATTCTGGTTAATATATTTTTTTAATGTAAAAGTTAACATGCAAATGATTGAGATTGGATTGTATTAAATATGAATATGATATTCACATGTTCTTTTAAAATGTTTTTTTAATACCATGCATGTTTCACTTGCTTAATTAGTGACCTAAGTAAAAAATAAAATAATGATGCTTATTCAATTTTATAATTTTAAATTGCTCATTGCAATGCCTAAGTTTCTTCTACGAAATCAAGAAATCGACAAGGAAAATCTGTAAATAATATTAAATAAATATATATCAATTATTTACTATTTATATAAAATATATTTTTAAACCATTATTGATAGAATTTATTAAATTTTAATTAATCTTATTCAATCTAAATAAAATGTAAAAATAATAAAAAAATTTTAACAATTAATTTCATGAACTACTTTTCCAACAATATATTTATGTTGAACGAGTAATAGCTTATATTCATTTAAAAGTTACATATTTAAAAAAAATAAAAAAATAAATAAGAGAGGCAAATCTTATGATTATATTACTATTTTCATCATATAAACTTGCATAATCTTTTCTTACAATTCTTTAATTTCTCTTATATAGTGAAGTGAAGGTGAAGCAATTCTTTATTCTTTATTACTATAATTAATGGGAAATTCATCATTACTTTTGGAGGTTAACATGTGATTTTTTTCCCTTCAATTTTCATGGTACATGTCGATATATGTTCCACTAATATTCGTAGAATTCGATAAATTTCGTATATCAATATCATTAATATAAATTAAGAAGTATTTATTTTGTTAAAAAAATTACATAAAATGAACAATTTTCTCTGTTGTGTTGATTCCTGAATTTTTTTTATGATTTTAATTGGACATATTATAATGTGAATTGTTGACTTTGCCATCCATATAAGAAAATAATGATACTGACATGTTCTTCCCAGCGTTCATTAATTACTTTTTAATATAAATATTTTTCAATCAATTTGTACGATTTAAATGTTATATTAATTTAGTATATTTGAAATTAAATCTCATATGAATAATTAGCTCACTTTTACAAAATTATCAGTATAATTTTATAAAGTAACATGTTTTATTTCTAACTATATCAGGAAAAATTTTAAATTTTTTTTATTTTACCCGATACTCTTAATATTTAATACTTATAAAAACTCTAATTATTTTAAATTTATTTTTTATAATTATAAAATTTGAATTGAAATTTTATTTTAAAAAATTTTATCTTTTAGTTATTTAAATAATAAATTTTGATAGCTTTCATTAATTATTTTAATTAGGTGATTTTTTTTTTCATTTTGCACCGAAATTGATTGTTTGGTGCAGCAGATTATGTGTGCACAACAAACAAACCAAGAAAAAAAAAAGTATTATCTTTACTTGTTTTGTTGATAAGTTTCCTGAAGTGAGGGTGACTTTGACAATTTTTCATTTTTAATTTTATAATTATCTATAATAAAAAATTACAAAGCAAAAAAAAAAAAAAAAGCTAAAGCAAAGACTAAGATGAGAAGCATAGTATATGCCCGGCATAAGTAATTATCTTCATTCACTTTAGTCTTTATCACTTTTTATTAAAAAATAAAATACTTTTAAAAATTGAAAAATTAATTTACCATAATGTTAATATACTATTTAACTAGTTTAATTAGTTATATATATATATATAAATATTAGCATTTGCATATTTTTTTTAATTTAGAAAATGACTGATATATCAATGATAGTGCCTAGTGGATTCTTTGAAAAGCATTTTGTTGTATAAAATTTAATTTATTATTATTAATTTATAAAATTATTTTTAACGGATTTAAAAAATTATTTTTAGTATATCAATTTTTTAATCTTTTTATTCAAAAAAATATTTGAACATTCAGTACCATGAATATTTTTATCAATATATAGTTATATGATCTTAATGGTTGATAACTATAGTTGTCTCGTATTTATTGCTTGAGAAATGTCGGTAAGCTCATTTATATATTTTATTCATTTACGGAGTATATAATATTGAGTGTACAAAAACAAAAATCATAGTCATATACTTTAATATTTGTTTGAAACAAAAATAATAAATTCTCAATTGTACGATGAGAGTGATTTATTTCCCACATGGGAATGTTGTAATTTTTTTCCTTTAAAAAAAAATGTACCAATGATGAATTTAATGTCCATTAATTACTTTATAACTTTAGGTGGAAGCAATTTTTATGAACTAATTAATCAGCATATTAATTAAACATGTCTGTTGGTCTCCACCTTCTAATTGAAAATTATTAGTAATAATCTACTTTTTCTTGATAAGTTTCAATAGAAATAATTTCTAATTATGTTTAAATGAAACCAACTTTGATAATTAAGTCATAAAAAATACATAATTTTAAAAAAAATTGAATCGAGGACGCAAAGTTTATAGCAATAAAATATTATGATGTTAAATTTATTAAAAATTTAACTTATAAACACTTTTCAATTAAATTTTAATAAATTGTATAATAGGAGTATTTTTTTTATTTTTAAATCGACGATAGTAAGATGAAAGGCAATCATTCCTTTTTTAAATTGACGACACAACTGGTTAAACATTTTAATGCTACTGAAAAATTCAATAAATTTATAAATTAAGAGATTAAACTGAAAAAAAGAAAGATGTCAAATTCAGGCAGAGCAAATGCAGATGTATTAGGCCAAACAGATTGTCATATGTGACATCTCAGCATTCAATCAAAGTGAAAACCTTGTTGCTGCAGCTGCAACAACTAATAATAGCCAATAGTTCCATTAAAGCTTTTCTCATTTTTTTAACTAATTACTACAAGGCCACTGTTTATCCATCAATTCCAGGACAAACACCTACTATATTCTGCAGCAAATACCTGTAATTTAACTGCTGCTGCCTGCTACAATACCAGTACAAGTGAAGAATATATCTCACAAGTCCTATACAAACTCAAACTTCATTAGAAGCCTTGCATTGTTGAGCTTCTCTCCTTTCTTGTCATGGAGAGGAACTGATCGAATTCCTGGTCTTAATTCTGACACAGGCAAACATGTTTGCCCCCCGAAATCGTCCTTTTCAGACATGTCGTATTCTCGTACTTCGATCCTAAGCAACGCTAGCTCAGGAACTGTTAAGGGGAACGTGAACTCCTCGTTCCAAGCCGGAGCCCAATTGTCCTCTACTACTTTTGTTCTTCTCTTGGCAACATCAGCTGGTACTCCAACAATGTAAAGCTGCAAATGCCAGAATTCATTGAGCTGAAATTCAGCAAATAATACAACACCTGTATGCTATATCGAAAACCAGGGTGAATTGCAATATTGTTTGGTCACTTAGTAGTCAAGTTCAGGTTGGTTGCAGTAGCTGTAACAATTAACATGACTAGAGGTTCGCTGAAACATGCTGCATCTGTATTGAATTCAGTGTGATGGTATCGGACTGAGTCGACTGTATCGGACTGAAGTGGCTGCACTAACCTTTGTGGGCAATACTTAGATCAGTTTGACTAACCTTTGTGTAGAAGTCGGGCGGAGAGTACGAATCGAAGTGGGTGTGGCTAAAGTCCAACCTCCATCCATCACCCAAATATACTTTCACCTGTTATTTGACAGAAATGTTGTAAGAAGCAACAAAAGGTCATCAGGCAAATGAAACTGAATTTCAAACTAGAGACAATATGCTAACCTTCAATGTCTTGATCACTGATAATGTTTTTTTAGGATCGAACAAGTCATGGTCTTTCTGCATTAGAAAATCAGGCTTTTTCAAGTAACCACATCCTCCATTTGCTCTAAACATCCCATGCATCAACCAAAGTGATTTTCCATATCCCTGTTCATGGACAAACTCCAATGTTAGCGAGGACTTAAGTCTGAGGTGCTAAGATCAAAAAATGTGTCGAAAGCTGAGCTTTGAGCACAAACCTGCATATTGAACGCAATCATCTGAGCTCCATGCATCCACCCAATGATTGGTTTGTAATTAGAAGATGTTATTCGCGTTCCTTTCGGATACACTCTTAGAATATTCTCCTGTGTAAACCTGAAGAACGATAACAAAATTCAATACAAGCTATTTGCCAATTTATGGTGGGTTGGCTATGGAAAGTTTTCAGGAATATTTACCTCACTAATTCCATTCCATTAGTTGCAGCAGCCTTCTCAAGTTCCTGTTCACTCAAACTAAGACGTCTAACTTTATTAGCTGTAACTTTGATTGCATCCTTTAAGGCACCCTTTGGCTTTCCAGCATGAATTGTAATGAGACGTTTGTACTCTGGAGATGCATGGTTTTCTGACTTACTCTCGCAGTCGTCGTCATCTTGATCACTGTCACTCTGGTGTTCATTATAAAGGTCAAACAAGCACCTCAAGAATCAATTTTTAAATGACGTATGTAGGTTCTCATCTTGCTTACCCTACCATCAGCTTCAGGCTCAGGTTGCTCTTCTTCTTCTTCTTCTTCTTCTTCTTCAGATGAATTCTTTTCATGACAAGTTCCCTTCTTTGGCTTGATAGTACTAGTGATAACAGTAGATTCAAGGTATTCTTTTGGAGGTTTGGTCGAAATCATTATTCGATGTTTTAATGATTCTGGTGAAAGGTATTGTACTAAGCCATCTGACTCAGGATAATACAACAATTTTCCAAATATCTGAGTAAGCATCTGCACAAAAAAAAAGGAGAGAACAAGCAAAACAAGATTATAAATAAATACATAGAACAGCAAATGGAAAATCCAAATCCTTGAATCCACATCTTGGATTTTTTGAAAGAAGGTCTCTTGTTCGAGTCTTGTACGTAGACGTAAAACAGATGCTGTGAGAGTTTTATCCTAATCCAAATTCATTTGGCTACCGGACACCGTAGGTATTTTACCAAAAAAAAAATCCAAATCTTTGAAGAATCAAAAGCTAACCTCTGCAACTTTCGCCTGTTGTTCTGCCATGAGATGGTCTTCTAAAGTTATAATGACGGGATATGGAGAACTGACAAAAGCGTAATCTCTTATAGATTTCAGACATTTGATGAGTGGTACAGGAGTGGTCAGGGTCCTGACAAATACATTCAGGAAATATCTTAGAAGGACTAATGCTTGCAGGTATTAAATTTGTCTATGCTCTTCCTGCAATAAATTTTCCTGAGTCATTCAGAAGCCGACTTTTGGTCATGTAATGCTAAGCCAACCATAATAGCTGCGTTCAAATTTTGTCACAGCAATAAACATATTCAAGAATTGCACTAGCAACACCATATGCCACAGATGATGTATTTACAGTACTGATGTAGACACAACACAAGCTAATTGCATTACCAGAAGCTATGCTATGTGGAAAACCGGACAATCAATTCATACCTGCCATGAAGAACAAGAATCTCATCTTTCACAGAACCTGGCCATAAATCTAGTTCAATTACTCTCACACCTCTTTGCAAAGCCTTTATGATTGGGACCTCACTGCAATCACTGCTCAATTGATTCCCAGTCAAGTAGGAATTATGTCCTGTATATATGAAATATTGTGACAATGGAGCAGTCATATCATGGTGTACCTGAAAATGCAAAATAATTTGTCAATACTTTGCAAAGCAGCAAAGACTACATAACAATTGTCATGCAAATCAACAACAGAAGATTAAAGATTGTTCAATGCCAGCTTCTTGACATATCATTATTTAGCTAACTTTTACGTAACAAATCAACCCCTTAAATACAATGTTGTTAGAACTAAATTATATTTGCAAAATGAACCCACCAACAAAACCAATTAGAATTGCAAGAAAAGAAAAAAAAAATTAAAATACATAAGAGAGGAAAAGAATTGGACCTGAGGAATGATAGGGCCATTGATATCATCAAAAAGCAAGAAATGGAAAAAATTATCAAGATTAAGTCCACGTCTAGCACACTTAGTTACATGATGTCTTCTATTAATAATATCATCAACAATTTTTTGAGCATCAATTAAGGTACATTCAACCATATCTTGATGCAGAACCAAGAACCTTCGAAATTGATCAACACTCATGTGTTGTTCACCATAAGAAAGCTTGGCAAAAACTTGTTTAACGTCATTAGGTGGCTCAGCTTCTGTAATCTTGAACTTTCTGTTGAAAAGATTGAACATTTTGTAATTGTAGCTACCCAGTTCATCTTTTGAATTAGGTGGTGGTGGCTCTGGCAATTTCTTGAATTTTCTCTCTTTCTTGTAGCTTGCCATGATGATTTTCTTGGTGGGTTTTTTCATCTCATCCTCTGAAAATGTGACAATGGTGAAAGAGAGACTGTCTCAGAAGTTCCTGAGAATGAGGAGAATTTGAAGCTGGATCATTGGAGAAGTACTATATTATAATAATAACGAACAAAACGGATATTTGTGTCGTTTTCTTCTCTTTGTTTTTGCTTTTTTTTTTGTTTTTTTAATTTTTCAACTCTTTATTATTTATTTATTTGTTTGTTTGTTTCTGGTTAATTACATGGATAAGCTTGTTGTTATTAGTGGATGGATTATAGAAAAAGTAGAAATTTTATATACTAATTTTTTTTAATTAGATATGCTAATATATATATATATATTATTTTCTACTCTAAATATCGGTTTTTAAAGTTAATACTCTAATTAAAGATTCTATCTTGACATAACCATAAAAATGACAAAAAGTTACAAATAATTAATTTAATGTCACTACATATACAATAATTTAAATCTAAAATATGATTTAAGTAAATATTAGAAAAAAAAATTAATGTAAGGTTTGAGCTCTATGGTATTCATATCTTGCAAATTTAATTAGATTTTGAATTTTTATACCTAATTTTTTTTTTATTTTGTATTTTGATTGAATTAGATAATTTCGACATATATAGTTTTACAATGTTAATGGTTTAGCCATGCATGAATAGGAAATAATATATTTAAAAGCATTTAAAATTTTGAATTTTTTCCTTAAAGAAATGATTTTTTAAAATTTTAACTCAAGAAAAATTTAAAATAAAAATTGAATAAATACTAAAATTACAAAATTATAATTCAAAAAAAAATAAAATAAAAAAATTAAAGTGTTTAAGATTGAAAATTATTAAAATTGGATGAATATTAAAATTATAAAAGTACAATTTTAATTGAAAATTTTAACAATTAAAAAATACAAAAATAACGATGAATGATTATATTCTAATAATTCAATTGATTTTATCATTAAATTCTAATCATTTTATTTGCTGAAAGTTGAAAAATTAATGGTATAACCCATAAAATTGATAAAGTGGAGTTCGATATTACTTTTTTTTTTCTTTTTTTTCATAAAAAAAATATTTATATTTTTAATTTGATAAAAAAATAGTTAAAAAACAATTATATATATATATATATATATATATATATATATATAGTATCAAGTATCAAACACCAATCTTGAAAGCTCTATTTCACATTTTTCTTCTATATGGTGTTCTAAAATGATTCGTCTTCTTTAATCAAACACTTATGTTCAAAGCATAGTCACAAACGCCAGAGAAAGCTGCGTATCATCCCATGGCTACTACAACAGCAAGATTGATCTCCATTGCTCTTTTGTGGGTCCTTGTTCTTTTTGGAACTCTTGCTTTCATTCAGGTCTCCCCTCGATTTCTATTTGTTTCTCCAGAAAATTTAAAATAGCAAAATTAAGGAACGATTCTTTTCTTTTCTTTCAATTAGTAAGTTGGAATCTTTTTGTTTGTGTTGATTTAGATTTACTATTTTTATTACCAGAATCGATTAAGTGATAGTGGGATCTCATCAGATTCCAAGATTAGTGATACCAAACTGCGTCAGGTTTTTTTTTTTCTCTTCCTTTAATTCAGTTACAGAATTAGCTTAATTCAGGAGCAATAAAGAAATCCAAGATTATGTGTATAAACTTTGCAGTTTTCTGAGAGTGTCTTTTGTTCTGTAACGTATTTGATTGTTCAGGAAGAAAAGAAGTCAGAGGAAGACTTGGAATTGGTAACTCACAAAGTTTATTTTGATATTGAGATTGGTGGAAAATCAATGGGTATGTCTGTTTAATTTCATAGCTTCAGAAAAATTCTTTGAATTTTGGTTTATGGGGATTAATTCTTGAATTCTGTATCCCTTTGCCCTCAATAATTGTTTATATCATTAAAATGGGAAATTTTTGCCCAAGTGTGTAATGGATTGATTTGTAAGACATATTGGTCTAAGTATAAAATACATAGAGTTTGTGTTACTCGTCCAATAGCAGTCTGGGTGTAGGCAGGAATTTCCCTAACAAAAGTTATGCATTTCAATTACTTCCATGTATGTTTTAGATAAAATGTTGCATTTTTCTCTCTAATAGTTGAAAACTTTACAGCGAATGGTGTTAACATAGAGTATTACAAAGTACATGGACCTCCCAATTGCAATTTCATTTAGTATGATTCTGGGTGTAACTATTGTTTTGGTTTATAAAGAAAGAAACAAGTGATGGTCTTTTTCATTTGGTGATTCTTGTTTCCTTCTTTTTGTTTGAAGGGTCGAAGTGATACTTATCTCTTATTTGTTCTTCAGTTGTTGTGATGAAATTTTGTAGTGGATGGATCTATTGTAACTGGATTGTTATTCTTTCTATTTTGATGTATTGTTAGAGGAACTACTATGCAATGTTGACTTACTAACTTAGAAGCATATATGCCATTCAATTTCATGTTTTTATCTTTTCATGTTGATACATTTGTCTCAAATCTTTAGACTGGATCGAGTTGTTCATGAGCTTTTACTTTCAGGTCGAGTTGTCCTGGGTCTTTTTGGTAAAACAGTTCCTAAGACTGTAGGTATGGAGTCTAAGTGCAATAAGCAATGATGCCTCTATCTTTCTTGGTCTATTTTATTCTAAATGCTATTTACTTACAAAATTGCATATTTATTTTGCAGAAAATTTCCGAGCGCTTTGCACGGGTAGCCAAGTAACTGTTGCCCCCTTCTTTTATGTATATTTTCATTATAACTACTACAGTTTCATTATATATAATGTTATCAGAATAGCTGCATTCTATATGCCTTTGGGATCAGTTTTCAGTTTAGATATAAGTAGAATGTGAGTAGATGCATTTCCTTTCATCTGGTCAAAATTCCCGTTGCAGATTTTCACTTGAAAAACCCACTGAAAGAACTCCTTGTGCATGATTTATGATGCCAATTTTTTTTTTTGGAATGATTAACACAATAAAAGCACTATACTCTCTGTATGTATCTAGCTCTGCCACTATCTGGTCTCAGGCAAGCAATTATAATCACATTCTTTTACAGTTACACTTTTGGTTGCTGATATGAGCAGTCAAGCCTTGCTTGTAGGTATCACTGCATCAATGCTAGAGGAGTGATGCCCTGACCCTGTTGTTGATGGATTGCCAACTAAAATAGGCTTGAAACTTCTAAATTCTGTTATTTCATTTATGTTGAACCCTCTTGCTATAGGGGAGAAAGGAATAGGAAAGAGTGGGAAGCCTCTCCACTACAAAGGCAGTTCATTTCACAGAATTATTCCCAGCTTTATGATCCAGGGTGGTGACTTTACTCGTGGTGATGGGCGAGGTGGAGAATCAATCTATGGTGAACAGTTTGCAGATGAAAACTTCAAGCTCAAGCATACTGGACCAGGTAAGTCAGAATCTTCTGAAAAGTGTTCGTACTTGGTGGTGAGTACATCTTAAAGGGGCATTTCTAACATATTTTTTTACCTTCTCCAATAACAGGACTCCTATCAATGGCAAATGCTGGGCAAGATACCAATGGATCACAATTTTTTATCACTACTGTAGTGACCAGCTGGTAAGTAACTAGCTCATCAGTGGGTTAATAGTGTATTTGTGACCCTGATGACGTGTTCTGAACTTATATGCAAGCACATTGTGACCTATTCTTGAAAGGTTGGATGACCACCATGTGGTGTTTGGCAAGGTGCTCTCAGGCATGGATGTTATCTACAAGATCGAAGCTGAAGGAAGTCAGAGCGGAACGCCCAAGAGCAAAATTATCATTTTAGACAGTGGCGAATTGCCTGTGACACCTGCTAATCCTCGTCGTTGAACTCTTATGTGAAAAGTTATCACAGGAAAATACAGATTTACAAATTTACTCTGGCAATGTCTTATTTTCAGTTCGGCCATGATTTAGCAAGACTTGTTTGACAGCTCATATGATTTGTCATTGCAAGTGCATTCGATGTGACTATGATGTTTACCATAATATCATAACAGCCTGGATTATATTTCAGTGGCAACATTTGATATCCATTGATTGCAGAAGAATTCCTTCTAGAGACGAATCTATTGCCATAGGTAATATGGTTTAGAATTCAGAGTCGTTCGACTGAGTGTTCTATTTTTCCATTAGATAAGCAAGACAGACAATTCTTTTGGCAAGAAAATCCAGGAAAATTTTGCAAGACAAGTGAAACCTCAAAATCAAAAGCTTTGTTGTGTTCGATGGTCATGATATGGTAAAGGGTGACTTCCAAGGTGATTAGAAATGGATTGTTCTAGCATTGCTAGCTTTGTCCCTTTTATGCCAAGCTTATCCAAATGGTTATAGTGACTGAGGTCATTAACGAACAAATTTCAAATGAGACAGATAAGGAAACCAGGCAAGTTGAACCACATTTTATAGTTGAAGACATTAAGCTCTATTTAAAACATAATACAGAAACAAGTCCTTGTCCCTCCCAGAGAAAAGGACCGTTAACACCAATCACAAATATTTGGCAAGACGGACCAATGTATTGACAAACAAATCTTTTATCAGTAACAGAAGCTGAAGCTAATGTTCATCTCAAGACAGTAAAGGGATTGGTAATTATTAGTGGAAATTACAGACTTCATCTAGTTTATGCTTGATCAGTAAGCCACTGATCTTATCTCAGCAGAAAGATTAATTTTAAGGGGGTTACAACAATTGTGCAAAAAATGAAATAAAAATGAAGTTAGATGCTCATGGTGTACAACTGAGTCGAATTTGCAAGACAAAGGAAACCTTCAACATCCAGTACCTATAAAAGCTAGCAAAAATACACTCACTTCTCTAAGTATATCTATGTAGGCCATTAACAGCCAAGTTAATTTGATAAAATTGCTAAAGAAACAACAGTAAAGCAACAGAAATGCACAAGCATAGCTAGTCATGGTCAACATCAAATTCTACAGGTCCGTTTCCCAGACAAACAGAAAGTATCGAAACAATGGATTAAATGATGTGAATCAAGTAGAGTCACTAGAGGCATTATGAAAAAATTTTCAACCGGCACCGGGAAAAAGAAACAGATTTTGCTAGGAAACTGGAATAGATCTCATCATATGTAGGTCAAAGAACTGAGATTGATTGCATCCAAACACAGCTCCTTAGCAACATAACTTCCTTCAATGTATAAAGTTGATAAAATCAAAGCCAAAGCAAAAATCAGTGTTGTTAATAGTAATAAAAATGCATACAACATAAGACTCTTGGTTAAGGTTCCAAGTAATGACAATAATCAAGTAACACAACATAAAAAAGAGTACCAAAACTGAAAAATAACAATAAGAAGCACCCTCAAGATCACCTGGACCATTCATTTCAATCAAACAAATGAAAAGACAGCATCACCTAAAGATCCCCACTTGTTCATATCCTTGTAAGAACATATAAACTATCAAGACTATACAAATTAGCAGAATCTTTCAATTTCAGTATCATCTTCCTTCTATGTATCACCTCAATCACCAAAACAGATATTCCCATCAAAACTTATCTCTTTATCAACTCAAAAACAAAAAGCCCTCAACTTTAAAACCCAGAAAAGAAATGAAAATTTTCCATCACACAAGGCAAAAATAACTAAAATTTATTTATTGGATTTATCTATAAAATTCATTCCAGTATACATAAATCTTGAAAAAGAAGAAAAACACACACCCACATGAATACAGATAGCTCAACTTATGATAATAACAATAATCTATGTCCTGCCACTACTGTTGCTGTTGTTAGCAGAACCATTAGCGCTGCTCCTGCGTTGCTGATTATAAGAACTAGAGAAATTAGAACCCAAATCAGAGTAAAGAGAAACAACCTTAGAAATATTACCATTAAGTTCTTGAATTAAAGCAACGTTTTTGACCATGTTATCAGGGCTTCTTGACTGATGATTCTCATTAACTTGCTGAATCAAACTTCTGTTCCTGTCCAAAACTGTCTGTACTTGTCTGAATGTGGTGTTGAATGATGCCCATGTTTGTGGGTCTCCTTCTTGCACTTCGTCGTCGTCGTCGTCGTCGTCTTCGTTCTTGTGACGGTTGTTCTTGTGACGCCGCTTGGAATTTGAGGTTGCGTTGTCCATCGTTACGGGTTGACTGAATCGAAATCGAATCACGAGGTCATGTAGTGATAATTACAAGACTTTGATCCAACATTACTGTTTTTAAGGTTTTGGGTTTGGGTTTTGATTGAGTTTGAGATAATGAAGGAGCGAAGCGGTGGCGATATATAGAGGTGTGTTTCTGTTAGAATCAAGCCACATCGTCACGCGATTTTAAAGCAAGTGTGATGCACATGATATATTTTGACTTTTTCTTTAATAAAAAATTCAATCATATCGGGGCTATTTTCGTTTGAAAGAAATTTTTAATTTAATTTATAATATTTATGCTTATATTCAATTAATTTTTAAAAAATTTTGATATTTTTATAAATATATAATATACTTTACTTTTAAAATTACCTAATGAGAAATATAGTATCAATTATTGTGTAAATTAATTAAAAAATAGATTTTTATTATATCAAAAAGAGAATAAAATAATTTAAATGTTAATTATGAAAACCTAGTTGTGAAGTAATTTTTTACTATTTGAGAAATCTTTTAATATTTTAAGAAATTTAATAATTCTAGAAATATTGTATAAAATATGTATTAACTTCATATATGGTGACCTAAAATTTTAAGTTTTTAATTGAATTTGTTTCAAAGTTTATATTAAACGGGAAGAGTGTGTATATATATATACAATAACTAATATGTTGTAGCTCAATTTTTTTTTAGTTTTAATTGATATTTTATTAGAAAAAATATAAAACTAAAATCGGCATGTACTTCCTCTAATGACTTAATTTCATTTTATATTTTTTATAATTATATGCATTTTTAAAAAAGGAGTATATAAAATTATTATTATGTAAAATTTTGGTAAAATTTATGAGTAATCCTAAAAATAAAAGAAATAGAAGAATAGGAAAAAATAAATAAAATGAAACAAAATGAGGTTGGGTGTAAAACACCCGCTAGAGTTGCAAAAGGGAAAGAAGAGAAGCGAAAATATCTAGTGGAAGAGATACATTAGAAGAAAAAAATCTAAAAAAGTAAGTGATTTTGCCACGCCAACAAAAAAGTGCATTTCTTTTTTCCTTGTCAGAATTAGATATTTTGTAAGTGCACATAAAATAAAATAAATATCTTAAAAGAAAAGTATCACACATGGCCTTGGCCTTTGTGCATGCTAATATGCTAATCCCCTCTTTTCTGAAGCACAATTCAATGTTTTTGTTAGGTAAAAAAAAAAAATTCCATATTTTTATTTTTTAAGATAAAAAATATAAATATTTAGTTTAAAAAAAATAAAGTTAAAACTTCTACGAACTTCTAACTTCCTTTTTTCTCTTTTATTATATAGAAAAATTAAGTATTTTTACTAATTATCAAAAAAAAATTTATTTTTAGTATTTAACAATTATAAAAATTTTAATTAGTTTAAAGTTTAGTTCAGTTGAATTCACATGAGATAAAACTCTTTTAATATTTATATTTTTAAATAAAAAATTTATTTAAAAAATTATGAAATAAAATTTTTTTAATATTTATTTTTAAAAAATATAAAATTAATATGAAAAATTTATTTAAGAAAATTAAATTGCTTAGTGATTGAACTTTCTTCACATTCTTATTCTACTTTCTTGTATTCTTTTCTCAACCTTTATGTCCCATCTACTTCTTTTCTTCTTCTTTCTTCTTCTCATAGCCAAAAAGGTAAAGATAAATAATTTATAAGAATCATTCAATACAAAGATACCCCTTATTCCATAGCAAGAGAAAGAAAAAAAATCTCAAAAATTCCATTTTAGATATTTTCATGAGCAAATGCATTATATAGTATTATCTTATATATTATATATTTATTTATATATTCTTGAATTAATATAGTTATAATTTTTTAATTACAAATTTATTAAGCAAAAATTGATTTAATAAATTGATAAAATAAAATTACACTTTGCGCTTCCCTATTTTTTTATATTTTCTTATAATTACTAAAAATTAATTCAATAAATTAACAAGTGATTACTATATTATTTTTTTAAAAAAATAATCATTAAATTATTTTCTCTTGGCTGAATTATTTTAAAAAAAAAACAAATATTTCAACTGACAGCAGTGAGTTCAACTGAGTTGTGTCAAAAGTTATAGTATTGCTTTCCTTTTTTGCTAGAGAAAAAAAAAAAGGAAAGAAGAAAAGGATAGAAACCAACTTCAACCGATCATTCATCATCCTCTTATCACATAGAATCGACATTGCATTTTGTAATGCAGATTCTGTTGCTCGATGGAATCTATCATTATTATATGTTCATCATAATGAAAGTGATATTAGTCACGAAAAATAGAAACCAATTTCAGCTAATGAAGTTAATTTGCATTCTAAAGCAACCAAACTGTAACATTCCGCATAATTCGGATGTTAATGGATAAGGAATTGATTGGTCGCAAAAGTGCATGCCAAAATAAGAAAGAACCAGAATCTGACAGCTATAAAGCAACTTATTTTTACAAGCTGCCATAAACTAAATTGGAAAAGTGAAAAAGAAACAACAAGACAATGCCATAAGGCAGAACAAGAACACATCAAAAGGATAAATGATATCAACAAGAAAATGTATTACAGATGTTAGAAAACAAAATCAACTGACCTCCAAGCTCCAATGACCAGATCCCTTTTGTTGGAGTATCTGCACCATGTTCCATCAGGTACGCAATTTGTTTCTCAAATGAAAGAATTCTATAGTAGATCGAATCGAATACGTGTGCATAACTTGTTCCAAATGAAAGTGGGTATGGAAGGAAATGAGTAGATATTTCGAACAGTCACTAAATCGACCTCTGTACAATAAACAACAGTGTTTTGATTGCTTTAAGTTCACGGCTACAAGATTGAACCGAACTAAAGATGATTGTCATTGTGGCTTCTACAACATCCCTGCAATTTGTTTTCCCTACTTTACATTGAATATTCTAGCGAGACTAACCCTTCATAAATATTGAGTTGGTAGCTCTAGCAATAGAAAAATGCAGGCATAAAGATTTGCATGACATCCTATTCCCATTGGAATTCCCTGTGAAATGTCCACTCAGATGGATTTAATGTTCTTTTCCCATCTGCTGCTACAAGATAATACGATGAGTCCTCTGGAAATTCAGTGGCCATTGACTTCCAATGTAGAGATGGACTCCAGTCAGCTTCCTTCAGCACCTTCAGTATCTCTTCCACAACTATTTTGCTCCCTTCAGCAGCTAAATGAATTCCGTCCCTAAGGAAAAAAGATAACTCAAAATTTGAATTTTGATAGAGGATCTAAAAATTCAGAATTAGAGGAAAAAAACATAACTTTCCAAACATCACTCAACAAAGTACTATAAAACCAATAATCATTGACCTCTCACTAGAACTCGCTTCTTTGTACATCTTCCTGTTAAATAATTCTCAAAGTATAGGCCTTTTTATCTATAGTAGAACTTGATGCTACCAAAACATCCACAAAGCTGATTTCACTGAATTGGCTTGTTTTGTCCAGAGGAGGAGAAAAGAGCCACCACTATCTAGAGGTATCCATATATGAACTTGAGACAAAACTAGAGCATTTTTTGTCCTGTGATGAAGTTAATAGCCTGACTCATACTTCATTCCAACATACAAAAACAGCTGAACATGTGTTGTCCAAGACACAACCATAAAACAGCAAATGACCCCAACCTCTTGCAGCTTAAAAGTCATCGAAGATAGTGATGATATACCAAGAAATGGTCAAGCATTTCTGTCTGCCATTATAAACCCGACATATAAAAGCATAAAGCTTCAATTCCCGTAGTGTTGGAACACTCACCCAGTTTTTCCAGGTAAAATATCTATGAGTTGAGGACTACCTCAAGCATAAAATTGAAATCTCACAAATTATATGCATATAAGAAGTATCAACATGACAACAGTGCATTAAAGTTGTCAGTCAGCCAGAGAAGGCCAGCACCAGGAATATGAGTTGATAATAGCAAATTAGCAACACATATTTTGCTTCAGGACATTGATAAGTACAAATAAGCAAGACATAAAAGATTTGGCCAGAAGAACTTACGTAAAGCAGACAGTTTTCCAATCACTTCTTTTCTGGAGTGCATGGAAAAGATCAATGACTTTCACACCCAACTCCAGGCACAGTTGTATACAAGCATCTGAATACATTTGGCACAACTCATTTGTTCGTACCAGCTCACTAAAAATTCCACTGATTCAACAGAAACAAATAAGTCATAATTTTAAGATTCACAACAGAAAATAATGAAAGCAAGAGATCAGAGCACCTTGTGGTTGAAGAAACTCTCTCCTCATCAACTGGAGGACAGCTCAGGAAAATAATGCGTGTCTTCTCTGAAAGGCTCTGATTTCCAAATAAATATGTCAGATTAAATAGCAAAAGTCCTTGGTAAAGCTCATACAATGTCAGATGCCAACACGAAGACAGGCAGAGAAATTGCACAGCAACCACCAATGCAGAAAGATGGAAAGACCATGCTACCATAATATGCTACAAGTATTATTGCTATTGTGGAACCCTATTCATTACGCACAGATCTTGTGACTGAACTTCAATCAGTGAAGCTTTTGGCTTTTCTTTTTCTATGCAAATCAGTTTAACTGTGAGTCAAGAAAGAACCTTCAGATGAATGGCAATCTTTTTCATGTTTTCGATGAACTCAGGAAGTGGAACATGAGGGCCTAGACCAGATGAATGAGGCCCCATTGAATCATTGCCACCAAAATAAACTATCACCAAATCTGGCTGTGTTGAAGCATCCTAATTGAAGCAAACAACAATTGTGTAAGATAATTGCCTTCAGACTTCTTGTAATTTTTAAAATTTAAAAAAAAAAAAACCCTCATGTACAAAAGATTCTACGAATTTGCACTGGACATACTAAAATGAAAGCAGGAAGACCAGCGAATTAATAAATAAAACAAACACTTATGTTTCTCAGTTATCTAGATGTTACAAAAGAGTGTTAGCTGACTTTAATTTTCAATCATTAGCTTGGGCCATCTGATTGTTGAATTTGCCAAGGATTTTTCATGCATACTATAATTCCAAAAGAGCAAATACAAATGAAACAGTCATTTTTGGCTTCCATGAAAAATGCTTTGCAAATGCAACAATCAGAAGGTGCTACAAGTAAAGGAAACATGTAAGGAATTCATGTTTAGTGTAGTTGCAGGGCCACTCGTATCCATTTTCTATATGCAATTGGTTGCTCTACTACATGATTATATGAGACACAGGCAAACTTGTCTGTGCATCAGTCAACTAGCACATATTCTCACCATATAACAAATTTTATGTTTAAGATATCTGCAAGCACACGACACAGCTAATCTCAAGGTCCAGTGACTCTATTCATAGATGATAGACCTCTCAAATGGGTTAACTGAGACAAGGAAGATTCCACTAAGTTCCTTTGTCATGACTCATGAGTCTCTCATGCATACCAAGTTCTTGCACAAACACATCAAACTAACAAACCAACACCACCTAGACTGAAGCATCACCAGATTTCAGATAATAATACAGTGCTTGCAGCCAAGAATACAACATTAATACCTTAGGAAAAATTTGATCAAGGACCTCAACAGCACGCCTTGAATTCCATCCATAGTAACCTCGCAATAATACATCAGCCTATGATAGACAACAATCAAAATTACATGGAAACAACCAAGAATTATAAAATGCAGTAGTGATATCGATACCTCAGTGATCAACGAGATGTTCATTGATTTAAACCAACAAAATCAACATTTGGGTTATCAACAACAACATTAAAACTCCGTTAAAACAGTCTTCTTCCATCTCCCCAATAAAATAACAAACACCCAATACCCAAAACCATAAGTAAAGATGAAGCAAACCATTAAATTAATTAAAGCATTACTCAAAACTAAAAGAAAATATGTGTGGATTTAACAAAACCAACACCAAATCAAAACTGAAAAAATGCAAAGATTAATACTTTACGAGCATAGATATCGCAGAGATGAGAGCCCCAACCGCCATGGCTGAAGCTGAGCTGGACAATGGAGGATCCAAAGAGAATAAACTGTGGTCTTGTTGGTCCCACCATTTTTCTTTTTCTCTTTTTTTCTCTGAAAAAAGATTCAATCTTTCTTGCTTTGCTTTACTCGTTCACACACACACGCACAACCCAAAAAGACCGCAGCTCTTAACTACCCACTACTGCAATTTTCCATTTTATATCAGTGATGAATTTGGGGGATCGATTAAGGGTTCAATCCACCAAGAGTTATTGGTTTCGGTTGCAAGCATCCACTAAAGTGGTGTAATTGATATGGCTGTCGTTAACTCTTCTCCCTCACTAACATACTAAAAAATATTAAGAGTCCATCCCATCAAGTTAAGTCGATATATTTACAAATTTGAGTTTGATTTGAATTTAAATTTTAAATTCGAGCTTAATCGATGTTTTTTTTAAGTTGTAAATTTAATTTAATTAATTAAATAAAATTTTAAATTTTTTAGAAATATATATTTTATCAAATCAAATTAAAATTAAAATTAAAATATTATTTTATTAATAATTATTATTGAATAATTTAATATACTGTTGTTTATAATAATAAGTGGAAATAAAATAAATTAAAATTAAAATTATGTTAAATTTTTTTAAATATACATAAATAAACTTAATTAAATTTAATTAAATTTATTAAATTATATATTTAAAAATTCAAACTTAATTCCACATTAATCGAATTGATTTTAAAAAAAAAAATTTAGTCAATCTTCGCGTGAACTTAACTTGATTTCACCCGTACACTTCCTGATGGAGTGATACTCAAAGTGGGGGTCCTAATATTTAATGTCCAATTTCATTTATTGCAATTCTTTTTTTTTTGGTCAAAATTTATTTATTGCAATTCTACTTTTTACCTTCCATTGCTATGTGAAAGGAATGAATGAATAGCTCTTTAATACATTTTTTTTTTTTTTTAAGTTGTGAGCGTACTTTTGCTACATATTTTCACTTCTTTTTAATAATTATTTAGAAGAAAAGAAAAGAAAAGATAATTTTTTAGAACATGAAATATAGGATCTGAATTTTTTTCTTCGAATGCAAATTTTATTGCTAAAAACCTATAAATTTAAATCTTCTTATTTCTTTTACCTTAATTTAAATTATTAGTATGTTAATCATGTCATAATGGAAAAGATAAGGACGAGAGATTGAATTCTAATAATTCAGATTTTCACCAAAATACAATGTCACTACATTAAATAAAAAGTACAAATCTTCTTATCTTTTTTTATTAATCAAACAACCCTTCTAATATATTTTTTATCAAACAAATACATATTTTTAATAAATAGTTTAAGTGGTAAAATATATGGATATCCAGTTAAAGGGAGTAGAGTTCTAACCCCGACCCCTCTCTCCTTTTTATAGTATTAAAAATTAACTATTTGTACTGATTGTTCAAAAAAATACACCATGCAACATATTTTAGTAATATTGTAGGCCGCACAGTTCAATGTGCGCTCAAGTGTTTAAAAACCATGATACTATGTGGACTTAGGGTTTATTAGAAAATACAATATAAGCTTTTAAGCTTATATCAGAGATGAGAGTCACCACCTAAATGAGACCCAAGACACACTTTTACAGCAACTGGATCCCACGGAAGGCCCTTAACAGTTGTCATCAGATATTGGGTTCAAAAACTAGGTATAGGTTTTTGAATACCCACCCAACTTTACAGTTGGTTTCCGTTTGTATTTTATATTTTATTACTTTTAATTATTAGATTATTTCTTTATTAACATGCAAAATGTGATTGCCACCAAACAAATTTTCACTTTTACAATTTAGTCCAAATTTGCACACTAGTCCAATTTCATGCCACTAAGTCTCACATCATCCCATCATATATTCATAGCAAATAAAACAAATAACATAAATAAAATGCACACACAAAAGAAAAGGGGATAGGAGAATAGAATTATAACCTTTTACGCACAATACTAAAAATAAACAATTGCACACCCAAAAAAGGAGGGGGGGAGAAAAGATTACAACCCTTTAATATATATATAAATAATTCAAAAAATGCAATAAAATAAATTAAAAGACCTAAAAACTATGGTAAAATAGGTGATTCAATCTCCTATTCAATTTATTCCTGCAAAATAAGTTAATTGCCTCCAAAACTAAAGAAAACTATTTTGGACGAGTTGAATTCCCTAATTGCAGCTCTTAGAAGTGAAATGGGTTTCTCTCCTGCTCTGAACACAAGTTTGATCCTTTCTGCCTTAAGAAAATGGACCCTTTCACCTCCTCCTTCTCCCTTTCTCTTACTTCTCTTTATTTTCCTTTCTGTGTCTCCTCCCTTTGCAGAATGCTGACTCCCTCGCTTTTAATCCCTCTTCATTATACTCCATTATTCCTCATCATTATTAGTAATGTCCCCATTAAACCTAAGAACATGTCAATGTGCATAAGACAAAATAGATAGCGTTTCAATCTTCCATAAATTCTCTTATTTAAAAAATAAAATCATGCTAGTAAGGCGATGCCTTAGTGGAATAACGATCGCCTTAGTCGTCTCAAAGGCTGCGCCTTAGTACAACTAAGCTAAGGGCAGTTTAATGGGCTTCACAAGTCTCCAGGCCTATTCTTAATCATCTTCCAAGAGAAATAATGGGCTTTGGTCAATGTGGGAGAAGTTTTTAGGCTTTAATCTATTTTTAAAAGGATTCTAGACTCTAATCTTGTATTCAATATCTATCACTTTCATCATCGAGCTTCTATTGCAGGCCGATCAAACTAAATGTCCACAGTTTGCCTCTTTGATTTTTTAAAAAAGCCAAATTCATTTAATAAACTATTTTTAAAAAATCAACATGCATAACAAAAATTAATAAGGATACACTCGACTTAAAAAGCTTAATTCTCTAAATTCTGTGTTGTCAACCTCAGTTTATAACCCAAGAGGTTACTTCCTTAAAATTCACACCATTTTACCTTAGGGAATAACCCAAGAGGTCAAATCTCGAAATACATTTTTTCATCCTTGGGGTATAGCCCGAGAGGTCAATTCTTTATGTCTGTGCCGTCTACCTCAAGGTACAACTCAAGAGGTCACTTTCTTAAGACTCGCACCATCTACCTTAGGGTACAACATAATAGGTTAAATCTCAAAATACATTTTGTCATCCTTGGGGTATAACCTAAGAGGTCAATTCTTTATATCTACGCCGTCTGCCTCAAGGTACAACTCGAGAGGTTACTTTCTTGAGACTCACACCGTCTACCTTAGGGTACAATCCAAAAGGTCAAATCTCGATAATTTTAATCCCTGCATGGTTAGCTCTATCTCTTTTTAATAATTAAGGGCAAAACAGTAATTCAATAAAACCTATATAAACCACTTTGAACTTCCCTTCTTCTCACTTTTTTTCATTCTTAAAACAAAACACATTTAACCTTCCCGTGAGAGAAACAACATTCTCCACAGATCTCGACCACACACTAGCTCCTCCTACATGGAACAGAGTATTGCCTTCGGCCTGGATACCCAACTCACTAGGTTTAGAGATAGGCACTGCATGGTTTATGACTCCTACCTTGTCGTCTCACATATACTCTTTGGCTACATACGAGGTAAGTCATCTTTCCCCTTCTTTTCCTATCAAAATGAATTGGGTTAATCATGTATATATGTTTTCTTTTGATATTCTTTCAAACTTAATTGTGATTTATGTGCATTTATGATATGTGATCTATTTAAATTAGCCCAGATTCCGCTAAGGTGCTAGCTTTACTGGTAGGGTGTTTGCCTTAACGATAAGGCATTCATTTTATTGATAAGGCGTTCACTTTATTGATAAGGTGAACTAACATAAATTAATATAGTAAAAATTCGCTTGATATTTTAAGGCGTCGTCTCAATGATAAGGCAATTTGCCTTAACAATAAAGTGCTGCCTTATCAATAAGACAAACTGAAATAAATTATTCTGAAATATTTCCCTTTCTCTGGTTACAGACTAAACCTTGCACAATAAAGGGTATGGGAAATGCAAGTAGAGCTCGAGGATGATACAAGCAACTTTCTAAAGTCATTCACGAATGGATTCACGTCACCAGCTTTAAGCCTTTCATCCTTGCTCTTTCTACCCTCTAAGGTAAAAATGATTACCAACCTCTACATGCAATAATGGAGCAGTGGTTTGATTCCACACACTTTTCATCTCCCTTGTAGTGAGTTCACATTAGGTCCAATTTCTTTTGCTACCATTATTGGCATTTCTTGTGACGAAGATATAGTTCCTTTTGATAGAATTTTAAATATGAGCTCCTCGGATTATGTTGCTTATATTCAGAGACTACTTGGGATGTTTCCTGCTATAAAGGGAACCCAAACCCTCAAGATTGATTCCATCCTCTCATATTATATAGCTACTCAAGTGAAGAGTATGACGTCACCTACCCAAATGGATCAGGTGGTTCGTGCTTTCTTGGTTTATTTATTGGGGAGTACCCTGTTTTCATATATTGCTGGCTTGATTGACCTTATGTACCTGATGCCTTTACGGGACATGGATCTTATTTCCACTTATAATTGAGGATCTGCAGCATTGGCTTACCTATACTATGGGATGGATGCTCTAGTAAGGGGAGCCAAGAGACTATATGGATTCTGTTATGTTATCTAAGTACATCCACTATATATTTCATGTTATAAATTTATTCTTTGTACTAACCATAGCTTCAACTTCACAGGTCTAAGGTTTAGAGATTAAGTTCATGGCCTAGAGATTAAATTCATCACAAAAATTTTCCCTATCAGAGATGAGCCTTTTCCTGCTTTAGCTCGATAGGGCATGAGCAGGACCCTTTGTCGCAACCTTGTTAGTGTGCACATGTATCACTCCTACCTCAACTCACTTTTTTGGGATAAGGTAAACCTGAAAATCAAAAAGGAAATGTAGTTATTTATATTTTAAAATTTTAATTAACTTTTTAAACAGGTTAAGCAAGATCTGCGGGGTCGTCGTGAGCATTAGTCCGAAGCTATGAGTCATTTAGAGCCTTCATTTTTTAGGAGAGCCTTGCTCAGGGGACTAGACTACTTGACATGGTATCTCGGAGCATGAGTATTTGAGTGGCATTAGGATCTCAACGAACACCACATTCCTAATGTTCCTTTTTCTTCTATGTTTTGGACTCATAAGCTGGCTAAGCAGGAATTGGATAAAGCCTTAGTAAGTGGTCCAGCTGAGGATTTCTTTGTCAGGACCAGGATGCGATACAGAGAGTTTATCTAGACCTTCTTGCTGAAAGTAGTTCCCCTTTCTACTTCTTCCACTGCCAAGGTGAGTGTTTTAAATTACAGTCCTTTTATTACCCTTTTTTATTTATTAGAACATTCTCACATGTTTTCCTTCTATGAAGACCTTAGCATCTAATGTTAGTGGTAGGATTCGTTCTCCCCTTTCTAGAGAGGCGCTTGCACGGAGACCATATACAGTATCTCCTGACCCCAGGGTAGGTCCTACTGGCTCTAGAGTAGTAATTGCATCTGTCACTTACATGCCTTATCTACTCACCCGATATTGGGCACCTTTTGGTACCATGACTCTCCAGTATCTGACTGTGGATGACACCTTTCGACCTTTATTCTTTTCTTCTACTACCACTCATATGAGACCCTCTTACTCTCGATTTTCTTAGTCTCTTATTTTTACAAATCATGTTAGTTTTGACAACATAATTCATGCAGATTCCTAGGGAGGAAGGAGAGAAACTGTATAGGTTAGATGAGGCCAACCGTGATCATCTGATGACCATCACTCAATAATGGAGGGTAAGTCAATGTCGTTCCTATATGTATGCACGTATGCATGGTAAAACTTACCTGCATCTCTTATTTGTTTAGACAAGATCATAATGCAACCTTGGAGGTACAGATTAAATAGCTATATCACCAGTTATAGTCCTATAAGCTAATTGAGAGTGAAGGTGGCGAAGACAACCAGCCAGAAAACCAATGGGAGAATGCAAAGGAGAACCAAAAAAATAGCAATGATGAAGAGCATAGCTCTGATGATAGCAGTGATGAGGATGGTTCTGATGATGATAAGGAAGAGTCTACAGAGTCTTAGGATTGCTTTGTTTTAGACAAGTAAAGCCTCTATTTATTTTTTATTTTTTTTTTATGAATTAAAACTCTGGCTGAATTATAGGATATAAAAACTTAAGTTTGTGTTTGCGCCTCAGCATAAATGGAACCTTTTACCTTTTTGTTCATTCTTACATTTCAAGCATTTATTTTGACTCTGCCATCCATGCATTTAGTTCACCAATCACTCACTAAGGTATTGCCTTATTAAATTAAGGTATTGCCTTATCAAATTAAGGCATTGCCTTTGCATTCTAAAGTGATGCCTCTCAATTGAATGATTGCCTCATCACTTTCCTAAGTGGCTACTTACCATGCTAAGGTGGTGCCTTTACAATCTTAAGGCGTCTCCTTTTCAGTAAAGCACCACCTTAGCAACCTTATCCTCAATAATTCCAAGCCATTCAGGACAACACTTTTTATTTAAAGACTACATCAATTCCACACTCTGCCTCTTTACACTACCGATGTCTATTCAAACCACTATGACAGAAAAATCTCTAAAATAATTACGTCATGTTCTAAAGAGTTTTAAGTGGAGATAATTGGGCAACACTAGATCCTTTTCACCTATCCTTGAATGCTTTCACCATTAATTACCCTCTTTTTTATTCTATAGCTAAATTTTAGGACCCCAATAAACATGTATTCTGCTCTAACAATTTTAAAATCTGCCCTTTGCCAAAAGAACTTAGTGTAACTCTCAAATATATTATTGACTCTTCCAAGTAACTTGTGCCCTTATGGTTAAATATCCCTGACCTAACTGTTATCTTATAGCTCATGGCACGCTAATTGAAGTTGCCCCTATATTCATCTGCTCGGCACCTTTTCAATAATTAGATTATTTTGGACTTATTTCTTTAAGCTGCTACATCTATCAATAATAAGGAATAATATTGGCCTCACATGATTGCCCTGTACATGTATGCTCAATTCTTGCTTGTATCTCTCTCTGGTGAATATGACCTTTAGGTTTTACATATCTTGGAACAAGTGGAATCTGGTTTAAATCATTTACCCATTATTTTAGCTGTAATAATTTCTAGACTAGATAATCTTAAAGCCAACAAACGGTTTATAGGAAGCCCTATACTACTAGAGGTATTCTTCCTTTTTTTTTTCTTTTTCTTTTTTTTAGCCTCTTATTGTTATAGATATGGCTTCAAGAGAAACTAAAATTATATTCACCTCCTAGAGATTTCTTAAATTACAAATCAAAGCAGCTAAAGAGTCGTGCACTATAAGCAATTTCCACTAACATAATAGACTGGTTAACTACCTTTATTAACACTGAGGTACTATGGGTTTGCCTATGGTGGAATATTTAATACATCATTATCTTATTATACACATATTGTGTTCCCATAGTCAACTTTCAGTCTACCACCTTTTATAACCCTTCTCACCTCTACCGCCAATATCGAAAAAAGTAAATGATCGTGGACCTAATACACGAATAACTTTCTGGATAATTTAATTGCAACCTAACCTCATAAAACCATTAAAAGACACATTGACTACAATGGAGATCAATCTACTAATTATCAGTACTAGGAATAGATTCAATTACAATAAACAGAGAAGGATGAGTTCATAAAGGGTAAAAAGATAAGGGAATTACAAACATCTAATATTCAGAGTGTTCAAAAAAAGAAAAGAAAAAGATAAATTAGCTCATCAAACTTAATCCATATTCCTTTTTGTTTGATGGAATTTCCTTTTAGTTAAATAGTTTATAATAAGCATTTTATGTAACACTTGATAGTAATAAAGGCAGCCCATTTCATTTAATTCAGGCATAAAATGATTATACATTTCACTTTTGACATATCTCATGTCATTAGATGGCTTGCCCTTGTAAGTTTTCCAACTAACTATTTTTTGCCCTCTCTTTTTTATATATCCTTAATTTTTGCCTGTGTCACCTTTCACAAGGTTTTTAACCCAGCAAGACTTTATTATTTTTTATTATTTTTCATCCCTAACTTCTGCCTAAACAACCTCTTTTAAGGTTTTCTCCCTAGTGAGATATCATAGAAAGTATTTCTTAAGCTTATCCAGGTTTATGGGTTCTCTGCACTCATTTCCCTCCAAGTCAAATAGAATAGTAGCACCCTTAGAGAACAACTTCTTTACCAGGTAAGGACCTTCCTAATTCAGTTTAAATTTTCCTTGCAGATCAATTATAATGGGTTTAGTTAGCTTCAACACTAAATCACCTTCCTTAATCTTTCTTGGCTTGACTTTTTTATTATAAGCCTAGGCTATCCTTTTCTAGTACAACTAAGAATGATACATGACTTTCATTCTCTTCTCATCCAACAACATTAACTATGTCAATCTTCTCTCTATCCATTGATACTTAGGAATTTTGGATGCCAAGAGAACTCGCAATGACTGAACCTCAACCTCTATTAGTAACACAACTTTATAACCATACACCAGTGAATATGGAGTGGCTCCAGTTGACATTCTGGCAATAGTTCTATACCCCCATAGTTCAAATTATAGATAACTTACCTAATCCTTATAATTTTTTGGCATTTTGGCCAAGATCCTCTTTACATTCTTATTCGATGCTTCTACTGCTCCGTTGGCCTGTGGTCTGTACGAAGATGACTTATAGTGCTTAATTTTGTATTCTTTTAGTAACGTATTCATTTCTACCCTAAACTGAACACTATTATCAATGACAACATGATAAGGCAACCTATATCTGCGGATTATGTTCCGTTCTATAAACTTCGCCATTTGTTTTACCCCAACAGTCATATATGATTTCACTTCGACCCATTTAGAGAAATAGTCAATTGCTACCACAATATAGCGATGACCATAAGATTCCTTCAGCTTTATTTCTTTAATGATATTAATTCCCTAGATTATAAACGGCTAAAAAGAAGTCAATCCTTGAAGTTTCATAGAAGTTAGTGTTGGGTTTCATTATACAAACGCAGCAGAAAATTAAAAATTTATCACATTCCCAAACCTGGATCCATGTAATTCGACTAGTTGATTAAATCTAGGATTTCAAGAATCTCACTAAAACGCAGAAGAGGCAAGATTTTCTGGAAGGATAAGAGGAGGTTCACACCGGTGACACCTTACCTCGAGCTTTTTGCTTTGGTTGTTCGGATCTAGACGTCTCCAAAAGGATGCGTCCTCTATAGGTATCCACACGAATAGCCCTTCATAAAAACGAATTTAAGTGTGTGCTAGCAACTTTCTTGATTGCCTCACAAATCAATAACAAAAGAAAAACTCTATGTTTGTTTTCTAAGAAGAGAGAAAACGAATTTAGAGGCAGGAAAAACAAGTGAGTTAAACCCTAGAGAATATAACATATTTATAGACTCCAAATTAGGGTTTCACCTACCAATGACCTTTTAGTAATTTCTCATTTATTATATTCTGATTTTGTTTTAAAAAAAAAATCAGAAAGAATATCTTATTTATTTATTTAAAATAACATTTATCTTAAATAAATAAATAAAATACTTTAATTATTTATTTCCACAAAGTTTATTTTGGGCTTATTAAACCCATATTCGTTTTGGGCTTATTCTAAGTGTATGACCCTGTAGGTTCACATAACATTGGCAGTGGGCCTAAATCTCTATTTAGGCCTACAAGTCATAAGTGGCCTCTAGCAAGATATTATGACTACCCAATTCATATGAAGTCAATAATCCGACATAACCTAATTACAGTGAATTTTATCATCCCTTTATCATATGATATCTTAATTGAACATAAGGCATAGAATGTCATCCTTATATAGTTCAATATTATGACTTGATTCTAAGTAGACTGAAACTGATAACTCTTTATCAATTCATTTCAGCATGACCATGCATTTTCCTTCAGTCTATCTCATCAAGGGGCCCATAGATATCTTTCTCATATTAATGAGGGATAAATTCCTTCTGAATCACTCACATTCCTTACATAACTAATTTCATATCCAACAACATCCTATTTAATCATCCAATTAAAGGCAATGTTAAAATGTGTCAAAACATAAAATAGCTATGTAGAAATCCATGATGATTTCAAGGTCAAAGGACCGAAATAAAATTACTGTGATGAGAAATACTTATGACAATAATCTATGTAATATTCTCATAGTGGGTCAATCCAGTACATGATCTCTCATCATGTATCTATGAGTTGACTTAATATCTCATATTTATGATTAATAAAATATAACCATCAGTCAACATCATACTAGCCTTAAACTTTAATATTTATATAATGAATAAATGGTTAGGGATAATTAGAATAGAACTCTTATTTTAATCTAAAGGTTTTAATATCAAGTCACATACTTGATGGCCTTAGTAAGAATTAACCATTCATATAATTATCATAAAATCAAATGATAATGAAATACCTCTTTATTAATAAAATAAGAAAGTCAATACATAATCATAAGTGATTGACCTAGTGCATATCACTAACAATTAAATGGCTAACATCTCCATACACTTAACAATTATGGCACATCTTCTCAAACTTCACATAATCAGCTTCCATGGCCAATCAAAAATACCCCTGACAAGTTACTTTCTTATTCAAGACTATCCCATTCATATGCGGTCCACATACTCCCTCGTGAATCGCTTCTATAATCTTTTGGGCTTCATTCTTGTCAATACATCTTAAATGCACCCTGGATGGAATCCTTTTGTACAATATTCCATTATGATTGATGAATTGTCATAACAGCATTCCCAGAGACGTTCTTTCTTTCTTATCAGCATCTTCAGGAAATTGCCCCATTTTAAATATCGTTGTAGATTATGAAACCAGGGCTTTTTACCAGGATCAAATGGCATAAATCTTATTTCTTCATAACAAAGGGTTTAAGATTTCCCAAGAATAAGGGGCTTAATTTTTGTTTGCTTCCTACCTTCCCACATTTAAGCTAAGGTAGCTAGGGCATCAACCACTTGATTTTCTTCTCTTAGCAAATGAACAAACTTGCATCAAGTGAAAGACAGCAAGACAGTGCTTAAGTAGTCCTAGTATAATCTCAGTTTATCTTCTTTTACTTCCTACTCTTTTGAGGCATGTTTTACCACTACCATAGAATCTATATACATTATGACCTCTTCTACCCCCATACCCTGCAGCGCTTCTAAACCAAAGATACAAGCTTTGTATTTAACTTGATTTCTTGTTATTTCGAACTCCAATCTTTTTACCATTGTAATAATTTCCCATTCTAGTGTTACAAGGATTACATTGATTCCTACCCTTTTACTGTTAATAACCCTATCAAAGTGAATACTCTAACCTTGTATCTTTATTGCCTCTAAATGTTCATCCAAAAATTCTAACTCCTATTCTTATTTATCTTCTACCAGATTATGAGCCAAGAAATCTGCTACTATTTTCTCTTTTATGAATTTCTTGGCCACATAGTCTATATCAAATTCAATGAGCAGCACTAACCATCGGCCTAACTTCCCTATGATCGATGGAGTTTGTTGAAGATATTTAAGGGGATTATATTTAGAGACAGCCTAAACTTTGTAAGATTGGAAATAATGATGAAGCTTCTTGGTTTCCCAAATCATAGTCAAACACGTCTTCTCCACTAGATTATAGTTAGACTCATAAGGCAGGAGTTTCTTACTCAGATAATACATTGCATGTTCAACTTTCTCCTCCCCTTCCTAGGCTAACATTACCCCCACTGCTTCTTTTTCAATAGCCAAACAAATTATCAAAAGCTTTCCCAATCTTAGCGGTTGTAACACCGGAGGATTCATGAGATAATTTTTTATAGTTTCAAAAGCTTGTTGACACCTATCATCCCAGACTATGGGTTAATTCTTCTTTAGCCATTTAAAAATAGGCTCACGGATAGTGGTTAGCTTAGCTATAAATCTACTGATGTATTGTAACCATTCAATGAACCATCTCACTTTTTTCTCAGTCTCGAGTGCAAGCATATCGTTGATTGCCTTAACCTTATCCGATTCCACCTCAATTCCCTTCCAATTTATAATGTACCTTAGCAACTTCCCTGAAGTTACCTCAAACACATACTTTTTCAGATTCAGTCTGAGATTGTACTGTTCAGCCCTTACCAAGAATTTATTTAAAGCATCAAAATGCCCTTCTTTGGTTAAAGACCTCACCATCATATCATCCACATACACCTCTATCTCTTTGTGGATCATGTTATATAATAAAATGGTGGCCATTCTCTAATAGGTAGCTCCTACATTCTTCAGCCCCAAAAGCATGACTTAGCAACAATAGATTCCCTACTCGACAGTGAAGGATGTCTTTAGCTTATCAATTACTACCATCATAAACTGATTATACCTCGAGAAGCCATCCATGAAGGAATATATAGCACTAGAGGTTGCACTGTCAACCAAAGTGTCAATGTGCAATAAAGGAAAGTCATCCTTTAGACAAGTTTTATTTAAATCTCTATAACTCATACACATCCTAACTCTCCCTTCCTTTTTAGGAACCGGAACTACATTAGCTAACCATTAGGTGTCCTCCACTACCTTCAAGAATTTTGCTTTCAACTGCTTCTCAACCTCCTCTTTAATCAAGAGATCCCATTTTGGCCTTAACCTCTTCTTCTTCTATTTTATTAGTGTAATGTGAGAATATATAAGGATTCTATATTCTGAAATCTCTTTGTCAATCTCTGGCATATCCTCCTAACCCTAAGCAAAAACTTTTTGTATTTTTATTAATATTTCTATAATTTTTTCTTTTTCATCAGGAGTTAAATTAGAAGCAATCAGTATAATTTAGGGTTATCATTCATGCCTAAATTAAATTATTTAGTTTACACAGAATTGATGTAAAATATATGCATAAAATTATCAACACAGGCAGAATAACCATTAAGAAACACATCACACAAGTAAGAAAACTTGGATTTCATTGCATCAACTTTGGAAAAAAAAATTCATTAGTTTCAAATAAGTTTGCAAGAGAAACACCAAGATCATTATAAAAGACATCAACAATGGAATTATGGACAAAGGTCTTAAAGTCTGTCTCCTCTTTCTTACCATTATCATCCTTTAGCTCTGTGGCAATAATGTCCTCTTTAGATTCTTAGGCCATAAAAATCTCTTCCACAGTCACTTCATCTATAATAGTCTCCTCTAACCCATTCACATATTCAGTAAAAATCTTAAATTCAGGGGACCAACTTCCCTACCAGTATTACAGGTTCAGGAGTTCCTAAGTATGGATAGACAGTGCCTTCTTTCACAAATGTTTACAGTCAAATTGTCTTCCTTAGAATCCTCATCTCCATGATACCCTATCCTATACTTCAGAATTGGCACATTTTATTCTATGAACTCTAGCAATCCATTCTGATTCTTCCCCAGTCCCAAGTCGGGCATGAAATTTATATTCCTCATTATACTCATAATTTTCTCATCAAACTTATCTTTGTATAATACATAGACCTCAAAACTAGGACTTATAGGAATTTCTTTAGGAGTCAACTTCAACATAGCTACAGCAGCCTCAGTTTTTGCTAACATAGTAACCACTTTCCTTTTATGTGGAAACTTGATTTTTTTATGAATAGTAAAAGGCACACCTCCCAAAAGATAGAATCATAACCTCCCTAATAGAATGGCAAAGGTGACTGGAATTTCGATCACATGCAAATTGACCCAAGTCTCGATGGCTATAGTATTGATCAAAGCATGGAAGGTTACCTCAACAGGCCTCTTCATGTCATTATAGGCCTTAATTATCACATCAGATGGTTTCAAATTAGCCACAGTAAGTTCCAACTTAGGTAGAATCATTAGGGGGCACACATTAATAATAGAGCCATTGTTCACCAATACACAATATATCAGCTTGCCTTTTACCTCAACCTTAATGAATAAGGCCTTGGAATGGTCTCTCCCTTCCAGCGGTAGGCCATCATCAATGAAAACAATAGCTCCCTCAAAATTTTCCATCAATAAAGACTTTCTTCTAATCTAAAGCCTAGACTAATGCTTCCCGATGAGCTTTAGAATTCATAAGTAATTCCAAACACTAGCAACAGACTTCTCTTCTTTCTTTGGCTCTTTCTGTGAATACTTTTTCCCTTCTGTAGAATTAACTTTGTTCTCTTTCTCTTTCTTCTTTTCAACCTTATTAATCAGTTTACTCTTCCTCTCCTTATCACTGTCTCACGTATTAATCTGTCCTTTTTCTTCTTCATCTGAGCTCCATATGTCCATGACATTAATAATCAATTATGTGGGTGGGTTGTACTTCTAGATTCAAACTTTTTTATTTTTGGGCTAAGTGAGCTAGGGGTGATATTGACAAAGGAGTTTAGAGCTTGCTCCTATGTCAGGCCAGTGTTGATCATAAAGATAGGTGCATTAGGTGGTGGGACATTTTGGTAGTTAGGCAAAGGGTTTCTTTAAGTATTGGGTTTTTTGGTTTTTGGGTCTGTTATCTTGCCTGAATCAATCAAGTCTTGGATCTCATATTTCAACTTGGTATAATTATTAGCATCATGTCCAATGACTTGGTAGAACTTATAATAGAGTTTCGAGTTAGCATTCGGTAAAAGTTATTTAGGAGGTAAAGGTTATAGTAGGTTGTTCTCAATTAATTTCTCCAGGAATTTAGAAAGAGGTCTTCCTAGATTAGAGAATCTTTAGGGTTGCCTGATGGCATTAATCTTCACATTACTACTTGAGCTAATCCCCATTTTGCCCCCAAATCTTCCACCAAAGAATTTCTTCTCTTATGCTAAATCATACTCTTTTTTTACCCTAAACCTATATACCTCCTCAAAGTTCTAGATTCTAAGGTCCCTCAGCTTCTTTAAAAGAGGAGGAACACATCCTTTTATAGCTAACATTAATTGATCTGCTTTTGCAGGCCTCTTTTATGTCAATTTTCCCCTCCATCTGGTTAAGTAATCAGTAAAAGACTCATTGAACCTCTGTTTAGTATTTTGTAAATCCCTCAAAGAGACTTTTAATTAAGTATTGAGGTCATACTGCTTTATAAATACAACACACAACTCTTTCTAATCAGTTTAAACATAGGGTCCAAAGTATACTACCATCTAATTGGTGCTCCCACTAGAGATATAGGAAACTGTTTAATAATTTGGGCTTTCGTTAGGCCAGTTACCTTCATATTGCTTTAAATGTATATGCGAATCTTCAGTCCAAGTGTAATTCTTCATGTCCGGGAACTTGAATTTTTGAGGCAGGGGATCATCATCCTTATACAAGTTGAGGTCAGTGTAATCCATTGGAGCATCAATTACCTTCTCTTTCATTATCATTTGGACATGACTCATGGCTTTGGTCATATTCCTAGCCTAATCAATCTTTTCCATAATCTCAAAAATGTCTACTTCTTGTCAGCCTGTCGAATCTGCCAATAAGGTCTCCAGATCATCCTCTATCTACTTTCTTGTAAATTTCTCAACATCAAAATCAAATGGTTATTTTCATTGAATTAGTTATTTCTATCTAACCAGTCCCGACATTTTCCTCATTATTTCTCGGATAATTATCTGAGTTTGGTCAGCTTTAAAGGCTTCAGGATCAAAACCTGCCATTGTTGTTTCTTCAGGAATTTTGACCAAATGGTTGGTACTAGATTATGCTTAAACAAAAGACTGATGTGGATCTATATCTATAAACACCACGGGTTATAAATATGCATGACATGTATGCATGAAATGCAAGTTCATTTTTTTAATTATTTTTAACTATTAAAGAAGAAACAAATAGAAACAAATAGAAACAAGCAAAACAAACACATTTATTTGATGAGTGATGACCTCTACCCTTATTCCTCCTACACATGAATTCGATAATGAGTTTTTTATCCTAAGATTTTTGGTCTAGGTTTTGATTATCAACAATGGATAACAAAACCAACGTATGTAAGAGAACTCTTAAGATGGCACAAACAAGTAGCAATACCTTTGGACAAAACCAATCATACTGGGCCATAGTGGGCAGAAAAAACTCAATTTGACATAATCCAATTGTGATGGGCTTGGGCTTTATACAAAGGACTACTATATGGCATCAAACACATGCTTTTAGGAATAAACCTAAAGGAAATTACTAAGTCATTACATGGGTTGGGTCTTGGGTAATAGGTTTCGGCTCCCACGGAGATATACCTCCATGACGACTACGACGTGGATAAGTATGTGCCGTGAGCGATAATAGCTATATACCCTACCACCAGGTTTGAGTAAAATAAGACAACAGAGTAATAACTATTGTCAGGTTATTTAGGACTGAGTGCGTATTGTGTGAAAAAGGTTGTGAATGCAAAAGGAATAATAAAACAATTGAAAATGATAAAATACAAAATACTAGAATCAGTTTCTTTATCCACAGTATAGTCGCCACTGTAGTGACGGGGTTTAATGCGCGACCAAGAATTTGGCAACCACAACACTATGTGGACTTAGGGCCCACTAGAAAATACAATATAGGCTTTTAAGCTTATATTGAAGATGGGAGTTGCCACCCAGATAAGACGCAAGACACACTTTTACAGCAACTGGATTCCACAGAGGGCCCCTAGCAGTTGTCATCAGAGATTGGACTTGAAAACTGGATATGGGCTTTTGAATAGCCACCCAACCTTACAGTTGGCCTCCATTTGTGTTTTATTTTATTACCTTTAGTTATTAGATTATTTCTTTATTAACATGTGAAATGCGATTGCCACTTTTACGATTTAGTCCTAATTTGCATATTAGTCCAATTCCATGCCACTAAGTCTCACATCATCTCATTATATATTCATAGCAAATAAAATAAATAAAATGCACACACAAAAGAAAAGGGGATAAGAGAACAGAATTACAACCTTTACACATAATACTAAAAATAAATAATTGCACACCCAAAGAAGAAGGGGAGGAGAAAAGATTACAATCCTTTAATATATATAAATAATTCAAAAAAATGCAATAAAATAAAGCAAATAAAATAAATTAAAATACCTAAAACATATTCAATTTATTCCTACAAAATAAGTTAATTGCCTCTAAAACTAAAAGAAAACTGTTTTGGATGAGTTGAATCCCCTAATTGCAGCCCTCAGAAGTGAAATAGGTTTCTTTCCTACTCTAAATGAAAGTTCGATCCTTTCCACCTTAAGAAAATGGACATTTTTACCTCCTTCTTCTCCCTTTCTTTTACTTCTCTTTAGTTTCCTTTCTGTGTCTCATCCCTTTGCAAATGTCGACTCCTACTCTTTTAATCCCTCTTCATAATCCTCCATTATTCCTTATCATTATTAGTAACATCCCCATTAAACCTAAGAACATGTCAACGTGCAGAAGACAAAAGAGCTAGCATTTCAGCCTTCCATAAATTCTCCTATTTAAAAAACAGAATCATGCTACTAAGGCGGCGCCTTAGTGGAATGATAATCGTTTTAACCGTCTAGGGCGCCGCCTTATCAATAAGGCAGCACCTTAGTACGGCTGAGCTGAGGGCCGTTTAATGGGTTTCGCGAGCCTCCTACTTATTCTTAATCATCTTCCAAGAGAAATAATGGGCTTTGGTCCATGTGGGAGAAATTTTTAGGCTTTAATCTATTTCCAAAGGATTCTAGGCTCTAATCTTGCATTCAGTATTTGTCACTTTCATCATTGGGTTCTGTTGTGGGCCTATCAAACCGAGTGTCCATAAATATAAATCATAAAATTTGAAAGAAATCTTCAAGATTTAGTGAAAAATTCAAATAAAATTTTAATTTATATATATAGCATATAATTTTTTACTCCAATTAGTATGGATTTCACTTTATCAATCCAATTGATTTCAGTCTTGAGATATAATATTTTGGGTGCAAATAATAGTTTTTTAATAAAATTTGAAAAAACTTGGATAAAAATTAAATTTTTTTAATTATTAAATTTGAAAAATATAGATCAATAATTATTTATTTATTTAAATCAATCAGAATTAATTTTGCTATTTTTTCATATTTGTGTTTATTATAAGGAATGAAAAATCTCTCAAATTTAAAACTTATGAGTTAGATTCATTAATATTAGTTAAAAAAAACTTCTTGCTATATTTTTTAACATATTTATCTGGCAATATAGCGACATATTTTATTAAATTTTCAATAACTAAGAGAATAATAAACATGGAACTATTTAAAAAAAAAAGCCATAAAAAGTAATTTTTAATAAACATGAATAAATAACTCGAAGTTTCAATATTGTGCTTCAGTCTATTTTTAATATTTTCAGTCTATAAAAAAAATTTTATAATAATATTGATTTTATTCAGTGTTTTTAATTTAATTGTAATAAAATGAAAAATTTCATTGGTTGTTGGAAAAAACAAACTTTTTAAATGATGTGGAACTAACGGGGCCTAAATTTTGTTATTAACTTTTTCATAATTCTGCTGAGAATTTTTTTTTTTTTTCGAATAAAAACAAAATAGTCTATAGTGAGCAACTATTTGCATTCATTTTGGTTGTTGAACTATTGAAATTGTATGTCACTTGTATGTGTACTTTGCAATCTTTTTTTTTCCACAAAAATAAATGACAATCTCATTCAAATTCAATACAAGAAGACACTATGATTTCTTTCACACCTACTCAACAACTGTTTTCGACCCCCCAAAAATGAAATGCTAAATCCCCATCATCACAGAAAGCAATTTTTTTTTTTTTTGAAAACAATCACAGAAAGCAACTTATGAGGAAAAATACAGAAAAATATATATTATTGTAATTATGGAGTAATGTTGGTGGGTGTGGTGAGAAGCTTAGATGCATTAATGCATATAATTTGCCCCCACCACCACATGAACCAACCTTACATGCATTAATGTTGCTGCTGCTGCTGCTACTACCACCTTGGTCGGTTTGCCTGTCTTTTCATGCCAATTTTGAGTATGTAATTGCTCTGTTGCCATTAGATGATTCTTGAGATCATCGTTCTCTTATGTTCTGCCATTGGATTACGGTCTAATTTGTGATTGTAATTATGAAAATAGAATGCCAGTCCCTTTGTAGTTGCCATGTTATCAAGCTTTGTACTGAAATTAAAATTAGCTGGTATTCAATCATGGGCTCTTCATTATGCTGGAGTGGCATGGTGGTGGATGTCATTTCCTAGAAATGGTAGGTTTTTTTTTTTTTTTTTTCTAAAGTAAAGTCAGTTGGAGAAAGAAAAATTTTACCATGAAAGAAAGAGTCATACGATTCTGATATTAATAATTGAGTCAGACAATATATATCCAAATCTATTTAAATATTTGTTGAAAAGATTGGTTGATGCATAACTTTTGAACGTATTGTATTGAAATAATCGGTTGATGCATAACCTTAAAACGAATTGTATTGAAAGAATATGTTGATACATAACTTTTGAACGTAATGTATTGAAAAGATAAGTTGATACAAAAGTCTCTCTGACCTATTTTGAATTATGATTGAAACTCTCTTGACATGCTTTAAAGAAATAATGACCACTAGACAAGTCGTAAAGGCGAATTGATGTGATATCACATTTATGAGAACATAAGTTTAAAAAATCACAAAGTATCTCTTTTTTACTCGCAACTAATAGCTAATATCGATACTCCCTGTAGAAATTGTAACAAACAGCACAGTATAATAGAAAAAAAAAATACATATCATGTGCTCACGCTTTTCTTTAGTTGATAAAAATAATAGGTGCTGTAATAAGTTCATTTAAAAAGTTTTTTGGTTTTTAGTAATGGAAAGAAAAATCTCAACTTCGGCAAGATTTGAACTTTTAATTGTTGCCCTACTGCAGCATCTTAAACTGTCAATGGAGATTCAAGTTGTGTTTAGCACATGTGATAGTCCAAGTTAGGTTTGCACATACCATGGGCAGCCAAATTTTTCAAAATGCACAGATTGGGCATGTGTTCAGTGAAGGGTCAGGTTGATTTTGCCGTTTGAAGTCGCTTTTTAGCAGCTTGAGCATTGCTGTTGAACAGATAGAAGTCTGAAAAGCTAAGAGTTCATCCCTTGGAGGGAAAAAATCAAAAAGGAAAACCTTGTTGAATGAGGTCCAGTCAGACCTTGTGCGAATCGAAAATCTTGATAGGGACCCAAGTAGGTGCAATAATAATAGTTGCTAAAAACTGTTATGTGAACCAAAAAAACCAACTATTCATGGAAACGTGGTTCTCATGGCCTAGGAATGAAAATGTAGCAGCCATGGCCAGAAAAGGACACCGCTAAAGCGATTGGGAAGAAGGGTCAACATATGCTTGCTTGCTTGACAAGACAACTATGACTATAATGGCAGCTACACATGGTTGAACGACTAACCCAAATTAGAATTTGATCTTCCAACCCTACTAGATCCACTTGTTTTTTATATTAAAATAAAATAAAATAAAATAATTAAGTAACCAAATAATCAAAATTCCATTAAAGAGATTATCGGTTCAATCTTTGGCACCGTAGAGTGGTGAAATTCCTGCAAGAACTTACTCAAAAAACAGTGCAATCAAGTTTGTTTTCTGCACAAGAAGAGCAAGGATATCCTCGAATCTCAACAATCAATTTCAGAATGGTCTTATGAAAATATCACATAAGCCAACTTAGAAAAGATTGACAGTAAATCAGAAAATAAATAAAATGATCTAAATTCTTCTATTATTCCTCGCAACACAATGTGGTTCTATTAGTTTTCTCTTATCCCAGTTGATTGGGATGGAGGGTGCAAATTAACCCCCATAAGATATGAGTGTTAAATAATATATGATCAAGAAAAGAATCAATACAACATACAGTATCTGTTCCCTTTTCAGCAAGGAAAAGAATCGTTGTCATTTTAGCAGGGCAACTGCATTATGTGATGTGTGGAGACCAAAAATAATTAACCCTGGTATGGTTTGGGGAAAAAAAATGGGGTCATTGTACGAGTTTGTAGTGAGTTTTAGCTTAAACCTATCAAACATCTCCTGAGTTGTAAAAGCCACAAGGCTATCTGCATTCCCAGAAATCGAACCTCCAACAATATTTCCTCCCACCATATATCTAACCTACTTAAGAAAGATTTCCTTCGCAACTTCTTTGCCTCAACAACTGCCTCAGAGGAAACTTTTCCAATGATGAAAAAAGTCTCCAGAGAAGATCCCTGCAACTGTTTGTCATCCATTACAAAAAAATAAAATAGTTCAGAATTTTCTTTACCAAATCAAGTAGATGCTTGTTCGAATGAACCACTTTAAACAGAAAACTTTACCGTACATATAAAATTAATTAATTCCTACAACTTTTCACAGCAATTAAATACTTTGCCATCTTCAGATTTGTCAATTCTGTACAAACCAACATTTATTTCACTCTTGTTGCCACAACTCAGAGATATAGGCTCTAATCTATCAGCAAGGATCTATTTATCTCACATCCAAGTTTTTACTCAACTAGCAAAAACATCAGACAGCCTAAATCCTTCAAAATGGAGGGATAAAGATAACTAGTACAATCGTATTATGTTTACCATTTCTCAAGGAGCAAATTCCATTTCAGGATCATATACAAGTCAAAATAACTAAACAGCAGCAATGATGTCAGGCAATATACATACCAGGGAATTATTTACTGCTCGTAAACAGTCATTTGTCTTCAGCATTAGCAAAATTACACGCGGTAACCTCCTTAGAAGCTCTGAGATTTGAGGGAAATACTGAGATGCATACATCTGCAAATAGTAGCCATTGCAAAGCAAATAGTGAGAATCTAGATACCATTCATTCCACCATCCTAACAATATATTATCAATAGCCCAAATCTTCTTTCTAAAGGAAAACCTTTTTATGCACTAGCACTAATTAAAAGAAATCATTGACCAACTAGACCTGTAGTTCCAAACGCTCATCGTCATTGCCTTTTATGACCAAGTGATCAACAGCTCGGTCAACAACCCTATTCCAGGGTCTCATAGTAAGAATCCCCGCAAATAGAGCATATAGATCCTCTCCAGCACCCAACTTAACGCTATTTTCCTTTATTGAATTAGCATCAGCAAATACCAATGCCTATAGCAAATATCATAAATCAAAAAGTTATGTCAAAGACAATGGAAAATGCAAGTCCATGAAGAAAAGAATGGCCTTCAAGGAGGCAAGATCTATTTTACCTTCCAAAGGGCAGCATAGTTAAATCTTGTAGCAAAGTCGAGTTCTTTATAAAGTCCATGGTCCAAGAGAATCAATTGCGGCTTTCTCTTGCCTATACAAAGGGGGGGGAAACTAAAGAATGAATATTCCATAGACTAACTAAAACAGTAAAAGTTTTAATATTTGAATCATCCTTAAAGCATGCAGATGTTATGGACTAAAAATGTTCCAATGGCAGCATGCTGTTGAGCTTGTAATCAATGCCACAACATTCCTCTAGGTTTATTCAGTCAAAGCTTTCATAGTGTACAACAGTTGACTAAAGATGTGATAAAAGAAAAAACAAAAACAAAAACAAAAACAGAGAAAAAGGAAGGGCGGCCCACTACACACAAACTCCAGCATTGCAGTCTTTTGGGAGTCGGATGTATGCAGCCGTCTCCTTGCATTTGCAAGAAGGTTGATTTTGTAGTTCAAATCAATGGCCTCCAAGTTAAACATGGAGCAACCTCTTTATTGCACCAAGACTCACCCTTGAAACAATAGTAAGAATGACATTTTGGATGGCATTACAATGAAATCATACAAGAGACACTCAATTGCAATTCAGCATGAAATAATTCTCACCTAAAATGCTTCTTTTACCGGAAGGCATAGGGCGAACAAACAAGTTTGCAGCATGTGGGTCACAGTGCACAAAACCATGCCTGAACATCATCTCAGCAAAAGTTTGACTAACCTACAAATAACAAAAATGACGTAAGCAATATATTTTCTCAAGAAATTTAGTGTCAGAATCTGAAGCTCAAACATCTACTAGCTTCATGCAGATGATACACATGCTTGAATCTATAGCTATTGGCTAGGGAATAATTGGCTGCCTTTGTACAACCTGTCAAAGCAACATATGAAACCTACATCCCTAAGTTATGTTCCACCGCTCAGTTATTTATTCATCCCTTCACCCAAGTCAAAATTAGTATACCACATATAGTTAATCAACAAAAATAGAAAAGTATCGGTGGAAAAATAAAGTTAGGACAATTTGAAGCCATATCCAGATGAAACTTCTCTACATATTGCTGTGTATGGTTTTGTTTCAAGGAGGAAAAATATCTGCACACAGCAGCTACTATCAGATATGCCAATTACTGAAAAAAGAAGGTTAACAAAATCAAAATATTAAGAACTTGAACTTACTAATTTTGCAACTTCATTAGGTCGCATTCCAAGCCTTCGGATGGCCTTCACATCATTCACTTGAGCAGCATCCATAAATTCCATGGTTAACAATCTTGAAGTACTTAAGTTCCAATAAACCTTTGGTGCATAGACGTAGTCAGCAATATGAGGGGATAGCTTTCGAAAATTGTCCAAACACTTCTCACTATTTTTGGCCTCTACCAAAAAATCGAGTTCCTGATTATCATAAGTAAAGAAAACACTTTAATTTAAAAATCATGCTAGATACAAGAAGTAGGGGATTAAAACATATTGTGATAAAATAAAGCAATTCATAACCACCTTTAAAATTTCTTTTCACAATTATTTTTAAGATTTGCATGCACAAACAAAATTCTTGAGCATTCATAATATTAAAGAAAATGTTAGACCTACTTGCCTTGGGTATACTTTCTCGCATTTCAGCAACCAACCATCTGCACATGGACACAGACAAATTTCAGTGAGCTGTTCAAAATCAAACATTACCCGTTCATATTGAAATAGAAGAACAACATATTTAAAAATGTTAAGGGGAAAAAATTGAACATATTCATGCATAATCAAATTTGAGCGCATATTATCATATACTAGGCATTTAAAGCCAGATCTCCAAGCACCAACCACATTATTAACTAAGAGCATACTGAAATGAACTACTGTGGCGGCTTAATAGCGTCAATAATGAGCTCCATAAATGAAGTCAACCTCAATCCCAATCAAATAAAGCTGTGCTATAAAATCCATAAAGAGTAATACCTGTAGTCAAAAGAAGGAAAAAGCCAGTGTAGTGTGTTTACAATCAATTCCACAGACGCATTATCTGCAGCCGCAGTATCTGTCATGTGAGTGTGCTGAACCTGAATATCCAGAAAATTATATGGCAAGTTGTGCCTAAATACATATAATTCTAAAGAAAGGTGATTTGATTTAAAGTGACAACAATGAAACCTTCACAGCAACTTTTTGGCCATCAGTTGTCCGAGCAACATGAACTTGAGCAAGGGAAGCACTTGCTATAGGAACAGGATCAAATTCCACAAAAACCTAGAGATAGCAATAAGATTCAGTACTTAGATTGAACAGAAAAAAGCTAGCACCTTTAAATTTGAACTGCAGTTCTTTCACAAGTCCATATGCCATTGTATCACAGGACTGTCACAAAAGATGCATACCTTATCTGGGTTTTCACCAAGCTCTTTCTTGAAAACCTCACACACTTGATCGTATGAAGAGACTGGACATTTGTTCAGCATTGACTCTCTCATTGTTTGGACATACTCTTCAGGGACTAAATATTCCTGAAGAAAAACAAATAAATTTCATTTCATCATCCAACATTCTTAATCAATCGATAACATGTTAATCTCAAATAGTTAAAAAAAATTAATACATAGAGCCGATAACCAAATTGAAGCTAACCGATACACAATAACCATATCAAAAGCAATACCAGCTGTCCAATGTGTTGACCAAGCTTGATATATATCCCTCCATTTCTGAAACATAATTCCTGAAGCTTATGTGCAGACCTTAAGTGAACCTCACGCTTAATTTTACACCTTTCAACACTTCCTTCACGTAATCCCCATAGGGAGTACTGATAATCTAGAAACAATGTACAGATGATCATCAATACAAATCAAATTCTGCTCCCAAATGCTACTAAAAACATTTCATAACAAAAATCAACAAAACTACCATAATTAAGGCTAAGATTATGACCTAATCTATGTCAAAATTCATGAAATTATTCATTAAATTAGAGCAAAATTACCAAAGGCGATTGATGCAGCGGTTACGGCGTCGCGTGCAAGGCGGACAGGGACGGTAGTGCAGAGCTTCAGCGTCACTGATGGATCTTCGGAATTGGCGATAGTAGCTGCAGCACCACCGGTGAAAATTGCGGCGGTTACCACGGCGAGTTTGGTACCCGTGCGCCACAGGGATCTCGTGGCCATGGCTTCGGAGAGAAAATGGAAATGAACAGACAGCTTGACGCGGTAAGTTCAAAGATAGCGAAATGAACAGCGTTGGTCTCGTTAAATTGCGCCAATAATATAGCGATACGGCTCGTCGTTTCAAACGGCATGGGGCCATATTGTATGCGACTAAGTTGTGTGAGTATTTTTTTCGTTGGACATAAAGGTAAGACCTACATTACAAGCCCATAACTATACACATCACTATTTATTTTTTTCATTTTTTTCTTTAAATTTAAAGATTTCACATGTAACCCAAAAAAATATTATTTAAAAAATTATTCTAACAATTTTAATAAATTTTAAATTTTCTAATTAAATTATTTCATATGTTATATTAGGATTTATTTTTCAAGTTTAATAAGAGGTAGAATTTATATGTAATTACTCGAATTCAGTTAACACATATATGCCTCACATATCATAAATAGACCTCACTGATGAACATGTCAAATGTTCGTTAAAGAAATTTTAACAGAGAATTAATTTTATAAAATTTTGAAACATTATGAGTAAACTTGATAGTAAAATTAAATTATAGTATCATTTACAATTAATGTAAAAGGTTAGTTTTTTTATGTAATTTGTCCTTAAAAAAAAAAAAACTTACTCCTAACCAAACCCATCAAACAAGATTGAAATTTAATTAGATCATTGTAACTACCATATATCAGGAATCATTATAAAAAAAATGTTAAATTTAATATGGTGAAACTTGTATTTAAATTGTTTAAAGATCTTGCAAATTAAAATTGTGCAATCCAATTCTGTTCATGGAGAAGTACAATGCAAGAGTGTAATATCACAAGCAATAGCCCCGCTAGAGAATATAGAAATTCTCTATTTTGCAACTGTCTTTGCAGTTGCTTGACACGATGTTTAGTGAGAGTTTACGCTTCAGCCTCCGCATGACTATATCACCTCAACTTTGCATAGCCACACCAGCACAGGATGTTGAAATCCGCCAACAAAAACGGCATTGGTAAAAGAATCGATTCAAGATACTGAAACAGATGATCACAGGCCAATTGCTTAACAAGAAAGAGAGATGATCATAGGCCAATCAACAAGAAATGTCTCAAGAACGAGCAAAACTTGTTCTTCCATTCATGACCAGCTGTTGGAGTGACTTCTATAAGGTGAACCGTGAATGCTGCATTCTTACTAAAAATCAAGGCTCCCCGTTTTGGAGGACGCAGAGCAACTGCCAGATGTGCCATACGAACTCCCACTTGAACCATCAATAGGAGCTTGATTTAGACATTCTAAGACTAAATATCTACGCTTGTGCAATTTGATTGAGAATGTTGTTGCCTCAAGAATCAGAGGAACCTGTTGTCAAGTTGAAATCAGCAAGACCATGAAATTAAAGCCAAAAAAATCAATCATTTGAACTAAACTTCAGTGAGCTACAAGAACAAGGAGGGAGCATCTTCTGTGCATTCAATGTCTGCAAGCATGCTTATGTGCAAAACACAAAAGCAAAGCATTGCCTTGTACATATAGAGTACCTGAGTATTGATTCGCACTACTTTGTGTATATTAAGAAAGCCAACCATGTCCTGGTAACCAGTGAGGAGTTTTGCCAGTTCCTTGTCATCATCTGAGTTTAACCGAGAAAGCATTTCAGAGAAGTTTGCAAAGTAATTGAAGTGAAAAATGCAACATTGTGAGTGGAAATAATAAACCTGGGATTGCTTTGACAGAAAGCAAAATGTCGGCCATGTGCTGCCATCTTTTACAAAAGGATTCTGAAAGAAGAGAAGATGGAAAGGTAACAACAGCAACTGCATTTGCAGACCGTAGCATGGTTTTCAGAGATCTGATAAAGGAAAGCACATCCCATTCCTGCAATAATAATGTCTTACAAAGTGTAAATGGGTGATGCCTCTGAAACTGAAATTACAATAGATTTGGAATATTAAAGAGAAGAAAGCAAACACAGTTTTCAGACAGATGTATGAAACTTTGGCAAATACATGAATGCTGCTTAAAGAAACAATTCTACAGTATTAAACAATATAGAAAATTATCGTAATTTATAATCAATCATACATGTCCTTGAAACTAAAAAGCAGAGGCTTAATGAGCCCAAAAAAAAAAAAGCAGAGGCTTAAGGTGATAAAGAGAGGCGCAAAATAATAATTGCCACATACCAGATTGGTATATTCACACTGTGGAGCACATAATGACTGAATTGCAATTCGTCCAATAGAAGGAATGCCACCATCATTTCTGAAGATAATAACAACAGATGGTAAGAATAGTGTGTGAACAAATAGAGCAACATATACACAAATTTAACCAAAGGTTAAACAAACGAGTCTCATAAAACACCTGCTTCACGCAAGTCAACATCAAAGTAGGCCGCAGACTATCAACTAGCACAAGTTCGCTAAGCAATAAAATTTTTTGGAAAGACTAGTACTCTATTTGTAGGACTACAAGCAAGAAACATGAAAAAGGCAAAAGCTGCTGGACAGTAGTCAGCATCTGTTAAGTGTTAACAGATTTTTGAGCTCTTTGGAATTGTAAAAAGGTCAAGCCATCAGCTTCTTGGTTTGGTTTTGCAACAGCATTGATTTACCAAAAGAAAGGAGCAACAAATATGAAATGAAAACAGCTGCTAGTGTGCTTCACTTTAAAATTCTTCACAACAAGAAGATTCTGAATCACTTTTGTTAGATGTAGTCTGACGCACATATTTGCACATGCACAAACTAAAACGCAATCATGCACAAAGCCCCTAGTCAACATGATCAAGAAAGTAACATATCTTGCAATCCCACTTTAGATTAATCCTTATGGCCATGAACGGTTGCTCCTGGAGTGGCCAAAAAAGGTTTAGCTGATCTTATTACTAGCGAGGGAGCATCCCTGCTTAGTGATCGGTCCGCTAGTTCACGCAAATCCGCAGAAGTTATCACAGACAAGCCACATGCATAAACCAGGTTTTTTCTTCTTAAGCTACATTAAAAAAGAAAGCATCTGGTTTTACCGAGGAAATTGAGCTAAAAATGCAGTACAACGATCCCGGAGAGAAGCAAGATTTGGAGAATCTTTGACACTAACACAATCCACATGCTGCCTGCCGAAAAAATGTCTCTCCAGTGGCTTCCTCAAGTCAAAATCATAGCAGAATTCTAGCTTGCTATCTGAGGAATGGTAACAAGAGGATTAAGAAAAAGCGAGAGAAAATTTAAAAGAAGAAATAAGAAGAAGATTGAGAATAAGCATGCAGTGAAGTAAAAGCTAGTGAATGTTCTTTCTGAGGAATTTGTTTATTTTAAACCATTTGCTTACAACATCATTCAACAAGATGTGCCCAGAACAATATATTACATAACCTCAGTGTTATTTAACAGCAACAAGCAATATTAGCATTCATAGCCTATTAATGAAATGGAGAAACCTTAGAGAATAGTCTGACCTCTATGAGCATCAAAATTCTGCTGATTTTCACCAAAATACTTCTTATACTGCCAAGCAATTCTCAGTCCCTTTTCCTACAAGTTATCAACATTTGATTGATATTTTGAAATACTAAACTACCTTTAAAAAGAAAAAGAAAAAGAAAAAGAAAAATTTAATGGGAAAAGACAAGACCTCTTCTGGATCATGTTTCCGCAATTTGTCATCTTTAGATGAGGATGGACCAGGCAATGTACCCAAAAATCCTCTCGGGTCTTTAGATGGACTAGAATAAAGAAGAGGTTGATTCTGAACAAGTCCTTGAGACATAAAATTCCTCAAAAGAAGCATGTGATGAGGTGCTTCTGCATCTTCCATTACCATAACTAAGCTTCCTAGAGGTATCCCACCACCAAGTATCTCTAAACATCGGAAAAATACAAATAATTACTTAACACGCAAGAAAATAGGGTTTAAAAAAGTGATGCTTTCATCAATTCTATAAGGAAAAGTTTACGAAAGTAAAAGAAAACAATCCAGAAGAACACTTACTGTCAAGATCAGATATCCCAGAAGAAACCAAGAAAGTGCCATTAGGACCACACTTAATTCCAGGGTTTTGAGATGAAGAAACAGCAGATACATTGCGAGTAAAGCTACTTGTCCGGGTCTTAGGTGCAGCCATTAATGCATCACCTCTGCTCTATCTTTTGTTGAGTTGCAAAATGCCAACAGCTTCCAAAATGCAATACCCATATGGAAAAAAAAACAAAACAAAACAAAACCACATGAAATCAATAACTAAATTCTAAAGGGTGCCTGAGTAAAAGTTGCAGTAACTAAAAACAATAGAAATTCACATAGGCTTTTCATCGAACAGCTTATACGGAACAAGAATAAAGCTTTATAATGCCGCAATATTTGGGATATTAACAGTACACGAGTAGGCTACTTTGCTCGAAAAATAAAAAGAGATACATCTTTACCTGGTTAGTTCGAACAGGGCACAATACAGACGCGAATGATTCCAAACGGAAGCCTAAACTTGTTAAAGCAAAAGGTCTCAACTTTTAGCAATCGACGCTCCAAGTGTTCGCTTCGCTGCATGTCGAAGGTCTCTTGTTTCAAATTCTGTCAAAGTGTTCTTTCAAGTTTCAACCTCTAACGACAAGTCGTTTCCGTGCATGGGCCTGAACTCTTTTCTTCACGGTGAGCTGAATAAGCAAGGACAGGGCATCCAAGCCCAATTTTGTTCGATATTCTTCTAAAAAAATTAATTTGGACCGTCAGCAAAAATTTATAATAAATTAATGGGATTTTTATATAAATATATCAAAAATAAAAAAAAAATTCAAGAAAATCATTGACCGTAAAATCTTTCAAAAATATCTTTACCGAATTAATTTTTTCAAAAATAAACCTTCATTCTCTCCAACTTCCAGCTCAAAAATTATGCATGATCTCGACTTCAATTTCATAAACAAACTTAGCTTTTTGAACAAAAAAAATTCATCTTCTAAATTAATTTTTCCTCTTCTTTGTCAATTTTTAGAGATTTACAATTTCAAGTTCATTTGCAACAACAAATATAATTAACAGACACTAAATCTGTAAATTTTCCATTTTTATCGTTGAAGATTCAAGTATTTTTTGTGTTTATGAAGTTTCTTCTTCTACAACAAACATACACAAGATCCACATTAAATTCGAAGAAAAATTAACAAATCAACAAAAAAATCAGATACATTACTCAAAAAAATATGATATATACATTTGTTAATTTCAGTTACTATTATTCATCCTTTTTGTATTTTATTAATTTTTACGATGTTTTATATATAGTTTTCTTGTTATTTTTCAACTCAATTATTTAGTATAATTTCTTCTTAGTTTTAGATAATATTAGTTCATTTTATTTAAGTTGTTTATTTTTGTATTTTTGTTTATTTTTCTTGTTTACTACGTTTTTTTCAAGTGTTTTGGAGCTTTTTTTTTTTTATAATTTTAGTTCTTTTGCTTCTATTTATTTTTGTTGTTTGATATTGTTTTTTCTTTTTATAATTTTTTTCAAGTTTTTTTATGTTATTTTACTTCTGTTTATTTTTGTTGATAGTTGTTTATTTTTGTTTTATTTCTTGTTTATAAGTGCTTTCATACTTCTTGTGTATGTCACGATCCAAAACTAGAAGTCACGACCCAAAACCAGGAGTCATGACCGGTATTAAGGAACGAGAATTCTTTCGAATCCAAAACCCGTAGCAAACCTTAGAAAATAAAAATATGCAATAAATAAATAAAAAAGCACAACTAAATTAAAATTTTTTGAATCGATATATAAAATAGATACTCTAAATCCTTTCATAAATAAATATATTCATACAATATTCAAATACAATTCTCAGAGTACAAGGTATCAAAAAAAAACAATACTCTTTTAATACAATAACACTACTACTGCAGTTTTTAGAATACAAATCAGAGTTCTAAATATAGATTTACATAAAATAACCGAGACGGAAGAACATCAGCGAAGAGCTCTACTACTAAGATCTGACAATATAAGATCTCCTAAAAAAAATAATTGAGGGAGGTCAAACCTCACTGAGTAAATTATTATAACATATATACATGCAATTTAAACCATATTCAGTAATGCATTCTTATATATTTATATATGCATATACACGCATTTCACATAAATGTTAAACTTTGCTTTTATATATATATAATACATATAGCAAACGTTTATTTTAATACCTGAAGGATCAAATAGAATGCTATTAAATCGCAACCTCAATCAACCATATAATCACTCTAGCCATACAGACTCACTTAATTCCAAATATTAATCCATATAGATAATAGACTGGCCCCGAGACACTAAGTCAACCGAGCTCCAGCAGTCTAACTGTCAGTGTGATTGACCTTAAGACACTTAGTCAACTGAGCTCTAGTAATCACATCATCAATCATATCACATCTCAATCAAATCATCTCAATCATATCATAATTATCTCAAGTAATTCCTCACTTAAACCTAAATTTATCGCACTGGTGCATACACAACACGTTCTATTAATATTCTTCATTTAAAATAAAAACATTCATATATGGAAAAATAAATAATGCAGAATAATAGTCATAATGATAAATAAACCATATATATACTAGAAATATACCTAAAATAAACTAAGTATATTTCGAGTATATATATGTCAAATAAAGTAAAATCAAACATGAAATATACCAAAAATAAACCAATACTATACTTAAAAACAATTAAGTATGAATCAGTAATATAACATGCATTTATTTCAAAATATACCGAAAATATACTAAAAACTATATTTAAGATATACTTAATATGTTAAGTCTATAACAAAGATAAAACATGCATTTAATTTGAACATATATCAAAAATATACTAAAAATATATCTAATTATATAACAAGCATATATCAAAATAGATATAGACATTCCAATATATACTAAAAATAAACCAAAAATATACCAAATTATATTATAAATTAAATCACTTTTAAAACATATAATGAAAATGAAAAATCATAAGTCATGCATCATAAATGCAATGCATTAATATATAGTATAATAACTCACTGATTTGCACTCCACGAGATAGACTCAGTGAGGCTGATCCGATAGGCCTCGGTCTCAACGCAGTTAGAAAAATAAAATAATAACAATAATCATAATAAACTTCTAATTTTTACACTTTTAGAATTACTATAGACAGACTCAATCAAAAATTCAAAACTAGACTCGGACCGGTTCTCACGTTTTACGAGAAATCTATAAAAAAATTCGACAGAGTATTTTTTGTAAAACAAACATCTATCTGCTAAAAAGTAGAGCCGATCCTGCAAGAAAAATACACTTCTAAAACCACAATTCACACAACCCTCGGTTGGGATCCGGAACTACACAATTTCCCCAACTGAGGTCCACAATTCACCAATAATCCAGATAATATAATAAATATATTAAAAATCAATAAATTTCATAAATATCCTCAAAATATAGCATATTTAACATTAAAACACCAAAAATAATTATTTTCTCAATAATTACGTAAAAATTCCGAAATAATAATATAATATTATTAAAAATCCAATTTCTCGATAATTCAATATAAATTAATAGAAATTCACTTTATATTTTCAAATAACTTAATTAACCCAAATATATAACATAAAGTTATAAAAACCCAATTTATTACCAAAATAATATATAATAAATTATTTGAAAACAATTTTCAAAAATTAGTATTAATTAGTTAAAAATAGTAAATAATTTGTAAAAATCATTTTAATACCTTAAATAATTATAAAACCAACAAAAACATAATGTTTAACTATAATCTTAACAAAATTACATATTTAACCCTATAATACAAAATATCCAATATAATAAATAATTTCCTCAAAAATTATATAAAATCATTAAAATTAGTTAATCAACATATAATATACTAATATCAACCAAAACACATATTTATCCAATAATTTTAACAAAAATACATATTTAACCTATTAATTCAATATACACATAAATTATATAAAATTCCATAAATATTATACAAATTCATAAAAATTATTTTATCAAAAAATAACATTCTAATATCAACTAAAACATACAATTAAACTCTAATTTCAACCAAAATACACATTTAACTCAATAATCCAATTTTTACATAAACTAAAAATATTCATAAAAATTATATAAAAATCCCAAAAATTAATTTCTCAACACCAAAATTAATAAAAATATATAATAACAATAATTTAACCAAATTCATAATTAAATTAATTTATTTACAAAAATTCATTAAATAATATTAAAATAATAAAAAATTCACCAAAATTAAAATAAATTCCAAAAATTATAATATATATATATATATATATATATATATATATATATATATATATATATTCCATGAAGCTCAAGCTATAAGGACCATCATTTGAAAAGGGAGTTTTCTTGAATCAATAAAAATCAACCTAAAAAAAATAAAAATCCTAAAAATCAACCTAAAAAAACCAAAAATTCAACAAAACTTACAAACGAAATGGCTTGAGCTCAATCTGAGCTTAGAAATAGAGTCCTCACAACTCAAGGAATCCAAAGAACCCAAGAACTCAAGCAAAGGTGGTCGAATCCTCGTCGGAGCTACTATAGCAGTAGGTGAAGAATTCAATTTTCCAGCGGCTTCAAGGCTTCTAGACGGCGACGATGAGGCTGGAAGGAGGTGGTGGTCGGCTAAAAGTGATGGAGGCACACTAATTAGCTTGGATCAAGATGTTGTGGGAGGGGAAGGAAAGTCACAGAGAGTTTGTTTATGTAGTTTGCGTTTGAGTGTTTTATGTATATTTGTATGTATTTATGCTGTGTTTGTTAAATGTGTTTGAATGTATGGTATGTATGCATGTGATCATATATTGCATGCATGTATATATATATATATATATATATATATATATATATATATATATATATATGTATGTATATATTATATTAATAAAACTTTATATTATGACTTTATGGTAAACAAATCTCCACCACACAAAAAGATAAAAATATCTAATATTTATATACACACACACACACATATATATATATAACACAAATAATAATAAATACACACATACACAATAATATACACAATATAAAATTAACAACAATTAAAATTAATACTATTAATAAAATAATTGGATAATAAGAATAATATTCATAGTAATATTAAACAACAAAAATAATACTAATGATAATAATAACACACAACACATTTGAAAATAACAATAATATAAACAATATTTATGAAATAATTTATAACGCACTGATGTCAATCAATAAAAATAAAATAATAATAATGTACTTAAAATATTAATATTAAAATAATACTGTAATAATAATATCGCACGATAATTATAATAATAATCCACATAAAATAAAAATGAAAATAATAACATTAATAATGGTAGTGGAATAATTTAAAAATATTAGTAATACTCATAATAATAACAAACAACAAAAGTAATAATAATACACTCAACAAAAATAAAATAATAGTAATACTATTGAAAATAACAACAATAATAATAACTTTAATGTTTAAATAATAAACCTTCAAAAATAATTATTTTATGTAAGAAAATTCATATACGTAAAATAACGATAGTTAACTACAAATAATAATAATAATAAATCTCATGTACATTAATTATTTTTTTACGTAAATAATTCTCTTAAAATAAAATATGTAATTAACGATAATAATATACAATTAAACTTTAAAATTACTAATATTGCATATCTCATTATATAATAAAATAATTTAAAAACTAGGGTTATTATAGTTTATTATTTAAGTTATTTGCATTCTATTAATTGTTGTTGATTGTCGTTGATTATGTTTTTTCAATTGTTTTCAATGGTATTAAAAAAAATAAACAACTAGGTCTAATATATTTCTTTCATTTCTTTTTTAACAGGCACAATGGAAATCATTCCAGTGTTCGTTCATCACAAAGGAAGATGTAATAAAACAATGGATTATGTTGATTTTAAAGTAATTGGAATTACAATGCATGCAACTTTGAAGAAATAGTGAAAATATTATCAGATCAACTACAAATTGATGGACAATTGCAAAAAATGATCATTCAGTATAAAGTTAGAGATGGTTATCCACCTTTAAACATACAAGATAATGCAACACTGTTCTTATATTTCAAGCTAAAGAAGAAAAAATCAGATTTCACAAAATTTCCATATGCATCAATGTTGTTGATAAACACTTTCAAGATAAAAGCTTCAATAATAATAATATGTTGCAAATTCAAAAAAAATCAACATCTCAAGCACAACAAATGTCAGCTTTTGAACACAACTCATTGAATACAGAAGAAAATAATCAGCCTATAAATTTTATGGATTATGCAAACACGATGACTGCTTTGATTCTACATCAACAAAGCATAAATAAAGATAAACAACTAGAATATGAGAGTGAAGAATCTTCAGTAATATGCATTGCAATAACAACAGAACCTGAAGAAGGAAAAATATACAACAACATATAAGATTTCAAAAAAGCATTAAAGTTTTATGCAATCAGCAACCACTTTCAATTCAAAATAATAAAATCAAATAGAGAAATATATGTTGCAAAATGCTTAGATGAAAAATGCAACTGGAGGATAAGGGCTATAAAAAATGGAAAATCTGATAAATTTATTGTCAAAAAATTCAACAACAACCACTCCTGCAGCATGGACATCAGATTGGGTGACCAAAGACATGCAACAACATCTTTAGTGGCTAATTGTGTAAAATCAAAGTATTACAACATCAAAACTATATACAAACCAGGAGACATAGTCAGAGAAATAAGAGAAGAATAAGGGATCAACATCAGCTACTTAAAAGCTCGGAGATCAAGAGAAAAGGCACTTCACATATTAAGAGGCAAACCGAACGAATCTTATACAATTCTACCAAGTTTCCTATATATGTTGAAGACAACAAATCCAGGATTAGTTGTTCAACTTGAAACAAAAAGCAACCAATCATTCCTTTATGTCTTTATTGCTCTTAATGCATCAATAAAAGGATGAAAATATTATAAACCTATTGCAGTGCTTGATGGCACATTTTTTAAAGGAACATATGGTAGCACATTACTTTCAGCAATAGCACAAGACGCTGCTAGTAAAATCTTTCCTCTAGCTTTCTCCATTGTTGACTCTAAAAATTATGCATCTTAGGAATGGTTCTTCATAAAAATAAAAGAAACATTTGGTTGTAGACAAGAAATGACCATTGCTTTTGATAGACATGAAAGTATTCAAAAAACAATTAGAAAAATATACCCTGAAGCTGCCTATGGTTTTATCTAGCATCAAATATTCATTTTATCTAGCAGCAAAGGCATACACTGTTAAAGAATTTGAGTACCAGATGAATGACTTAGATAAGATTGACGAAAGAATTAGGTCATACCTCTACAACATTGGTTATCACAAATAGGCTAAAGCTTTCTCAATTAACAACAGATACTCAACAATGACTTCAAATATAGTTGAATCATTCAATTTAGTTATTGCAGAATCTAGAGAGCTACCGATCATAACATTATTAGAGTATCTACGTTCTTTGGTACAAGATTGGAGCTATACAAATAGGAACAACGCAAGATCAACATTCACAAAGCTTGCAAAAAGGCCACAAGATATGATAAATGACAATTATATGAAAATTTTGAAACTTCAGGTTAAATTTTTTCATATTGTTATTGTTATTATTACTGTTGTTGATTCTTGTTGATTTTTATTGATTCTTGTTGATTTGTTATTTGCAATTTCTTTTTTTTTACTTAAATATAATGAAATCTTTTGTTTTTTTTAATTTTTTTTGTTGTTTTCTGCCTTTTTTATTGTTGATTTTATTGATTTTTGTTGATTGTTGTTTATTTTATCGATTTCAGTTCTTTTTTCAATTACTGTTAATGTAATTATTATTTTTTATTGCTTTTTATTTTTTTATGATGTAATATTTTCACTTAAAAACAGGTCAAACCTTTAATTGAATACATATTCACTATGTATGACTTCAACAAAGCATTTATTGTGAACATACAAGAAAGAAAATGCAGCTGCAACAGATTTCAAATTGATCAACTGCTATGTACACATGCACTTACAATTTTAAAACAAATGAACCAACATCCTTACAAGTATTGCTCAAATTTCTACACAAAGGAAACACTGTAGGCAACATATCAAGAAACTGTACATCCAATTCTAAATCAAACAACATAGAACATACTAATTCAAGAGCAGCAAATAGAAGTACAACCACCAGAAGTAAGAATTAAAGTTGGACAACCAAAGAAAAGAAGAATCAAAGCTCCATGGGAATACACAAGACATAACAAGTGTAGAAAATGTGGACAGCTTTGACATAACAGAAAAACATGCAGAAATGCCACAATAAAGAAATAAAAATATTGTTGTTCATCATTTGTTAAAAAATTTAAATATTGATATTTCAAATTTTGATATGTTCAAAGATTATCATTGTTGGTTAATAAATATAATTGTTTTAGATTAAATATTCAATGTATTTTATTTCAATTATAATTTTATATTATTTTTAACTACATAAAAAACAAGAATCAAAAAAAGAATCAAAATAACAAAATAACTATCCTTATTAGTTCTTTTATTAATTTTTTAAATTAATTATGAATTGCTTGTATCAAATTTAAATATTTTGTAACATTTTCTTAAACAAAATCAATAAAATAAACACAAATAAACAAAAAATCAAAACAACAGTAAACAACAAAAAAACTATCCTTATTAGTTTTTTTTATTAATTTTTTATATTAATTATCAATGTTTGTATCAAATTTAAATATTTTTTAACATTTTCTTAAAAAAAATCAACAAAATAAACAAAAATAAACAAAATCAAAACAACAGAAGAACAATACAAAACTACAAAATATTATCAACCTTAATCATTATTACTTAATTTTTAAATCAATTATCATTTTATTTTATTCATTTATTCATTTTTAACAATTTTATAACAGTTAAAGATAGAAAAAAATAGAAATCAAAAAAAATAATCACAAATCAACAATTCCAAAAAAAAAATAGCAAAAAATTATAAGAATATTTCTCACTATTAATAATTTTTAAGGTTAATTATTATTCTCTTATATTACAAAATGTTTTATAATAATTTTTTTTAGTTGTTGGAATGAAAAATCAACAGCAATCAACAAAAATAAACAACATAAAACACCAAAGTAAACAAAGAAAAATAAAGAAGAACCATACTATATTAACAATAATAACTGTACACTATATTTAAAAACATTTAAAATATAAAACTAAACTATGTATAAAAAAAATTAAACAACAAAAAGTTCAACATTTACTTCTTCAATCTTCAACATTCACTTCTTCAATCTCTTCCTCTTTTTCACCTTCAAAGTATACTCAAAATCACTTACAATTTCACCTTGAACCTTCTTCATTGTAATATCCCGTATTTTTTAAATATTTTAATACTGCATCGGGATATGCAATGTTAATAATTTTTTATATAATTATGATATTTTTACGAGTTAATATGTATTTAAAAATTATTTTAATTATTGTATATTATTTTAAGTGTTTTACGTAAAATTTTCCCGAGAATTCTATTTTCGGGGAAATTTTCACATAAATAATTTACTATCAATTATTTTAAGTAAATTTACGGACTTGCATGAACTCATATATATTTTTAAAATGCTAAATAACGTACATATGTGCATTTATTTAATTAATTAGGGTTTAATTAATTACCCTAATATTTTATTATTTATTATTAGTTTTAATATTATTTAATTATTTTTAGTGTATAAATTATTAAAAAAATATTAAATTATATGTGTGTGGTGTATATTTAATGTGTGTGATTTTATATTATTTTAATATATAGTGTAAAGTATATATATATACATATATACATATATACATTTAATATTAAACAAAATTATAAAGTTTGAGTTATTTACGGAATTGCCACCCGAAGCTCCTTCTTCCCCGATCACCTTCCCCACCCGAATCCGGCCACTTCCATCCCATTTTCTTGCTGTCGGTGTGCCTCCCAGCGTGCCACCTCCTTCCTCCAACCGTTTCGCCGCCTACAGAGCCCCTTTCCGGCGTCGGGAAGCTCATTTTGGCCGGAGAAGCCGAATTCTTTCTCACCGTCGTTCACGACATTTTCGGCCACCGTTTTCGACACCGCCAGACTCTTTCTTCTCCTTGAGCTCCGGTGAGTGTGATTCCAAGCTTTGTTTCACTTAAAATGGTCTAGATTTGCCTAGGTTTCAATTTTTGCAATTCGGCCATTTTAGGGTTCTTGATTTTTTTGAACTTCAATTTGATTGATTCATGAAAAATTCCTTCACAAATTTTTTTTCCAATTAGCTTAATCACATGTGTGAATTTTTGTAGAATTTTTGGGAATTATTTTGATTTTTGGGTATTTTTGAATATTTTAATATTATTTTCTAATTTTCGAAAATTAATTAAATAAATTATCAAATTGTGTTTTATGATAAATATAGGTGTTGAAATGAATTATAGAAATTTATTTGGAATTTTTATGAATTTCTATGTATTTATTTTGAATTTATTTAAGTTTGTGTAATTTTGGAAAATTAGGTTAATTGTGTTTTTAATTGAAATTAATTATTTAATTGAGTTTAATTATTGATATTATTGATATATATGTTGAGAAAATTAATTTTGTGCAATTATATGATTTTTGGTGAATTTTTGGAGTAATTTTAGTATATTTATATATATAGGGGTGTTTTGGTAATTTTACTCTAAATTGACTAAAAATGTAATTAAATTGGTTTTAATAGTTATTTAAGGTATAAAAATTATTTCTACAAATTATTTAATATTTTTAATTAATTAAAACTATTTTTCGTGAATTATTTTCAATTATATATATAATAAACGATTTTACTAATAAAATGAGTTTTTATTGGTTTTTACTGTATTTTAAGGTTAATTATGTAATTTCTACTTATGAAATGTATTTCTGTGATATAAGGGCATTTTTGGTATTTCTAATTGTTCTATGATTGTGAACCCCGATCGGTAGACTGTAGTTTGAAGTCTAACTGAGGGGTTGTGGATGTGTTTCTATGTCTGTTTTTTTAAGTCCATTTCTTTGCAGGACCGGCTCTACTCTTTGAGTAGAGAGATGTCCGTTTTACAAGGGAGGTTCTGCCGGATTTTTGGTAGAATTCTCGTAAAATGTGATGTCCGATCAAACCCTAATTCTGATTCTGTGTCTAATATTCTAGATCGAGTTTCTAGGATTTTCTGTTAGGTTTATTCTGATGTCCGTTATTTATTGTTTGTTTAGTTGCACCGAGACCGAGGCCTAGTGGACCAGGCCCGTCGGACCTATCTCGAGGAGCGCACTAAGTGTGAGTTATTATTCTATATATATATGCTTTAGGGTGCATGATTTAGAAATGTATGTTATTTTGATTAATTATGCATAAATAATTCATTTGGTATTTAAGTTTATCTTTAGTTTATATTCGGTATATTTTCAAATTATATGCATGTTTTATTAATAAATTATTCTTAAAATGTTTTTATGTATATTCTTGGTATATTCTTAGTTTATTTTGTAATTATATTGGATTTATTTGACGTATATATACTCGAAATATACCTGGTTTACTTTTGGTATATTTCTAGTATATATATGGTTTATGTTGCTGTTTTATTTAAATTCATGCATCATTTATTCTTATGAATGTATGATTTATATTTAAAATGAAGGATATCGATAGAACGTGCTACCTAGTGGGCAACACTAGGACCGAGTACGTACCGGTACGCTTATAGCATTTAGGCTATATTACTAACCACTTGTGGATATTGATTGGATTTGATTATTTGATGTGTGAGATGTGGTTTAGAGGTGTGATTGCTGGAGCTCGGTTGACCAAGTATCTCGGGGCCAATCACACTAACAGTCAGACTGCTGGAGCTCGGTTGACTTAGTGTCTCTGGGCCAGTCTACTATCCAAATGGAACAAGTGAATATATATTGGAATAAGTGAGTCGGTATGGCTAGAGTGTTGTCTAACACTGTTTTGAGGTTGCGATATTCTAGGGTTCTATTTGATCCTTCATGAACTGTGATTTTCAATAAAAATATAAAATGATTTTATTGCATCTGTGTGTATTTGCTTGTATATATGCTTATTATATATACTATTGACTGTGTGCATTGTCATTTAGTATACATGTATATATACTATAGTAATTCACTCAGTGAGGTCTGACTCCCCTCCGTTGACTATTTTTCAAGAGAGTCATCGTCTTCAGACCTCAGTAGCAGGCCTGTACGCCGGATTTCTTCCGCCCCTGCTTCTTTGTGTAAACTGCTCACTTGAGTTTTATTTTATAATCTAGACACTACAGTAGTCGTAAATTAATTATGGGTTTTATGTATTATATTTGTGTGAGTTATGTACTTTGAATATTTGAACTGGAATTGTATTAAAAGTTTATTTATATATATAAGACGGGGATTCGATTTAATTTCGTTTGATGGAAATATTATTTTGATATTTATGATTTTATCTCCGCTGCATTAAATACTGTTATTATTACTATTGCATGTTTTATTTATTTTTAGGCTTGCTACGGGTTCCGGATTCGAAAGAATTCTCGTTCCCTAGCGCCGGTCATGGCCCCTGTTTTGGATCGTGACATTCATACCATAAGTATAGAGAGAATATGCAAGCCTACTTTGGTAAACTTCAACATCAAAATTACTTTCAATTTTCTTTTCATAAACTAAATATTCAGTATAAGCAGCAACAAAGGCTCCATAATCACTACAAAGAACATTAAAAAAATTAATAAAGAAAAAAAATATTAATTAAATCTTACACTGCAATCTGTTGTGGCAAATCGTCAACCATTTGAATAGTAACAAAATTTGAAACTCTTTTATTTGCATATGGTCCAACATCACGATCAATATCTCTATGGCTAATAAAAAAATCAAGCTTTTCAAAAAATAGAGGAAGCATCACACTGTAACTCTTCATAACTTTAAGAACAAAAGCTTCTTTACAAGCAGACCTTAAATAACCCAATGCTGTTGAGAATGTATATGAATTGGAAACAAAATATCATCAATATCAACCCAAGGCTTGGGATAAAGAATAGTTTCACCTAAAATATATTGAGTAACCAATTTTTCAAAAAAAAAGTAAAATCCTTGTACTTTGAAAAATAAAAAAAAACTCTCTCTAAATAGCCTGATCAAATAATGTATCTATTGTAATAAACGAAATAATAGAGTTTGGACAAAATTACCTTTCTTTCTCAAGTTATAAAAAATGACATCAAGGTGCTGCAAAAGTTAAAAAAACAACAATTATAAACAAAAAAAAATTAAAAAACAAAAAAAAAATACAGTGTCATAAATAAGCTCCCCAATGCAGCATAAGGAATGAAACTAAGTTTTTGAACATATAACATCAATAGCAAAGTTGAACCCAAAATCAATCTTCTCATGTTTCTCAGTGTATTTAACATTCGATCTAACAAAAATAATTAAAAAATCATAAATAAAAATAATATACATAAAATCAACTATAAAATAAAATTAGAAGACATATAGAATTACTTTTTCTTCTTCCGCTTCAATATTCCTTAATCAATCCAAGTGTTAAAAACACAAAGATGTTCATAACTTGGTGTCACGACCCAAAACAGGGGCCATGACCGGCGCTGGGGAATGGGAATTCTTTCGAATCTGGAACCTGTAGCAAACCTACAAATAAATAAAAACATGTAATAATAATAATAACAACACAATTAAATAAAATATTATGCAACGGAATAAAATCATAAATATCAAAATAATATTTCCACCAAATGAAATTAAATCAAATCCTCATCTCATATATATAAATAAACTTTTAATACAAGTTTCAGTTCAAATATTTAAAGTACATATTTCATACAGATATAATACAATAATCTCACAATCGACCATAACTACTGCAGTGTCTAGATTATAAAATAAAACTCAGATAAGCAGTTTACATAAAGAAGCCGGAGCGGAAGAAATCTGGCACACAGGCCTGCTACTGAGGTCTGAAGAAGATGACTCTCCTAAAAAAAATAGTCAACAGAGGGGAGTTAGACCTCACTGAGTGAATTACTATAATATATATACATGCATGCTAAATGCCAATGCATATAGTCAAAAAAATATATAATACATATGTATACAAGCAAATATACACAGATGCAATAAAATCATTTATATATATTTATTGAAAATCACTGTTTAGGAAGGATAAAATAAAACCCTAGAATATCGCAACCTCAAAACAGTGTTAGACAACACTCTAGCCATACAGGCTCACTTATTCCAAATATAATCATTTGATCCATTTGGACAGTAAATTGGCCCCGAGACACTAAGTCAACCGAGCTCCAATAGTCTGACTGTTAGTGTGATTGGCCCTGAGACACTTGGTCAACCGAGCTCTAGAAATCACACTCCCAAATCATATCTCACACATCAAATAATCATATCCAATCAATATCCACAAATGGTTAGTAATATAGCCTAAATGCTATCAGTGTACCGGTACGTAGTCGGTCCTAGTGCCGCCCATTAGGTAACACGTTCTATTGATATCCTTCATTATTAAATATAAAACATACATTCACAAATAAATGATGCATGTATTTAAATAAAATAGCAACATAAACCATATATATACTAGCAATATACCAAAAGTAAACCAGGTATATTTCAAGTATATGTACGTCAAATAAATCTAATTAAATTACAAAATAAACTAGAAATATATTCAAAAACATTTTAAACATAATTCATTAATGAAACATGCATATAGTTTAAAATAAACCAAAAGTAAACTAAAAAAAACTTAAGTACCAATTAAACCATTATGCATTTTTAGTCAAAATAAAACATAGATTTCTAAAATCGTGCACCCTAGAGCATATATACATAGAATAGTAACTCACAATTATTACGCTCCTTGAGATGGGTCCGATGGGCCTGGTCCACTAGGTCTCGGTCTCAGCGCAACTAAACAAACAAAAATGACAGGAATGAGAACAAATCTAACAGAAGTTCTAAAGATTCGATCTAGAATACTAGAGATAGAATTAAAATGGGGAATTCGATCGGACATCACGTTTTACGAGAATTCTATAGAAAATTCGGCAGAACCTTCCCTGTAAAACGGACATCTCTCTACTCAAAGAGTAGAGCCGACCCTGTAAAGAAACGCACTTCAAAAATAAACACATAACACAACCACAATCCCTCGGTCAGACTCCAAACTACAGTTTATCGACTGAGGTCCACAATTCACAAAATAATACAGAATTAATGAAAATACCCTTGTATCATAAAAATACATTTTATAAGTAGAAATTACGTAATTAACCCTAAAACACAGTGAAAACCTATAAAAACTCATTTTATTAGAAAAATCGTATAATATATATAATTTGAAAATAATTTACGAAAAATAGTTTTAATTAGTTAAAAATACCAAATAATTTGTAGAAATCATTTTTATGCCCTAAATAACTATTAAAACCAATTTAATTACATTTTTAGCCAATTTGGGGTAAAATTATCAAAATACCCCTATATATATAAATATACTAAAATTAATCAAAAAATTCACCAAAAATAACATAATTGCAAAAAATTAATTTTCTCAACATATATTTCAATAATATCAATAAATATACTCAATTAACCAATAAATTTCAATTAAACACATAATTAATTCTATTTTCTCAAAATTACATAAACTAAATAAATACATAAAAATTCAAAAAAATTCCAAATAAATTTCCATAATTCATTTCAACACATATATTTATCATGAAACACAATTTTATAATTTAATTAATTAATTTCGAAAATTATAAAATAATAATAAAATAATCAAAAATACCCAAAAATCAAAATAAATTCCAAAAATTCCATAAAAATTCCCACATGAAGATTAGGATACTAGTATCATAGTTTGTGAATAAATTTTTCATGAATCAATCAAATTGAAGCTCAAAAAAATTAAGAACAATAATAGGCTGAAATTGAAAAATCAAAACCTAAGAAAATCTAGACCATTTTAAGTGAAAAAAAGCTTGGAATCACACTCATCGGAGCTCAAGGAGAAGATAGAGACCGACGGTGTCAAAAACGGTGGTCGAAATCACGTCGATCGACGTTAGCTTCAAATTTCGGCTTCTCAGGTTGTTGCAGTGTTCACCGACGTCGGAGAGGGTGGAAGGAGAGGTTGAGCAGCTGGAGGAAGGTGGTGGACGTCCAGCAAGAACTCTGAATGGCAGTGAACGGAGTTGCACAGTGAGGGAAGAGGAGAAGGGCGTCGGGGAAGAAGAATGAGGAGGGAGGGGCAGTTTGGTAATTTTGACAACTTTGATTTTTTTGACAAATAGTTAGGTATATATGTATATATATATATATAATCACACTATATATTATAATAATATAAACTCTCACACACATTAATTTAATATATTAATAATTTATAGACTTAAAAATAATTAAATAATATTAAAACTAAATAATAAATAATAAAAATTAGGGTAATTAATTAAACCCTAGTTTAATTTAAATATATACACTTTATTTTAACACTTTAAAAATATATATGAGTTCATGCAAATGCGTGAATTTGTTTAAAATAATTAATACTAAATTATTTACGTGTTAATTTCCCTGAAAATAGAATTATCGGAAAAATTTTACGTAAAATACTTAAAATGATATAAAACAATTAAAATTAGTTTTAAATAAATATCAACTCGTAAAATATCATAAATATGTATAAAAATTATTAACAATGCATTTCCCGATGTAGTATAAAAATATTTTAAAACTCGAGATATTACACTTGGATCATCCTCAACATTCTCATTAAATAGACAACTTGAAGAAGAAGTTTTAAACGGCTAAACAACTTCTTTGCTACCTTCAATAGATTTAGTAGGCTCCACTTCTTCTTTCCTACTTGCATCAGACTCAAACTCAGAAAAAAAATGGAGATTTCAAAAAAACACCAGGCTTTACAACCCTCTTTCGATAAACCATAGTTTCAGAAACAAATGGATAATAAACTGAAAAAAAACAACAATTAAATTGTCATCATGAACAACTTTAGTAAAGTCATCAGAAGTAAAATTCAACTTCTTTTTAAGAATTTTATCTAACTTTGCATCTAAAACAGAGAAAGTTTTTTATCAAAGTAACTCTTCAATGAAGAAATTACTTTGTCAAACTTGTTAGACAAATCGTCAATTTTCTTCATCAAAGCACAATCTTTAACAGAACTAGAGAATTGAGCACCGGATGCATCCTTTTTGGAAGTGGACTTCAGAACCTTTTTTTATTTATGAAAAACAGGTGCTGACTCAAAATCATCTACACCAGAAGCTTCAACAAAAGCTTTCACATCATCACGAACACTAGAAGACTTTAATTTTTCATCATTTTCTTTGAGAAAAATCAATCTAAATTGAACTTCTCAAGTTCAATAGCAAAAGGAACAATATCACTCAACTTCAACTATAAAAAAAATAACAAACAAATTTAAAAAAAATTAAGATTTCAAAAAATATAAACCAAAAACAACAATAATCTAAAAAATTTACATGAGAAGAATATAAACTGAGAATCTCATAATTAAACTTCTTAAAACTCGGAATAATATCTACATGTCAATTCAACATATGAGGAATTGTAGAACCCCCATGATAAGCTAACACATCCTTACAATACCCATAACATTCATAAAATCAAACCTAAAGAACTAATGGAAAGCCATTAAGCCTGTAATAATAATAACCAACCCCTTTCTTATGAAGCTTCAACATCTTTTCCTTCATAGATTCTAGAGTAAAAGAAAAAACATCTCTGCCCCAACAATATCCATTAAATAAACTAGCATCCACAATATGAAGATATTCTTTAATAACAAATTTATCCTTTGGTAATGTAATCAAATATATCATTACAAAATAAAGCACTGCAATATTTACAGCATTTTCATCACATTCAAAATTTTCAAAAAAAAACATTCTTTAACAGCTTCCCTCTTAACTTTATTAGCACCATCAAAATACTTTTCAATCAAAGTATTCTTCTCATACTTAGCAATATTACTTCTATCAAAATCATCAACACATTTAAGAACAATAATAATGTCAAACTCTCTAATAGAAAACCTCATATTAGAACCACCAATACAAAACCAAAATTCATCATTAGTAGGATAATTAAACTCCCTCAACAAAAGAAAATGCACAACCTGACCTTGAAGTTTTGATTCCTTCAGATCCAAAAAGCACCCAAAACAGGTACTTCCAAACATCTTTAGTTTATTTTTAGTTAAATACTTCTTTATTTTCGTAATTTCATTATCATTCATATCTATATAGACTCTGCTATTAAAACGGGCTTCATGTTTAATGAAATATTCAAATTTCTAAAAAAAAAGAGAAAACATTAAAACTGAAAAAAATTTAAAAATTAACAAAAAAAAAACAACACAAATTAACATCATAAAAGATATAATAACTGTTAGACGAAAAATTAAACACAATTTAACAAAAATAAAAAAAAATAGCAAGGAAAAAATCAACAAACAAAATTAACAACAACATTCAACAAAATTTATCTTTGATTTATAACTATTATAAAGAAAAATCAACAAAAGAAAAATTAATAATAATAATAAACATTACCTTAAAGGAAACATCAACTCCTTTCGAACCTCTTTCATCAAATCTCAACTGTTTCTTCTTAGAAACTTTAGCAGCATGCTTTTTCTTTTTCAAAAATTTATGTTCACTCTTCTTCATAGATAATGAAGAACAAGTGACATTCTTCTTCTTAATTGACCGAAGAGAAAAAGAAACATTTTTTCTAAACTACAGTAAAAACGAGTACTAACTTTATTCATTTCTAAAAATTTAACCCAAACTAAAAGCTAAGAGTTGAAAAATGACATCGATAATAAGAAAAAATGAAGTTCAAAAAACAAAAAAATTAAAAAAACTATCAAAAAATTGAAAAAACCACAATATTAAAGAAAACCACATCTGCATGCAATAAAATCGAAACGCAAAAAAGTGCGTTAAACCTAGAATAAAAAGAAAAGATAAAAAAAAAAGGCTAAAATTGAAATACCAAAAAATATAAATGAAAAAAATAATTGGACCGAACCACGAGTGAAATTAAACTAGTCAAATGAACTACTAGATGAAATTTTCTCTAAATTAATTATACGAATAGAATTCAAATTATATTAGAAAAATAATTATTATATCATTTTCTCGTCAACTGAAAAAAACAAACAATTATATAATAATAACTTTAGTTAGATAGATTTGAATATGTATGATTTTTAGTATTTCCATATTTAGAATCGCGTGAAATTGAGATAAAATTACGTACATTTGACAGTCGAAATACGAAAAAAAATCTTTATTTACAATCTCATATTAATAAATAAATATAAAAGTTTTTAATTAAAGGTTTTGTATTTGAATTTCAACTAATTTTGATGTTGAGATGACGTTAGTGTGTTGGTAAATTCTATAATAGTGGGGTATGAGTAGTATGTCTTCATTTTCTTCGTCATTCTTTTTACTATAAAGAATAGATCGATGAACACTTCAGCAAAAACAAGAAAAAGAAATTTCGATAATAAAATCAAAATATCTACCATTGGGGTTGTTGTGTTGATAAAATATTATGAAGATTTACATTTTAAGACATAATATAAAACAATAAATAATGGCATAGAGCATGAATTGTAGGGCATGAAAAATATTTAAATTGCCACATTTTTTTTTCTTACACAATCATCTCATAAAACGACTTGATTTATAATTATTATTATTAATAATTACTTTAAAGTTAATCAATTATAACTATTATCAACTATAAAAACAACTATATATATATACACTAATGGCCTATAACATGAGTAAAAATACTTAATAAAAAATTTTTACACCACTAGAAATTAAACTGATTACATTCAAATCATAAAGCCTTTCATTTCATTTAGTCTTCATTGGCCTTAAATTCCCCCATTTGACACTTAGAACCAAGTCACATCATTACATATCACTAAGATAGTGACCTAATTTATGGTCAATTTTGCTCCAAAATTCATGACTTATTATGTCATGTACTCATCTATCAACCAAACCAAATTAGCTGCCACTGGGCCTCACTAGGTGCTCATATCTTTTAGAGGCATGTTGAATGGCCGGGTGAATTTATTTTTTCCTCACTTCATGTTATTTTCTAATTTATTAATTTGGGTTAACCTATTAAAAGCGTACGGTTTAGTATCATGTCACGAGATTAAAATATTAATAAAAATTATAAATTTAATTTTCCATTCCTTTTATAATTCTCCTTCAAAAGTTATAATACAAGATAACGTTGAAAAATAGACAAATTATATGGTTTAGTATATGATATGTTATGCTAGATATTGGACTACATCTCTATCTCTAGCTTCACATCTAGAAACATAATCTTTTAATAAATAAATAAAAAGCCATCACATTATTATAAAATTTAATTTCTCCGTGTGGCATTCGTGTGGGCACCCTTGCTTTATCCCTTCTCTAATAAGCTAATGGCATATACCTCTAGATTTTTCTTTTTTCTTTGTAACCAATATAGCTATAGATTTTACATGAAGATTTTAATATTTTTTATCTTTTGTAGATAATTTAAATGATAAAAAATATTTACTACATTGATTTATATACTAATTGAAATTATGTATCATTTAAAGTAATTTTAAAAATATAATTTTTTTATTAATCTCAAATATTTAAATTTTAATTTTAAAGGCGATTGAAACATATATATATATATATATATATATATATATATATATATATATATATATATATATATATATATATATATATATATATATATATATATTTATTTATTTATTTATTTATTTATTTATTTATTTATTTATTTTATTTTATATTTTTATCTAAATCATCACTATCTAAATGACTACATACAAAGTCTCCAATTTATATTTTAAACTTTACTTTAACCTTAAAGAGTGAGCATATTAATTTTTTTTAACTAAAAAAAAAAAAAAGAATCAAACCCTTATTTTATACATACCTTAAAAAAAATTCCATCATTAGAATACTCAACCTTAAACTTTATATGAAAATTCTTTTAATTGCATTTCTATATATATATATATATACTAATTTATTAATTTAACAAAAATTAAATATTATGAAACAAACATTTCACCGCTTAACTAATCATAGTAAATTCATTGGTTACATAGTCCATTGTAACATTTAAGGAGCTTGAGGAAGCAAACCAAATGGCCAAGGTGTACTAAATCAACCCTTATTTATTAATTTTGGTTCTATTTCGAAGCTTCCACATAGCTTCTTGTATCAAGACAAGTGTATATAGTATATGGTCACAAAATTATTTTTCTAATTATAATTCTAGATGATTCCTTAATTAAATATATGCACTTCCAATTCTTGCTCAAGAAGTGAGAGGAAACTTGAAGGTTGGGGGGATCAAGCCAAAATCTCTTAATTTGACAATTAAGGGTATGTTGTTGATTGACAATTGATTGTAAGTGAAGCTCTCTTTTTGTTTTTTGTTTTTTTTTTCAATAGGCCAAGAAATAGTGTTTTATTTTTCTACAAAAATATTGAATGCAATTATATGATAGTTAATAAAAATTAAATTAGTACATATACCTTCACTTTTTAATTTATTAATATTAAATTGTAGTATCTAATTTATATATTTTTTTAAACGAGTGTCGCTTATTAGTACCTAATAATACAAAGAAAAATTAATTTATAAACTATGAGTATATAGCGTTACAGTAGTAAATTCCATTTCATTCTCGTATAATAATAATTCAAAAATTATTTTTAGTTGAGAACATAAGGATTCAAACCAAAATAAAAGAATTAATCTAAATTAATAATGTGCTAATTTATCAAAAAAAAAAAAGAAAAAAGAAAAAGACCAAGAACTTATGAACCAAAATTTTGGTAAAAAATCATATAACTCACATCACATGAAATGCAAGTAATAGCCTTAAAGGATCCAAATGGCTGCTCTAGAAGCACAAATCTTGAACGAGTGAAAGCCAATTTGACTCCTCTCCTAGCCTAGCCTGGCCAAAGGCGGCATTAGTTACATTACAAATAGCCACATGTTGTGTTTAATTTTAGACTTTCTTAGCATAAGGATCTAGAAGCCAAAATAAATTAATTAATGCATTCACAAGAAAAACCTCAAAAATTTGAATCTTGGACCAAATTTTAAATAATGTGAAATCAACCCTCCATAGATTTTTGACTTTAAAATATTTAAAAAAAAAAGGCTGCTTGGCTTCAATAAGAGAGAAAAAAATATTTGAAATAATGCAAATGTTTTCTATATAACAACATCATAGTATCTCGAAGTTATAAAAATTATGAATATTTCAGAGTTTCAATTAAATAGATCCATAAAAGATTTATAACTCATCCAGTAACTATTTTCTCTACATATAAAAGCTGAATTGGAGATATTACTCTTTCTAGATTGAAAATTTTATTTAAATTTATTAAATAATGCAGAACTCTAATATATAATAAAAGTGTTCAATTTGCTTAAGATAATATTGGTGGTTTTTTTTTTTTTTTTAGTGGATGCTTATCTTGTCCTGTGTTCACCTTGGCTTATGCCAAAAGCAATGACATAATAGAAGATATTTTTTGTATTTATTTGTTCAATTATTATTCTTTTGTGTGAGTTTTTGTATATGATAAAGAAAGATTGTGTCATCTATTGCTTCTTTTGTGAAATTTAAATTAATGGGTTCTTTAATTTATCGTTGTACATCTTTTAGAAGGTGATGTCAAAATCATTGAGGTAATAGATGTAATATTCACTTATTAAATTGGAAGTTTTGTAGAAAGCCATTGAGATTATTAAAAACAAAATTGCTTAAAGAGAAACTTATTTTTTAAAACAAACAAATGCAAATTTCAAAAAATTTTGATGAGAACAATAACCATTAACTAGTGGATAAATTAAGTAATTAATTAATTAAAAACAAAACGAAAAAATAAATAAATTAGTATTTAGTTGTAAACTTACTTAATTAGCTTCTTTTTGTGTAATTGATGCAGTTCAAGTAATTAAAATTAATCAGTTTTAATTACTTATAATTAATATTTAAAAATATGAGATCACACTCGTATCATTTGAGTATTACTGTTTTAAATTTGAAAAATTATAATTTGTAAGTCATAAAAAGATTAATAATTTTATACATTGCTCAAACCATTATATTTTTTTATTTCTTTTTTTTGAGGGAATGCTCATACCATTAATTTAGAGCTAAATTTTCATAGTATTTTTACAATATATATATATTAGTAAAAATTGAAGGTCATAAATCAACTGATGCACCAGAGCATCTCAACTAAATTAACACCACTCTCAGCGTTTACTTCATGCTTCTGTTATTCAAAAAAATTAAATAAATAAAAGCCAATTTCATTTTATTATTTATCTCCATGAATGTCTTTTGTTTATTCCTCCATATGTTTTATATCTCCTACAAATTCTAAGATTAGAATTTTCTAAAAGTGGCTTACAAATGATTACCAATTTATACTTTTGTATTCTTTATAAATGAAATATTATAAGGTCTAAGTTTGATTCAAATTAAAATGATATATATGCAAAGTCATTTGGCAGTTATAAATTGAGACTATTTTTTTCACATTATAAACTACAAAAATTTCAAACATAAACATTATTATTATTGAGTATTTTACTTCTTCAAGTTATGTTTTCAATTCCTTGAAATCTATTCATATTCATATCATCATAATTGTATGTTGAATTTTAATTAATAATGGAAATTTCAAAGATGACAAGAAAAATAAACAATTAACAAAAAACAGAGATCTGACCATTTTATTATTTACTGTATAATTTTTTAAAAAATAAATTAAAAGCATTTGGGGAATTGCCCACATAAGCATCATCACTCACCAAACCTTACCTGCCACAAACAATAATATTTATGCATATTGAACTCAATCAGGCAACATTTGCACCCTTTTTTTTAGCCCAATATATGTGATTGTGTGTGTATATATGTATTCAACCTCAAAAATTAATTGTTCTTACGACAACAATCTTGGAATCATATAGCACAAAACTGTTTTTTTTAATCGATATTTCAAGTTTGAATGGCAGAATATACCATTACATTAAATTAATTATTAAAAAATTTATATCGCCTTTATAATTCTATATGAATCAAATTAAATTAGTTAGAATTTAATGAACTTTCAATAATAGTGGTTAAAAAAAATTAGTTGCTAACATAAATAATTTTAATTTTAATATATATTGAGGCTAAAGTACCACACCTTATTTCTCTTTTTATTTTTGTGGATACTTTATTGAAGTTTTAATCTTAATATGCTTTGTTTTTTTAATAAAATTGTGAATGCTAATGTAGATATAATGTGCCTAAGCTAGATTATCATCTTTAAAGAATATATACGGTGATTATTTGGTTAATCCTAACTGATAATTAGTACTTTAGTTGAAATTTAAATAGTTTAACAATAACAAACTCAATTAGAAGTAATAAACAATTATGAGTTTAATCTATGAAAATATTTTTCATATATAAAAAATAATAATAATTAAAATTTTATTTTATTTTATTACTAAATATATTCACATCATCCTCATATTGATATCATAACAATACTAAAAAAAAAATCACATCATATTGTAACTTAACTAAAATTGTGTTATTAGAGAGTAATCAAATAATAATTTTTCTCCAATAATATTTTAAGATATAAAATTTAAATTATACCATCATCATTTTAAAAAAGAAAAATTATCCTATTATATATTTCATTAATACTTAAATCATCTTTTAATTAAAAAAAAAAATTATGTCATACGTGTATTGAATAAAAGCCCATAAATTGCCAACCCTTGCTGTCAAGAAATTGCAGACAGGGCATCACGTTATGTGCATTTTGATGAGAGAATTAACAAATGATAATTGGATATTAAATTGTGTACTTATTATTTTCCCAAGAGTAACTACCAACTAATTATAAAAAATAATAATAATAATAATAACTACCAACTACCAAAGGATTAATTTAATGTTAATAGTAATATATCATTCTCATGCAAATAAAAAGAAAAAAATTATAATTAAAAATAATAATAATTTATAATTAAAAAATTACCTTTTTTGGTTATTCTATTCAAATCGAATAGTTATAATTTTTAAAAATATTACGAAATGTATATCTATAATTACACCATGTTGGTATATAAAATTTTATACATATTTCATTTGAAAAATTACTTCTTATCATATGAAATATTGATATTTAAATTATTTAATTTTTGATAAAAAAAAAATTTAAATCCCATCAATTGAAATAACAATTTTTAATTTCATATGAGGGAAAAAGCCATTTCTAAAGATTCGCAAAGACAAAGTTTTGCATGTGATCACATGTTCATCAATCGGTCGGTTCCACCATACCCGCTTGATTCTGGCTGCACATTATTTTATTTAACCCATATCATCCACTCACCTATCGATGCTTTAATAATAATAATACATTCCTACTCTTGCAAAAAATTTATCATTTTACTGTTTGCAGTTTTAAATTTATTAAATTAACACTTTAATTTATTATTATATAAATAAGTATTTATAATTATATAATAGATTATAAGCAAACTAAATTATTAATTATCAGAAGTTCAAAGAGCAAAGCAATAAATTTATACAAATATAAGTAGCTGTAAATATAATAAGCTTAAAAAAATTTGATAGAGGTAAAATATATATTTTAAATATTAAAATATTATGAATTTAATTTAATTTTCCAATAAAAAATAAAATATTTTTATTAGTCGAACCCTTTTCCACTATTTACGAATTTCTTATGTGTGAAGAACCAAATTTTCTTTTCATGTATTAGAACTTTCTATAATAGTAATTTGAACGGTTTGGTGCTTAAAAACATTTCAAGTCAAAATTTGTATGCCACGCAATTTCACTTTTTATAATTAAAAATCAATTAATTATATTGAAGTTTTAAAAAATTATAAATAAATAAAAAAATATTTATACAAATACATTTTTAAATTGTTACAACTTGTTTACATATTTGTAATCTTATTTTTTATTTTATTATTTAAAACTTACTAAATTCTAACTAATTAGATTTTATTTGATTATGACTATAAGAATAATAAAAATTTATCAATAATTAATTTAATATAATTACATATATTACGATTTAAATTTTAAACGTCACTTAAATAATAACAGTTCTATCAATTGATTTTATCACTATTGGTAATAGTAATTATTTTTATCTGCATTTATAATTAGTACAGAGACTGAAAATCTTTGCTCATTAAAATTTCAATAACTAATTTTTTTTTTTCACATCTCATAATTATGATTAAGATCCATTTTCATTCACTAAAATCTCTAACGAAATGCAATAACCCAACGAGCAAGCTGAAATACCAATTGGATGTTTCTAACAAAATTTTTTTTTGTTCAAAAAAAAATTTTCAAAATCCAAAATTAAAAAAAAAAAACAAGAAATTAATTAATTGTCACAAAAAGATGCAATTAGGTAATTGCCGTTAATCATATGATACAAAAGATTTCTATATTTGACTAGTAATTCACGCGTGTAAAGTTCCAAGTCTTTATCATCTTCTCAGTTTTCTTCTTTCTTCTGTATTTCCTTACCATGTAGACAGGTCTTTTAGTCAAAAACATTGCACCTTCCATGGCATTTTTATTAATTTTCCTTTCCTTTCCTTATAAATTATTTCCCAAGAAAATGTCCCTTTGCACATATATATAACAAGGAAAAAAAAAAACCCTCTTTTCCTTATATATAAAGATTGCATCTTTCACTTTCTTCTTTATTTGCTTGTACATATATAGCTGCAGCTTAGAGGATCTCAAGATCAGTGTCAAGAATTCAAGAATTTGAAGAGATGGGTTTTGTTAAAGAAGTGAAATCAATCATTAGAGTGTTAAGAGTTTTAAAGACTGTATTTTTCTTGATTACTTTGTTAATATCTTTTCTTATTTTTTCTGCTCCTGTTCTTCTTGCTTTAGCAGATACCCTTCTTCCTTTCTCTCTTCTTTCTGCTTCTCTTTCACCTTCTTCTTCTTTATCTTTTACAACTCTTTCTACCCATTTTACTAACTTTGATTTTAGATACTCTCTCATTGATATTCCTCTCATATCCATCATTAGATCAGCTGTCATCATTTGTAAGTATATATATATACCAAAAATATTCAATTTCTTTGATAAAATTTAATGGGTTTTTGTAGATGTTGATTGTCCTTATTTTTGTTTCATTTTTAGGTGTTTATAGTTTGTGTGATGGACCAAGATTATCAAGAGGACCATATCTGGGTATTACAACAATTTGTTCAGTTTCGTCACTAATGTATGTGTCATTTAAGGCACCATACGTGTTCAGTGTTTCAAGAATTGATCATATTAATGGTGATAACAAAGGAGAGTATGCTAAAGCCATGGAAATTGCTTTATTTGTTTGTTCCTTGGTGCTAGCAATTGGACATATTGTTGTTGCATATAGAACAAGTTGCAGAGAAAGAAGAAAGCTTTTAGTCTACAAAATTGACATTGAAGCTGTAAGTTTTCCTTATTTCTCTCTTATTTTTTGTTTTTTGATTTTCTTTTTTGTTAGTTTAATCTCACAGTTTTGAAGATGATAATTAACTGGAAATTATTAAATTTAGAGGAATATCCAACAGTTTTTTATTGTGGTTGATTACAAAATTTGTTCATTGGAAAAACAGGAAATTTGAGTTGTCAGCACCCAACATTTAATTTCTATTGCTAGCAATTAAATGCTTAGGAAATTTCATTTGTCAAAGTACTAACTATACAAGGCTTGAAAATTCTGTCATTCTGGAAGGTCAAGATACAAAAGTACTATTTGAATTGGTCTTTTCTTGAATTTTTGGGTCTTGAACTAAGAAAAAAATTATAAATTTTTTAATATAAATTAATATTTTTTTTTTTAAGTGAAAAACAAACTTATGTCACTTTTCCTTAATACCCACTTGTAGTAAAATTTCAGAATCTAATTTCATGCTTTCAATTTATTGGAATTTTATATTTTTTTTAGCTAATGATGATGAAAGTGTTACAAAACGTCCACTGGCCAAAAAAAAAAATATATTGGCTCCTCTGGCAAATCTCCATGTGAATGTTGTTTTATGCAATTCTGTTTTATCCTGACAGCCTCAGATGACTTGGATTTTCTTTTTTTCTAAAAAGTTTCAGAATCTGTAAATTCAAATGCTGTTTTATGCTGTTAGAGCTGGCCTGTGAACTGTGATTATTAAAAAACTGGAAATTTTTAAACTATTCAATGTTCTTGTTCGTCACCCTTAAGCCCTATCCCTATCTCCATGGTCAAACCAACACATCTGTTAGTTCTATATATTCAAAGAATCTACAGGAAAAAAAAAAATCTATAGTGGGCAGCCAGCCTCCATTGGTTTATGGGCAAGTTGCGAAATTTGACATTGATGCATATGCAAAAAAAAGAAAGCCCCACATTTTGTTGTTTTCAGAACAAGAACACCGCGCCAATCTTTTTTCTTAAAAAAATTATTTATTTATTTATTCTTTCCGAAAGAAAAAATCCTATATTATTTAATCATTTTAAATGGAGAGAAAAGGAGAGGAAGAGAGATTTCATATCGAATATTTTTTTTATAAGGTAAAAAAATAATTATATTAATGTCACTAACACTATGGCCTGTCCTGTTAATTCTTTTCATTTCTTTTTCATTAAGAAAAAGTTACCTTTCAAAAAATAACTATATAATTTATTCTTTTCCCACTAAGGAAAAAAAAAAAACCATTGATTTCATTGAGAAACAATTGATCTTTTGAATATATATTTGAGTAGTTCATACTTCTTTTCCCCTTTTCTCCAATTGCTTTGAATTCGATTCCACATGTAGGAAATTAATTATTAATATATAAAGTTTTTTAATCAATTATAGATTTGTATCGTAACATAGATATATAAAAATAATATAAAAATTATAAAATATAACAAGAAATTCAGCTGCTTTAAGCAATTATAAGAAATTTCTTGAAATTTTAAAATTAGTACTTGGAATTTTTTATTTTTATTTTTTGGAAAGGAAAGGTTATGTGTTGACTAATAATATTCACATGGTTCTAATATATGCAGGTTTCTGCTTGCAAGAATGGATTTCCTGGATACAAAAAAATTCCAAAAGAAGAAAGGGTGAAATGATTTAGCAATTAGCACTAACAATGAAGGACTGACAACAATATACACATTTTATATTTCTTTTAAATTTTTCCTGGGAAGTCAAATTCTTCTGTACCCAGCTGCAGGTAATGTTCGATTTCTTTTGTAATTTTTAAAGTTAATTAATCAAGTGACTAAATTAACTAAATAACTCAATTTTATGAATCTTGGTAACAGGTTTATTCCAAAGGCAAATCTGCAAGTTAGAGGTCATTGAAGAAGCCAGAAACTAACAAGAGGCTGGCTAATTAGTACCCACATATGGTTTTTTTTTTTTTAGGAGGATTTGTATACTAATTGTTGTGTATAACTGCAGAGGTTGTGGCTTGAGCATACATATGGTATTGTTTTCTTTTTTTTTTTTCATTGTTTTTTTTATCAATTTTTATAACTAGTTGAAGTAATTAGTTTCATATTAACAAAGAAGATATGAGAGTTTGAATCATATTTTTTTTATATGGATGCCTATACTTTTTATCACTCAAGTTTCAATTTAACATTTACAGCTTTTGTATTCCCATTAAAACAAGAGAAAATGACATTTAACTCCCTCAGGTTTGACTTAATTAATATTTCGAATCCCCCTGTTTCAAAATCAAACATTAACCTCCCTATATTTTGAAAAACCACCAAATGAGGACTTCTGTTAGGTTTTTATGCAATTTGCTATTTGTGTGATTTGAAAAGACCATTTTGCCTTTATTGAAGAGTAAAAATTGATGAATGGACATAACTCTTAATTGCTTAAATCCCTAGAATTTCGATTTGAAAGCTAAATCCCTAGAACAAATTCCCAAATGAAAAAGCTCTAATAGAAGATAGCTTCGCCCTTATACACAAATTCAAACTCTAAATGCATATAATCCCTAACACACGAGTGTGTTAGGGATTTCGAAGATCGTCAGTTGAAGAATGTGTTAGGGATTTCGAAGATCGTCAGTTAAAGAACGACACCTAGCAATAATGGAGGTTGCAGAAAGCTACGAGTTGATATTGAAGTACGAAGACGATGAAAAAAAGGTTAGCAACGTAAGCCCCTTGAAGTATTCATACTTGTCAATATTAGAGGATTGTTTTAGGTTGTTTGTATTTAGAAGTGGGTTTCTGGAAATGGTTTATGGAGATGATAATTGTGTGTTGGATAGTCATAATGCTGTGGAAGAGATGTTTCTGAAGCATAAAACCTCAACAACTATAACTATTAGGATTTATGACAAAGATTGTGGTAAAGAGTTGGGGGCAGTCGAAGATTTGACAAGTAGTCATTATGTATGGTCGAGTTCTGTGTTAAATGATAAAAAGGACATTGAAAGGTTGTTAGAAGTTATTACTGTACCGGATCATGAGGCTAATGTGGTTTTATTTGAGAGTTCAAAAAGAAGAAGTAAAGTTAGGAGAGGGAAAGGAAATGGTGAGGGTAGATTGCAAAAAAAATATACCAGTAATGTGGCAGACAATGTAAGTGGTGAGGTTGAAGTTAGGGATGTTGGTGAAGAAGGTGCGGTAGAGCCCAAGGAGCCAGAATTGAGGGATGTTGGTGAAGACCCATCCGGTGCAACACATGTTGTTAGGAAAAATTATGAGGGGAAGGTTGTTGGGGGGAGAAGACCCTTTAGGTGTAAGGGCAGATTTTCCAAAGCTAATGAAGAGAGAGTCAGCAAGTCTACTAAAAGAAATAGAGGTAAAAGCAAGCAAAAAATTACAGAACAAGAGGAGTTGAATGATCCTAATAATTTGTTTAATTTTTCAGACAGTGACGATGAAGAATGGTTGAATGATGAAGTTGGGGATATTGGTAGTGGGGGTTCAAAATCTTCTGATGCTCCTAGTGAGGATGCAGACTCGGATGGATCAAATGACTTGAGTGATTTAGGTGAAGGGGATATTAAGAAGAGTGATTCCTTAGATGATTTATATGCAAGTGGCTACAAAAAAAGGAAGAAGACTGATCCAACTAGAGATTTATATAGCAAAGCTTTTAGATATGTGCAAGGGGAAGAAATTGTCTTTCAAGTTGGCCATGTGTTCAATGATGTTCATCATTTTAGGGCTGTACTTATGGATTATGCTGTAAAGGGTGGGTATACTCTAGTGAAGAAAAAAATGATCCAAGGAGGGTGACTGCAGAATGCATTAGGGATGGTTGTTCTTGGAGGATACACGCATCATTGCTAGCTGATGAAATTACTTTCATGGTAAAGACTCTGAAAAATGAACACACATGTATTAGGCCATCTGATAACGGTAACCTGCTTATCACAAAGAAATGGATTGCTGATAAGCTAAATGATAGCTTGATGGCTGATCCGGGGATGAGTTACAAATTGATGAAGCAAGAATTGAAAGACAAATGGGATATAGAACCACCAACTTGGCAACTTTATAGAGCTAGGTGTCGAGTAAAAGAAATTATTGAAGGGGCACATGGAGAGAGTTATTCAAAACTCCCAAAGTATGTGAAGTTAATGATGGATTATAACCCTGGGACTGTGTGCAAGTTTGAATGTGAAGAGATGCAGAATTTTGAGTTGAATCCAATCTTTAAGAGACTGTTTATTTGCATTCATGCTTTGAAGGAGGGTTTTATAAAAGGTTGTAGACCCTTCATTGGTATGGATGGTTGTCATTTAAAGGGCCCATATTGTAATATCCCGTGTTTTTTAAAATAATTTTTACACTGTACCGGGATATGCAGTGTTAATAATTTTTGTATTTTATATGACATTTTTACGAGTTGATATGTATTTTAGACCTATTTTAATTACTGTGTTTTATATACAGTGTTTTACGTAAAATTTTCCCGGGACTTTCATTTTCGGGGAAATTTCCACGTAAACTATGTATTATTAATTATTTTAAATGTATTTACGGGTTTGCATGAACTCATACATATTTTTAAATTATTAAATTAAGCCAGTGTGTGTATATTTATTTAATTAAGGTTTATTATTTCCCTAATATTTTATTAAGTATTTAATTGTTTTATTGTTATTTAATTAATTTTATTTAGTATAAATTATTAAAATATTAATATTTTTATGTGTGTGGTGTATATTTGATGTGTGTAATTTAATATTATTTTAATATATAGTATAAAGTATATATATATACATATATACATTAAAAATTACAAAAGTTTGCGAAATTACCATTTTACCCCCGACATTTTCTTCTTCTTCTTCTTCTTCTCCGACCGTTCCTTCTCCATTTCCGGTCGCTTCCGTGCCGTTCCTTCACCGTGGGTGTGCCGTCCGGTGTGCCACCATCTTCCCCGACCAGTTTCGCCACCTGTGGAGGCCGTTTCCGGCGTCGGGAGAGTGATTTTGGCCGGAGAAGCCGAAAATCAACTCACCGTCGATCACGTCGATTCCGACCACCGTTTTCGACACCGCCGGTCTCTTTCTTCTCCTTGAGCTCCGGTGAGTGTTATTCTAGCTTTGGTTTGAGCTAAAATGGTCTAGAATTGCTTAGTTTTCGATTTGTCAAATTCGGCCTATTAGGGTTTTTGATTTTTTTCGAATTGTTCTTGATTGATTCATGCTTAATTCCTTCACAAATGTTGTTCCTAGTAGCTTAATCTACATGTATGAATTTTTGTAGAATTTTTGGAGATTGTTTGGATTTTTGGGTATTTTTGTATATTTTAATATTATTTTCTAATTTTCGGGAATTAATTATTTAAATTATGAAATTGGAGTTTATGGTTGAATTGAGTGTTTAAATGAATTATAGGAATTTATTTGGAATTTTTATGAATTTCTAAGTATTTATTTTGAATTAATTGAGTTTATGTGATTTTGAGAAATTAGGGTTAAATGTGTTTTTATTTGAAATTAAATGGATAATTGAGTTTAATTATTAATATTATTGATAAATATGTTGAGAAAATTAATTTTGGATAATTGTATGATTTTTGGTGAATTTTTGAAGTAATTTAAGTATATTTATATATATAGGGGTATTTTGGTAATTTTACCCTAAATTGTCTAAAAATGTAATTTAATTGGTTTTAATAGTTATTTAAGGTATAAAAATGATTTCTACAAATTATTTGGTATTTTTAACTAATTAAAACTATTTTTCGTGAATTATTTTCAATTATATATATAATATACGGTTTTTCTAATAAAATGAGTTTTTATCGGTTTTTATAGTGTTTCAAGGTTAATTACGTAATTTTTACCTATAAAATGTATTTTTGTGATTTAAGGATATTTTCGGTATATCTGGAATTATTCTGTGTTTGTGGACCCCGGTCGGTGGACCTGTAGTTTGGAGTCCGACCGTGGGATTTTGATTGTGTTGAGCTTGTATTCGAAGTGTGTTTCTTTGCAGGGTCGGCTCTACTCTTTTGAGTAGAGAGATGTCCGTTTTACAGGGGAGGTTCTGCCGAATTTTCGGTAGAATTCTCGTAAAACGTGATGTCCAGTCGAACCCTAATTTCTAATTCTGTTTCCGTATTTTAATACTCTAGATTGAATTCTAGGATTTCTATTAGGGTTTATCTGATGTCGATTACTTATTTCTTGTTTAGTTGCGCCGAGACCGAGGACTAGTGGTCCAGGCCCGTCGGACCTGTCTCGTGGAACGCATTAGGTGAGTTACTATATTATATATATATGCTTAGGATGCATGATTTAGAAAATGCATGTTTTATTTTGACTGAATATGCATAAATAATGTGATTTATATTCAAGTATATTTTTGGTATATAATAAATTATATACATGTTTTATTAATAAAATATATTTAAAATGTTTTTAAATATATTTTTAGTTTAATTCATGATTTGATTGGATTTATTTGATATATATATACTCGAAATATACCTAGTTTATGTTTGGTATATTTTCGGTATATATATGGTTTATATTGTTGTTTCATTTACATTCATGCATCATTTATTGTGAATGAATGATTTATATTATTAATAAAGGATATCTATAGAACGTGCTACCTAGTAGGCAGCACTAGGACCGAGTACGTACCGGTACGCCTATAGTATTTAGGCTATTATACTAACTTATTTGTGGATATTGATTTGATGTGATTATTGATATATGTGAGATGTGGTTTTGGGTGTGATTGCTGGAGCTCGGTTGACCAAGTGTCTCGGGGCCAATCACACTGGCAGTTAGACTGCTGGAGCTCGGTTGACTTAGTGTCTCGGGGCCAGTCTACTGTCCAAACGGATTAAGTGGATATATTTGGATTCAGTGAGCCTGTATGGCAAGAGTGTTGTTTAACACTATTATTTTTGAGGTTGCGATATTCTAGGGTTCTATATAATCCTTCATAAAAGATGATTTTCAGATAAAATATATAAAAATGATTTTTCTGCATCTGAATGAATTGCCTGTATATATACATATTAGATATGTATTATTGACTGTATGCATAGTCATTTAAAGTGTATGTATATATATTATAGTAATTCACTCAGTGAGGTCTGACTCCCCTCCGTTGACTATTTTTCAGGAGAGTCAACTTCTTCAGACCTCAGTAGCAGGTCGATACGCCGGATTTCTTCCGCCCCGGCTTCTTTATGTAAACTGTCTACTTGAGTCTTGTTTATTTTATCTAGATACTGCAGTAGTTGTAAATTAAAGTATTGGATTTTATGTACTCTATTTTAAAGGAGATATACTATGTTAAAACTGGATTGTATTAAAGAGATTTTATGTGAGGAGATGAGATTTTTATTTAAATCCAGTGATGAAAATGATATTGTGATATTTATGATTTTTATTTTCCGCTGCATATTATATTGTTACTGTTTTGATGGCATGATTTATTTTATTTTTAGGCTTGCTACGGGTTCCGGATTCGAAAGAATTCTCGTTCCCTAGCGTCGGTCATGGCCCTTGTTTTGGGTCGTGACATATATGGTGGGGTCTTGCTTGCTGCTGTGTCTGTTGATGGCAATAGAGGCATATTTCCACTTGTATTTACAATTGTGGAGAACGAGTGTAGAGCAACATGGTTGTTCTTCATGGAATTACTCAAGCAAAGCATTGAAGATGGGGTCAATGAGCATACCCTCACGTTTATGTCCGATAGGCAGAAGGTTGTGGAATACATTAAAAATTTTTCACATTTTTTTTAATTTGCACCTAATAGAAATACAATTTATTTTTTCAGGGATTAATTGATGCTGTTAAAACCGTATTCCCAAATGCTATTCATAGGAAATGTGGAAGACATTTGCTTATGAATTTTAAGAAGAAATATCCATCGTTGTCTTTAAAGGATGATTTCTGGGTAGCTGCCTTTGCAACTCATGGTTTTGAATTTTGGGAGGTCATGAAGAGAACTAAAAAACATAAAAATGGTGAGCCATATGACTAGTTAGTTGCAGTCCCTATCAGCCAATGGTCAAGGCACCTTTTCAATGCTGAAGCCAAAAGCGAGCATGTCACGAACAATATGACGGAGTCCTTCAATAGCTGGTTGGACAAAATTAGATGGATGTCAATATGTAAGATGATTGACTCAATCAGAAAAAAATGCATGGTTAGAATGCATAGAAGATATGCAAAAGCAACAACTTGGGGAGGTAGAGTTACACTAAAGGTAAGGACAACAATTAATAATTTGATTAGAGATAGTAGAGGATGTAAGTTTTTTCCTAGTTGGAATAATGAATTTGAGGTTATTGAGGGCAAATGCAAGTTTGTTGTGAAGTTGAGTGACAAAAAATGCAGCTGTATGTGGTGGGACAGATCTGGAATACCATGCAAGCATACGATGTGTTGTATTGGATACAAAAGGGATAATGTTGAAGAATATTGTCGCGAGTATTTTTCAGTTAATAAGTACCTTCAATGCTATGAGCCAGCTCTACATCCCTTTCCACAAAATGAGTTAGAGGATAATGACATTCCAGAAAATCAAAAGCTGCTCCCTCCTATTGTAAAGCGACAACCTGGCAGGCCTAGAGTTGTAAGAAAAAAGCAGGATGTTGAGACACCTGCTGGTGGGGTGATTCGAAGGTCGTTTTCAGTTAGGTGCAAAATATGCAAAGAATTTGGCCATAACAAGAGGACTTGTAATAGAGGTCCTCCAATAGTGGTATATGCTTTATATTGATTTCATAACTGATTATAATAATTTTTCTTATATTAGATTATTCATTTTTTTAGGAATTTACTATTGCATCAAGTCTTATGGATGGGCTGGATGTTTGTGTGACAGATCTCAATGTAAAAACAAATGAGATGGTTATATTTGATTCTAATATGTATATGAATTATGAATGTAACTGAAATATTTCTGATAAATCTATTTTATTGCCTTACATTTGTAGGCAGCAAAAGGTAAAGTGATAGTAATTAGAGGCCACGGGGGTCGAGTAGGTTCAAGGGGTGCTAAACTTAATGGACATAACACCCAATGAGTTGGGTGCATTAATGGACTATTTTTTGAACATTATTAATTATGTGATAGCAACACATAATTGACTTAACCAATGTCATATGTTTTGTAGCAAGTCTCTTTTTGTCTAAACTGCTATTTTTTTTATAAATGCTCCATACATATATTTTTTGGGACATGTTGTAAATGGATGGGGGCACAGGGGGTATAGGCGTACAAAGTGAATGTAAATGCTGATTTAGGCATACGCATGATGCCTGATTCGTTGATGTTACATTGCATAAGCAAATAGTGCATTATTTTGCTATATTATTTTGTACTTAACGTTAGTTCATATGAAATGAATTTATGGATTCATTTGTTGCTTATTATTGTGTGTCAAATATAGGTTGGATGGATTGTTAAGCATATTAGTATGCAGAATGTGTATGTATTTTTACTTGTAAGAATCAAGTTCCAATTTCTTTTCCATTGTCTGCCTTGTTGAAATAGCCATAATGTTGTGTTGAACATACTAAATGTAATTTCTATGCAACATTTATTACAATATAACAAACATAATTTAAAATGATAAACAACATATTCATTGAAATCCTTGCAATTGTTAAACAACATATTCTTTCATTGATAATGATAAACAACTATTTCATACTATTGCTAGCTATTCCAATACCAAATATTACACTTCAAACTTTAATACCTACTACAATAAACACAAGAAACATAATTAAACAACTAAATACAATAGAATAAGCTATTATGAACTTCATATAACTCACAACATTGTCCACTTGCATTATCTTCCCATAAAGTAACTTGTTCTCCTCTTTCAAACTTTCGTATCTCGCCCTTCAATTCATTGATATCGGCTATATTGCCTCTGTTACGTACTGTAATTTCTCTGTCTGATTCTTCTTTATATTGTTTGTTTCCTCCACTGTTTGTTGACATACACCACCCTAGCCATCCACACACACTATCCTCACAACAGTAGTATAACTTATTCTTGTTTTTTTGTGTTCTCACAAATCCTAACTATTGCTCTTTTGCCACAACCACATTTAATATTCATGTATCTTGGACTGTAGTAGAAGTCGCTAGAATTGCTAGCTGCTGACATTCTTCTAATTATAAAAACAATACAAAGCATAATCAATATTTCATCAAACAACTAGTAACAAATAACTCTTACAACAAGGGAATCTAATAATATGATACTATTAACACATATTGTCAATGCATTTGTTTAAATTTTTTAGAAATTCAACTTCAGCCCTAAAAACTCTAACAGCATAAATCCCAATTCAAACCCTAAAAACCCAATTCAAACTCTTACAATAGAAATTACAACTTAAACAACAAATATAACTTACTTTCTCGTTAATCTTCTACTTTATATAAATGGCGTCATTAATCTTCTACTTCAATTAGTTTTTACTTGGCTGCAAGCTTCGATAGGAGTTGTATTTTTGGATTTTGTAACTTAGAAGTAGAGGATGAGAATGAAGAAGAAAAAAAAAAATTGAAGAATGATGAAGAAACAAAATCGTGCCCTTTCTTAACAAGTCCTGAAGATGACGTCATTTCACTTAAGGGCAGCATTGACATTTTAAATTACTCTTTGCAACCTACCGTTAATTTTTCTTAAACCCTAACGGAACTCCTTTTCTAGTAACAAAATCAAAATATAGGGAGGTTAATGTTCGATCTTGAAACAGGGGGATTTGAAATGTTAATTAGGCTAAACCTAAAGGAGTTAAATGTCATTCACCCTTGAAACAATTTGAAAGGCAGATGTTTATAAAGCATCCCTTTCATCTACAATTGAGAAATCATTCCTAAATTTGCATCATTTATTAATCACATCGAGTGGTGTAATTAAGATGTAACTAAATCAAACTGACTTAAGAGTTACTCGGAATTAATTTAAAATTGATTTAATTGTTATTAAGTTGAGCTTTAACTCGAACTATTTAAATAGGTTATCGATTCGAGTTCAAACTTTTTAATATTTGACTTAATATACTTACAAGTCTAATAGAGTCCAATTAAATTTATATGTATTTATCATTTTATCTATTTATTTTAATATAATTAAAAAATATATCTTACTAAACCTACTCGAGTTAATATATTTTAAAATATATATTTTAAAATTTGAAAATTTTATACAATTGATCAAATTGAACAAAGTTGAGTTCCATTATAAAAATCATTTAATCAATGAGTTTGAGTTTTGCATCAATTTGATTCAACTTAATTACATGTATAAACATTGTGGCGAGAATTATCAAAATTATCAAAAATTTAATATTCAAAAGATTTATTTACTGAGGTGCATTCCTAACATCTCATGAGCCTCATCAATTGTGAAAATTCACATTAAAATTAAAATTTTAATTAATTTAAAAGTAAAATAATTCAATAATACTATGTTTAGAATGGGAGGATAGAAAAAGAGCGAGAAAAATTGGGGAGGAAAATCATTTTATCTTGTTTGTAATGGGAGAAAAAATTTAAAAAGAAAAGAAAGTTAGTTTTATTTTCCTTTATATATTATCTCTGTAAATTGGAGAGAAAATATGAGAAAAAAAAAAAATTTTACTATTTATTTTTATTTTATAATTTTATTTTTATTATACAATTTATCTTTTCATTTATTATTTTAATACGTGAACATAATAATAAATATATCATATATTTATTTTTTAAAAAATATTTTATCTTGCTAATAAAAAAGATATCATAACTTTTTTTTTTTTATATTATTTTTCTTTAAATTTAAATACAAGAGAGAAAAATAAGATAAAAAAATAACATTATTTTTTTTTATATTTTTTTTCTACCATTTTTTCCTGTTCCAAACATATGGGCAAGTGAAACGAATAGTGAAGCCTAATTTTTCACGCCAAGCTGGTTTTGGGGCCTTGGAGTTGGAATGAAACGAAAGTCAGGTCTGGCTCTTGTACTTTCAGTGAATCCTAAAAGTATACATAATATCAAAGACATAAAAGCAAAAAAAAACTAAACGACGTAGTTTAAGCTGCCACTTCCGCAAAAAGCTCTGCTCCTCTTACTCTGTTCAGCAGCAGCAGCAGCAGCTATGAGATACAACCTTCGATTTCACTACCGATTCAAAAATGGACGCTTCTCCTTCTCGCAATTCCCTAACTCCTAAAGAAGACGTCCAGTGGATTCCACTAAACTCTCACCCTCTCTTCGCCACCGCCGCCGCCGCCGCCGCAGCCACTCGAGCGCCACCGCTGAGGAACCTTTTGGCCTGGGGACGGCTCATCTAGGTTATACTATTGGGATTCAAACAAGCAGTGCCTTCATCGCATCTCGCTTCGCCTCGGCGATCCTGAACCTACCTCTGTGCTCGCTTCTGTTCCTTCTAAGGTACTGCAAGCAGATGTGGAAATTGATTTTACAGTTGATAAAATCTCCATCAGTAGAAATGGCTCTGCTCTGTTTCTCTCTGGTTCAGATGGTTTACGTGTTATGTACCTCTACGGACGAACTAATGCTAAAGATAATGCTACTATTTGCAGGTACTTGTAGTGTATTGTTTTCTTTTTATACTTTTGTTTTGCATTAGGTATTGATTTAGTTGATTTTAAGCTCATGTGCAGGACTGTTTCGGTTGGTTCTCAAATTTATTTCAATGAAAGTAGTGTGATTCGGACGCTTCGAGTTTCCTGGCATCCTTACAGTGACACACATTTGGGAGTTCTTTCTTCTGATTCAGTTTTCAGGTATTCTAAAAGCCGAATGTGTGTTTTTAACTTGGAATTTGTGTTGTAAGGTGTTGAAATATACTGCCGAAAAGACATTATATGCGTTGCGGGGAAATGAATTTGTCATACGTGTGCTTAAAGTTTAAAACAAACTTAAGCAGTAGTAGGAAGACGAAAAGACATTATATGCGTTGAAATATAATGCTGAAAAGACATTATATGCGTTGCGTGGAAATGGAACTGTCATATGTGTGCTTAGAGTTTGAATCAAACTTAAGCAGAGTAGGAAGATGGGAAATGTTATTGGTGCAATGATATGTTAGGTATCTGCTGAAATTCATGATTAAATTTTAATTACTTGGATTATTTCTGTGCACAAGTTTGTACATTTTGTAAAGGATTAAAAAACAAAAGTAGTATAAGTTTATTTGATGTTGCAAATAAGGTTTGATGAGATGGTATTGAGTTGAAATGTATTTTACTTGCAGCGTGGCTGAATGAGATTCATGTTGTGATATTTTTTCCTTTGCTAGACTTTTTGATTTGTCCTCAGATCCCCTGCAACCAGAGCAGGAATACTATCTGCAGCCAGTTGAGCCAGGTAGATCCGGAAATGCCTCATCAATCTGTCCTGTAGACTTTTCATTTGGAGGAGACCACTTGTGGGACAGGTTTAGTGTAAGTTTGGCTGAAATTAATAATGCAGCATGATGTTTAGCATATTTTATTATTTATATATATCGCTTCTGAAATTTCATCATTCAGATTATTCTGTGCTAACTGTTGATATTAGCAGTAATTTCACTCTCTAGTTGATATTTTTTTTGTTTCAATACCAGTGTCTTGCTTAATGATGCGTCTGCAAATGTTCTGGACCCTGTTCATTTTTCATTATGCGGCACGTTCATTGTGTTTATTTGACAAATAGTTTTTGCATAATGTGGCAGCTTCGTGATTTATTTAGTCATTCATTAATCAATTAGCTTTTGGTCATTCTGCAGGTTCTTGTATTATTCAGTGATGGATCACTATACATCATGTGCCCAATTGTTCCTTTTGGAAGGTGATTACCTTATGTTTCTTTTGAAGCTTAGCAAATTCTTGTTTCTTATCGTTCTTTTTCCTGGAGTTTGTGAGACTTGAGAAGTGCAATTCAGTCTCTCACTCTTTTGACATTTTAGAAATCATATACCTTGCCATGCATAACTTGACATGTTATTTTGTGGTCCACCTAGATGCTTAGGAGTGCCGAGTGCTGGCATTACTTGATTATTTTTTTTCAGATATTGTTTAAATATTTCTCTTTTTTATTCTGGCACATTATGTAATTTATACTGGAAGAACATATGTGAAATTGCTAGCATTATTAACAATTATGTATTTAATTCTTGTCAAAATTGCGTGTTTTCTTGCAACAGTGTGCACAAATGGGAATCAATATTGGAGATATATAATGATGCTCAGACATGTGCAGTTAAATCATCAAATCAGACAGCTGTTAGTAATTCTAATCTTGCAATGTCATGGTTAGAAGCAACATTTCCTGAGTTAAATGATGAAGCAACAGAAGAGGAAGATCAATTGATGTTAAAAGCTTGCCCCTATGCTTTATTTGATGCATCACTTTGTTTGCAGGTACATTTATTCATTGCTTACATATGCTTCTCTCTCAATCAGATGTGTCATTTACACTTCAGAATAGAGAAGTACTCAGTTCAAGTTAGTTTTCATGCATCTGGGTACAGGATATTACATGATAGAAACATTTTTGAATCTGCATACGCAAGAAAAAATGAGAAACGTGTTGGTGTAATCTGACATGCACAAATGGATTAATGAAATACTGTAGCTGAATGCTTCATAGGCTTGTACCTAGAATGCTTAGGACATGCAATCAGAATCATTTTGTAGTTGTCTATTGTTCGTATTCTACAACTGTTCTCTTAAGAACTTGTTAGTGGTTAAATTTATCTTTATAATGCATGACCTCACAAATGCTTTAGTTTTTATTTTCTTCTTTTATTTTAATATTTAGGCTTGAATGAGCTTGAGACTGATTTAACTTTAGGATGGTTCTGGGTTCAGTTTTAAAGGCCAATGCATCTTGATATTAATTATTCTATCCTTCCAATTGAATATCATCTTATCAAGGATGGCCCTTACAAAGTTCCCTAATTTTTTTTCTTAGCAGTTGTTAGATTATGTTAAAATATTTACTGAAGCTAGCTTTAGCATTGTTTAGAATCCAAAGTCTGCACTCCATGAAATTTGCAGTGGCAAATTTCATGTAAATGACCTTTTTTCTGGTTTTATATAGGGCCCACTGAGGAAAGTACATCATGGAGGAGAAGATGAATATTTGGCTCTTCGGGCTGCAGAATGTGAAGGTTGCGCTACCAGTTTTCTCTACAATGTTGTCAGCAAAGACTCAATTCTGGTCACTGCATGGAGTGGGGGGCAATTGCAAATAGATGCCCTGGCTGATGAAATCCAGCCAGTGTGGATAGTTGGTAGCCCACCTCGCCTCCGTGTTGATTCCCAAGACCATATTCTTGCAATTGCTATGATTTGTGAATCAATCCCGAGCAAGATTCCTGCCGTGAAACTTGATCAGCCTCTTGATCATACTATTTGGTTGGGTCATCCACCACCTCTGTTGAGACTTGCAATTGTGGATTTGGCTTTGCCAAAGAAAACAGAAAGTGGTTGTAATGTAACAATGTGTGCTGATCCTCTTATGCCTGAACGAATCTATTCTGTTCATGATGGTGGAATTGATTCAATATTGTTGCATTTTCTTCCATTTACAAGCCAATCCTGTGGTATGGATGAGACTGTAAGAACTCCATCGGTGCATCCTGTGCTTAGCACATGCCAGGCGGATAACTCCTCACCTCTATATGGCTTTGTCACATTATCAGATGCATTTGGATATTCATGGATTATAGGAGTCACCTCCATGCAAGAATGTGTTGTGTTGGAGATGAAAACATGGGATT